>CM046354.1:10406621-11006621 GCA_025403435.1 Artocarpus heterophyllus | reverse complement strand
TATGGTTGAGGTTCTTGTGGAATGCCTTTCTCTCAACCGATTATGGGAGCTTTTCGGCAAACAAGGTTAGCAAGATCTAGTTAATTTATGCATTAGCATGTTAAACTTGTGTTTTAGAAAATACTTTGGTATAAAAATTTTTAAAATTTCGCTGCGTACTACTTTTCCAACACTAACCATGTCCAACAAAGTCCTATTCCTTCTCTCAACTATGCCATTCTGCTGTAGAGAGCCCGGTGCAGTCAAATAGGATAAAATCCCATTCTCTAATAAGTATTCCAAGAACTCATTAGAAAAATATTCACCGCCTCGATCAGATTGAAGTCTTTTATAAGTTTACCTAATTGCTTTTCTGCTTTAGCCTGAAACTCCCTAACCTTGTCAAAAGTTTTGTTTTTATGGTGCATTAGGTAGACAAACTCATATCTTGAGTAATTATTAATAAAAGTGATGAAGTACTCATACCCTCCTCATGCCAGGACATTCATGGGACCACAAATATCACTATGCACAAGTTCTAGAACCCCTTCGACCCTATTGCCCTTAGACCCAAATGGTCTTTTGGTCATTTTGCCCTCCAAACAAGAATCATATAGTAGTATAGATTCTACCTTTAAGTGACTTAAAGGTCAATCCCTTACTAAGCTTTGAATCCTATTTAGGCCAATATGACCTAATCGTAAATACCGAAGATAAGTCTTATTAAAGTGAGAAGTCTTGAACCTTTTAGAGTTATTATAATTAACCTCAATGTTAAGCAGTATGTCCATCTTAGGTTTGATAAAATATAGATTATTTTGTATCCATCCATTACAGATAAAAGATTTATTTTTACATATCACCATTTTATTGTTAAAAGAAACTGAATAAGAATCTTTAAATAAACAAGCTACAGATTTTAAATTCCTTTTAAGTCTAGGAACATAAAAACATTCTTTCAAAACTAAAATCCTATAATTATCAAAGTAAAGATGGATGTCTTCCATTGCTTTAGCCAACACCAAGGATCCATCACCCATCTGAACTGTGAAGTCCTCATGAAGCAGACTTCTCATTTCTTTGAACCCCTATAAAGAAACACAAATATGATTAGTTACTCCAGAATCTATGACTCAAGTGTCACTTGATTCCTCAACTAAATAAGTTTTATTAACCAAAAGATCACACATACCTCCTCGAGAAAGGAAGTCCTTGCAATTCTTCTTTATATGCCCAACCTTCCCACAATAAAAGCACTTAAGCTTCTTTGGGTTCTTCTTTTTCTTTTTTTTATTCTTGTTGCAAGAGTAAAAGATTTCCTGTTCTCAGCCCTCTACTTCCTTCCATTCCCTAAATTAGGATTGGAACCAAATGCAACTGTCAAGTTGGCCTCGCCACTCATAGGAGTTTCCCTGATCTGATTTTCAGATTCCTGTAACTACTTCATCACTCCGTTAAGGTCACATCCTATCCATTGCTCAAAATGTATGAAGCTCTAAATGGGATAGACTTCTTTAACAGAGTTTCAAAAACCGTAGTCATCTATGACTCAGCATCGATATCAGCTCCATGGGCTTGAGCCTCAGTGAGGTAAACCATGACCAACATCATATGCTTCTTCAAAGGAGTCCCTAATTTTTGCTTGCAATTCAAAAGTTTTCGAAGAGCCCCTTGCCGTTTTGTTAGGGCTTGGCCTCCAAACATATCTTTAAGATTATCCAAGATCTGCTTCGCAGTCTCATAATCTTCATATTGAGCTTGCAGCATGTTATTCATTCTAGCCATAATATAACAAAGGGCCCGATCATTAGCATCTTTCCAATGATCATACGCTTAGATTTGCTTATTTGTGGATTCCCCAGTAGGTTTGGGAGGACACAATGTTTTCAACACAAATTTTAGTTTCTCAAAGGATAGGACGATATTCAGGTTTCCTTTGTAATCATTATAATTCTCACCGGTTAATTGGTTCTTATCAAGTATCAAAGATAAAGCATTTTTAGACATTTTAATCTACAATAAAAATTCATATGCCAAATATAAGCAAACATTCCATATCAATTTAGGAGGATAACATAACCAAGTAAGCATATAATTGTGTTTATGCATCAAAACCTTGAAAAAATCATATCCTTACAACGATGATTGCCAACTTATGATTTAACAAGCTACCTAGGGAAGACTTGCTAAATTTAATTAGGAATACAGATCCCCTTGGATTAATATATGCCATCCAGGACTCGTCTAATCTAGTATATATTAATAATCATTTCTTTGGCCATTAATTTTATTAACAGAGCTCCTAGGGTGGTTAACAATAAAATTAATCCTGAGTGTATAACCATCATTTCAACTATTTTATCCATGATTTATAATCGTCACCTAGGGATATACAACAATAAATCACCCTAAAATAAACTATCCCTTTGGAGATCTAACTTGGTACATGCTGAAATCCCTTCCTAAGGGTTGAAACCACCATGTGCTACCTATGGACTAATGATGGAGACCGTAGGTCCTCTCTTCGAAAACCTTCTCCCATTCAATATTTTGAAAACCAAGGTTTAATGTTAACATGCATGAACAATTTTTAATGAGCAGCACTTCCTATTCTATATGGCATATTATCAACATACATAACAAATCTTATTATAATGTAGACAAGCAAGACAACATACAAAGCCACAAGCAAAATAATAATAAATAGTCTTAATATCATGGTTCCATCCTAGAAAAAGATAATAAAGATTACAAAAGATTAATCGAAACATATTATCAATTCTTCATCCTTGTATCTCCAAGTTGTATTCTTCTTCGTATGGCATCCATCTTCAAGTCTTCAATCCCTCATAGATCAAATGCTTTATTTTTCTAGTTATCACAAAATTTCATGCTCCTTAGAATTGTCTCAAAAAAAAAAAAAAATCAAAACTGCACCAAAAACGTATTCTGAAAACCTACAGCTCTCTGCTGGCCTGTTAATCTGTGTCATCAGCCTACTAGTCATGATCCATCGGCTTGCCGAACTTGAGAGTTTGGCCTACCGCACGAGTTGAAAAAAGTTTTGCTTCCTATACGGCATACCAAACTAGAAGTTTAGCCAGCCGGTCTACCACCTTCGGCTTGCCAAACCTGAGGGTTTAGCGTGCCAACTTAGCTGAATTCACTTTTTTCTAGAAAATAATTTTTAAGCAGTTTTTCAATCTTATTTTCAACAATTCAAGAACATAAAAATTTTAGATACTCAAGAAAAACTATGGAACTGCTATCATCCATCTTTTAAATCCGTCTTCACTCTAATTGATTATTTAACTACAAAATTTTTATAAATTTAAAAATAATAATTCCTAGGTGGTGATGATAGACCGCCATCTAATTACATGAAAAATCTAGATACACATTCTAACCTCTAAGGGGGTGTTTGGCAGTGGTGGGAACCACTCAGTTCCCACCACAATCTCAGTTATGAATAGTATAAAGCTCTCACATGCTACAGTAACAATAAAAAAATATGCTACAGTATAAAAACTCTCACGTGCTATAGTAAAAGTGGTTCCCACCACTGGTTCCCACCACCCTTCCAAACACCCTATAATGAATCATGACCAACATAAATAAATAAATAAATAATAATTTAATCAACCATAATTAATTAACAAACATTCACTACATAATCTCATGACAACATTTAAATATATAGAAACCCTAGAGTGCTAACTCTCTAAAAAATTAATTCAAGCATAAGAAAGAATAAGATCATATAATCTATATATATAGCATGATCACAAACTAGTAAATCTGTGTAAAAACCCGTCTCTGATACCAATTGTTGGGAAACGAGTACGTAGCAGTATTTTTTAAAAAAAAATTTAAAATAAGAGTATTTTTCTAAACATAAGTTTGACATGCTATATATATAAATTAATTTTGACATGCTATATACATAAATTAATCACAGATCGTATTAACCTTTTATATGCCAAAGAGCACCAGCAATAAGTGAAGAGAAGAAGCATTCTAGAAGAGTCTCAACCAACTAATCTTCTTTGCTATTCTATATCCACGATCGGAGTGTGAGTGGTCACACATCGTACAACTCTTCCTTTGGTGACTCTCCTCCAACCAATTGAGAAGACCGAGAGCTAAGGTTCTTGATTATGAACAATAGCTTTCAAGGAGTTTCAGAGTATCTTACACTAGAGTACTCACTCTATACTTTTCAACTGATCTAAATAACTGAGAAAACTCACCCCTATTTATAGAGGTTGGTCCTGGGGTTAATCATTATCAGATAAGACCTAAAAATTTGAATCTAGATCAACTTCTAATGAAAATCGCATCTGAAATGCGTAAACAAATTATCTTTAAATTGACAAACTGAGCTTATCCATCAGCATGCTGAACTTACTCCATTAGCAAGCTAAACTAGCAATTGGCCAGCCAAACTTGCGACAATATGATCCTTGAGAATCTTTTATTTCCTGTAGGAGATTCTTAGATAGAGCCTTACTTTTAATTCAAATAACCCAATAGAAAAGTTATCTAATCAAAACAGTCATATATGAATAAACTCATTGAAAATAAAATATTATCCCAATAATTTAACATGTTTATCTTGAATTAATTTAGATAATTAATTAAATCGATAAACAAACATGAATTATTAAATCTAATCCTATCGAATTTTAGCAAACCTAATAATTTAACATAAATCACCAATATATAGAAAAAGCAAGCCGTATCATTACAGGATTTATTATGAGCTAGCAAAGAGGACTTGATGGACCTATATAGTTCAAGCTCTTATAATTATAAAATACAATATCCTAGATAAATATTTTATAATTATCAACTCTAATGCTACTCCATTAAAAGCTTAGAGCTGTACTCTCAAACTATATAAAAGCTACGAAGCTTCAAGTAAGCTAAGTGTCCATGACATATCATAATCTGTCATATCCTCATAGGATATTCATAATCAACTTAAGGATAAATTCCATTTTACCTTCTCAATTATTTTTATCTTACGTTTCATTATCTCACCATTGGAAAACTTACTATCCAACGACATTATACCATTCAGTTACATCTATGCATCCAAATGGTTGAGCGCTCCAGTCTTCCAGTTACAAGATAACACATATTAAAAAATATTATTTACTTTACAAAAAGAGCTATGGATTCCATATCTATGAATAATAGATCTATGCAGTTAAGAGTCATGTCTCCAATATACTAGTATGCGTACCTTCATAAAGTCAAGATGTCACCATTTGGTACATCAAAAGACATAAATCAAGAGTACAAGCCTGTTAGTCATTTCAGGATTAAAATACAACACATATGATTGTCTAAAGTGAATTGATTTGCACAAACGAAACTATAAATTCAAACCAATTCAACTTTATGTCCCGATCCAATACATCAACACCTATGACATTGTACCAATGTTTCTACTCGTAGAGTCCCACTTCAATGACCAAGATAAGTCATCTCCCGTTAGGGATGTGGACAACATAACAATCTTAGCATGAATAAAGTGCCCAACTTTATTCCCTCGATTATGGGCCTTATGACTTAGACCATCACCTTTAAGATTCATATCTTTCGCATAATCTGTCATGCATGAATCTTAAAGGCTTAGGCTGACGGTCTCAGGCTTTTGTTTCCTTATCATACATTCAATAAATATGAACGTAAAAAGGACAACATTTTGTATATGAACAATAAATAAACTCTTTATTGATAAAATATTTCCAAAAACATATTATAACATTTTGCTCCTTAGGACATCATGTTTAACATCACCTGCTCCTCTAGTACCATCTATTGATCTTAGGAGACCTTCTAGAGTCACCAAACCACCATCATACTTACGAGAGTTTCATTGTAATTTGTTCAATTTCCCTGATCAACAACCTGTTAGTACATCCAAGATATTGTATCCCTTAACCAAATACCTTTCCTATCAATCTCTCTCTCCCTCCCACAAACACTTTTCCTTAACCGTCTCATCCAACTTTGAACCACAATTTTATCATCAAGCTGTCAAGTTTCAGCAACAGAGGGAAGCCATGAAAACAGATCTAGATACCATAGAAACTAACCATACCTGGTCTAGAGTTCCATTACCTAAAGGGAAGCAAACTATTAGATCAAAATGGATTTATAAAATCAAATATAATTATGATGGTTTAATGGAAATACCTAAAGCTAGGCTTATTGCCAAGGGTGATACATAACAAGGAGTGGATTTCATTGATATCTTTTCCCCTATGGCAAAAATAGTTACAGTTATGGTGTTACTAGCTTTATCTATTTGCCAATCTTGGTAATTAGTCCAATTAGACGTCAAAGATGCCTTCTTAATGGCAATTTATTTGAGAAGTTTTATAAGGAGCTTCATCTTGGTTATCAAAGTCAAGAGGGGACTTTTGGACAAGCTGATAGGTTGGTTTTGTTGAAAAAATAGTACGCAGTGGAATTTTAAAAATTTTTATACCAGAGTATTTTCTAAATTTTTATACCAAATTTTTATACCAGAACATAAATTAACCAGATCTTACTAACCTCGTAAATGCAAAAAGCTCCTACAATTTGTGAAGAGTAAAATGTTTCAGAAGAGCCTCAACCAACTGGTCTTATTTGCTATTCCCAATCTACAATCGAAGTGCGTGTGGGTGCACGTCATTCAGCCTTTCCCTAGTGACTCTCTTCCAACCAATTGAGAAAACCCAAAGCTATAGTTTGCGATGTGTAAACAATAACTCCCAAGGAGTTATAGAGTTTCACCAGCGAAGTCTCACTCTTAATCTCTCAATTGATCTAATTAACTATGAGACTCACTCCTTATTTATAGAGATTGGGCCTAAGAGTCAGTCCTTATCAAATAAGGCCTCGAAAATTTGAATCAGAATCAAATCAGGAACAATATCTGATAAAATCCATGTAAAAACACACGATCCATTTATCGCTCGGTCGGTAGGCCGAACTGGCAGATCGGCCTACCGAACTTACTCCATTGGCAGGACGAACTGGAAGATTGGCCTGTTGAACTTGTGACAAATGATCCCTACGAATCTTTATTTCTCACTTGAGATTCTTGGGATAGAGCCTAGGTTTTAATTCAAATAACCCAATAGAGAAGTTGTCTGATTAAAACAATCATATCTAGATAATCTCTAGGAAAATAAATATTCTTAATAATTCAATAAGTTTATCTTGAATTAATTTATTTAAAATTAATCCAACTGATAAACAAACATGAATTATATGATCTCGATAATTCAACAAGTTTATCTTGAATTAATTTTCACAAAATTAATTCAACTGATAAACAGACATGAATTATCTGATTCTATCGAATTTTAGCCAGTCTGATAATTTGACACAAGTCACCAATTTTTGGAAAAGTACTTCGTATTATTATAGGGTTTTTATTAGCTAGCAAAGGGGACCTGATGGACCTATATAGTTTAAGCTCTCGATAATTTCGAAACCCAATATCCCAAATATACATTTCATAATTATCAACTCTAATGGTACTCCACTAAAAGCTTAGAGCTGCACTCTCAAACTATTTAGAATTACGAAGCCCATATAGCTAAGTCTTCATGACATATCATAATGTATTGTATCCCCATAGGATTATCCATAATCAGGTTAAGGACAAGTTCTGTCCTACCTTCCTGATTATTTTTTTCTTACCTTCCATTATCTCACCATCAGAAAACTTACCATCCAAAGACAGTATACCATTTTGTTACACCTATATATCTAAATGGTTGAGCACTCCAGTTTTTCAAATACAGGATAACACATATAAGAGGATATCAACTACTCGTAAAGAGGAGTTGTGGATTCCATATTTATGAATAATACGTCTACGCTATCAAGAATCATGCGTCCAATGTATCGGCATGCGTACCACTATTAAAATGTGGATATCACCCTTTGGTATATCAAAAGACATAAGCCAAGACAATGGGCCCACTATTCATCTCAGGATTATGATACAATACATATGATTGTCTAAAATGAATCGATTTGCCAAGACGTAATTATTAATCCAAATCAATTCTCTTTATGTCCCGATCCAACACATCGTCACCTATGACAATGTGCCAATGTTTCTATTCACCGAGTCCACCTCTGATGGCCAAGACAAACCATCTCTCATTAGGGATATAAACAACATAACAATCTTTGCATGAATAAAGCACCCAACTTTAGTCCCTCGATTGCGGATCTTATGATTTAAACCTTCACCTGAAGAATCGTGACTTCTGCATAATCTTTCCATCATATGCCAAATTCTTTAAGGTTTAGACTAATGGTCTCATACTTTTGTTTGCTTAACATACATTCAACAAATATAAACGTAAAGAGGACAAGATTTGGTATAAAAATAATAAATAAATTATTTATTGATAAACATATCTCTAAAAACATATTACATTTTTACTCCTTAGGGCATCTAACAATCTCCCACCTGCACTAAGTGAGTAAATATGACAAATCTCGCATCTCTATAGCTTCCACTATAGGAAAAATAGTATGCAATGGAATTTTAAAAATTTTATGTCAGAGTATTTTCTAAAACACAAGTTTAAAATGCTATATGCATAAATTAACCAGATCTTACTAACCTTTGAATGCTGAAAAACTCCCGCAATCTATGAAGAGAAGTAACGTTCCAAAAGAGCCTCAACCAACTGATCGTCTTTGCTATTCTCTATCCACTATCAGAGTGAGTGTGGGCTCATACGTACAGCTCTTCCTCTAGGTGACTCTCCTTCCAACCAATTGAGAGGACCCAAAGCTAATGTTCGTAATTTGCAAACAAGAGCTCTCAGGGAGTTTTAGATTCTCACCAGCAGAGTATCTCTCTTAATCTCTTAATTGATCTGAATAACTTATATGACTTACTCCCTATTTATAGAGGTTGGGTCTAGGGTCAATCCTTATCAAATTAGGTCTCAAAAATTCACATCAGAATCAAATTCGGATCAATATTTGATAAAATCTGCAAGAAAACGTGTAATCTTGAGGATCGGCATGCCGAACTGTCAAAAAAAGATCTCAGTGAATCTTTTATTTTCCACCCGAGATTCTATAGGATAAAGTCTCAGTTTTAATTCAAATAACCCAACAGAGAAGTTATCTAATTAAAACAACTTTATCTAGATAATCTCTAGGAAAATAAATGAATTTCTAATAATTCTACAAGTTTATCTTGATTAAATTTAATCAAAATTAAATCAACTGATAAACAGGCAAGAATTATCCGATCCCAATAATTCAACAAGTTTATCTTCAATTAATTTTATCTCAAAATTAATTCAACCGATAAACAGACATGAATTATTTAATTCTTCCGAATTTCAACCAATCTAATAAATCTGACATAAGTCACCAATTATAAGAAAAGCACGCCGTATTGTTACAGGATGTTGTGAGCTAGCAAAGGGGACCAAATGGACCTATATAGTTCAAGCTCCCAATAAGTATGAAACCCAATATCCTAGATATACATTTCATAATTATCAACTCCAACACTACTCCACTAAAAGCTTGGAGCTGCACTCTCGAACTGCATCGAATTACAAAACCCGTATAGCTAAGTCTCCATGACATATCATAGTGCATCGTATCCCTATAAGATTATCCATAACCGACTTAAGGACAATTCTATCTTACCTTCTTAATTATTTTTATCTTACGTTCTATTATCTCACCATCGGAAAACTTACCATCCAAAGACAGTATACCATTCGGTAACACCTATGTATCCAAATGGTTGAGCGCTCTAGTTTTTTAATTATAGGATAACGCATATAAGAGGATATCACTACTCCTAAAGAGGAGCTATAGATTCCATATCTATGAATAACAGGTCTACGCCATCAAGAGTCATGCCTCCAACGTACGGGCATGCATATCACTATTAAGATGTGGGTGTCACCCTTTGGTACATCAAAAGACACAAGTCAAGACAACGGACCCATGTCACACCCCGGAGTACGGGAGGTGACGTGGCGGATTATTTAAATTAACTAAAAAGAGAATTTAATTAAAATCAAGAATTTTAGGGGTTAAATCAAATATATAAAAATGTGAAAGTTTCAAAACAACATTGTATAAAAGGGTTCATAACATTAAGCCGATGAAATCATTAAGCAAATATTAAAATATTAAAGAACCGCGAGTATGGGTCCGACTGACCCATAACTTATGTACACACATGGTACTGACAATATAATAATACAACCACAGTCTGAGTACAAATAAAGTTACAAACATTACATGCCTTGTTTAATTTATACAAATAATCTACTTGTCCCTCTATTGCTCTTGAGTTTGGTCTGTTGAGTCCTCTCTGAACCTAATTAGAAATCCACCTAGAGGGGGAAATTTAAAAAAACAAAGAAAATATGAGCGAAAGGCTCAGTAGGACTATATTTTAATAAATCATTTAATTTAAAGAAAAATCTCATTATTCAGGGTATTGATTAAAAGGAACCTTGAATAAATAAATAAATTTAAATAAAACCGTTCTTACTAAAACAATTTGTTTGGTCGACCAGAAACATCATTTTCTTTTTCCTAGGCAAACCATAAGGATATCACCATCGTAGTGGCCTAGCTGGGTTTCGGGACCTACCCCCAAGGTCGATCGCTACACGACCCGACCTCTGATATGGCATCATACCTTTGTGTTTATTTTCATCATCATTCAAAACCCATTTACCGAGTATTGTCATTTACATTCATTATAAAGTTCATTTCAGTTCACGGTTTATTATTAAAATATAACCGATAAATTCATTTTTAACCAACCGTTGAAAACATTTTTTATAGAAACCCTTTTTAAAGTCAAATCATTTTGAACCTAGGCTACCAAGGAGAGGGTAAAAGTCCTACCTGTTAGACATGTATGCTCTAAGGAGTAAAAATGTAATACGTTTTTGGAGACATTTTTATCAATAAAGAATTTATTCATTTATATATATACCAAATATTGTCCTCTTTACGTTCATATTTGTTGAATGTATGATAAGCAAACAGTAGTCTGAGACTGTCAGTCTAAACCTTAAGAGTTGGGCATATGATGGGATGATTATGCGGTAGACACGACTCTTAAGATGATGGTCTAAAATATATGATCCGCAATCGAGGGAATAAAGTTGGGCGCTTTATTCATGTAAAGATTGTTATGTTGTCTATATCCCTTTTGGGAGATGGTTTGTCTTGGCCATCGGAGTTGGACTCCGTGAATAGAAACATTGGCGCATTGTCATAGGTGACGATGTGTTGGATCGGGACATAAAGTGAATTGATTTGGATTAATAATTCTGTCTTGTCAAATCGATTCACTTTAGACAATCATTTGTATTGTATCTTAATCCTGAGATGAATAATGGGCCCGTTGTCTCGACTTGTGTCTTTTGATGTACCAATGGGTGACTCCCACATCTCTATAGTGGCAAGCATGCCGGTACGTTGGAGGCATGACTCTTGGTAGCGTAGACTTGTTATTCATAGATATGGAATCCATAGCTCCTCTTTAGGAGTAATGATATCCTCTTATATGCGTTGTCCTGTAATTGGAAAACTGGAGCGCTCAACCATTTGGATACATAGGTGTAACCGAATGGTATACTATCTTTGGATGGTAAGTTTTCTAATGGTGAGACAATGGAACGTAAGATAAAAATAATCGGGAAGGTAAGACAGAACTTGTCCTTAAGCCGATTATGGATGATCATATGGGGATGTGATACACTATGATATGTCATGGAGACTTAGCTACACGAGCTTCGTAATTCTATAAAGTTCGAGAGTGCAGCTCCAAGCTTTTAGTGGAGTAGCGTTGGAGTTGATAATTGTGAAATGTATATCTGGGATATTGGGTTTCATAGTTATCATGAGCTTGAACTTTATAGGTCCATTTTGGTCCCCTTTGCTAGCTCACAAAATCCTGTAACGACACGGCGTGCTTTTCCAATAATTGGTGACTTATGTCGGATTTATCAGATTGGTTTAAAATTTATAAGAATCAAATAATTCATGTCTGTTTATCGGTTGAATTAATTATGTAATAAATTAGTTCAAGATGAACTTGTTGAATTATGGCGTTCGGATAATTCTTGTCTGTTTATCGGTTGTTTTAATTTTGGACAATTAGAACAAGATAAACTTGTAGAATTATTGTGAATTGATTTATTTTCTTAGAGATTATCTTGATAAAGTTTGTTTTGATCAGATATCTTTTCTATTGGGCTATTTGAATCAAAACTGAGACTTTATCCTTTAGAATCTCGGGTGGAAAATAAAAGATTCGCGGAGATTTTTTCTCGGCAGTTCGGCATGCCGGATGACGTGTTCGGCCTGCCGAACTGGCCAGTTCGGCCTGCCTATCTCACAGTTCGGCATGCCGACCGCGACAGCTAAGATTACGCGTTTTTCACGCGTATCTTATCAGATATTGATCCGAACTTGATTCAATTTCGATTTTTGAGACCTAATCTGATATGGACTGACCCCAAGGACCAATAGGTATAAAAAGGGAGTGAGTCTAATGATTTACTCAGATCAATTTGAGAGATTAAGAGTGATACTCTTCTAGTGAGCATCTAAAAACTCCCTGAGAGCTTTTGTTCACAAATCACGAACACTAGCTTTGGGTTCTCTCTATTGGTTGGAAGGAGAGTCACCGGTGGAAGAGCTGTACGTGTGAGCCCACACTCACTCCGGTTGTGGATAGAGAATAGCAAAGAAGACCAGTTGGTTGAGGCTCTTCTGGAACGTTACTTCTCTACACAGGTCGCGGAGGTTCTTCGGCATACTGAGGTTAGTAAGATCTGTTTAATTTATACATATAACATGTCAAACTTGTGTTTTGGAAAATTTGCAAGTTTGTGATCATGTTATATGCATAAATTTTGTGATCTTAATCTCTCCAATGCTTGAATTAAATTTTATAGAGAGATGGCACTCTAGGTTTCTATATAATATATATGTTGTCATGGATTATATGGTGAATGTTTATTAATTAATTATGGTTGATTAAATTGTTGTTTAATTATTTATTAATTAATTAACACCGGTTATGGTTCCTTAGAGGTTAGAATGTGTATCTAGGTTTTTCATGTAATTAGATGGCGGACTATCATCTCCGTCTAGGAATTATTATTTAATTTATAAGAATTTTGTAATTAAATAATTATTCGGAGAAGACGGAACGAGAAGTCGGATCTTGAAGATAGATGATGGCGCCTCCAGGTATTTCCTGAGTCTCTAATTTTATGTTTTTGAATTGTTGAAAATAAAATTGATGAATTGCATTAAAATTGTATTTTCTGGATTGAGGGTTTTCTGCTCGGTCGGCATGCCGGACCTCACAGTTCGGCAGGCCGAAGGTCACAGATCGGCAGGCCGGACGCATGGTCCGGCAGGCCGACAGTGGGGCAGAAATTTTGGTGCTCTGCCGGCAGGCCGAACCTTCATGTTCGGCAGGCCGAACCACCATGATCGGTAGACCGATCACCCAGATCGGCCTGCCGACCGAGAGCTGCCAGGTGTCCAGAAAAGGTGCGATTTTTTCAGTGCAGTTTTAATTTTATTTTTGGGACGATTCTGAGAAACATTAAATTTGGATATGACCGGAAATATGAAGTGTTCGATTCATACGGGATTGAGGACTTGAAGATGGACATTACATGAAGAATGATACAGCTTGAGGATTCAAGGATGAAGAATCGATAAATGTCTCGATTATTCTCTTGTAATCTTATTTTTTCTATTCTCTAGGGTGGAACCATAATATTACGGTTATTATTATTATGCTTGTAGCTTTGCTTGATTGCTTTGCTTGTCTGCATTATAATATGATTTACCATGTATATTGATAACATGTCATATAGAATAGGGAGTGCCGCTCATATTAAAATTGTTCATGCATAATTTTAAAATAAAACCTTGACTTCAAAAGATTGAGTGGGAGAAGGTTTTCGAAGAGAGAACCTAAGGCCTCCATCGTTGGTCCATAGGAAGAACATGATGGTCCCAACCCCTAGGAAGGGATTTCTATCATGTACCAGATTGGATCTCTGAAAGGATAAGGTATTTTAGTATGATTTATGATTGCACACCCCTAGGTGGTGATTATAAATCATGGATAAAATATTAAAACGGTGGTTATACACTCACGTTAATTTTATTATTAACCTCCCCTAGGAACTCTGTTAATAAAATTAATGGCCAAAGAAACGATTATTAGTATATGCTGGATCATACGGGTCCTGGATGGCATATATTAATCAGGAGGGGATCCGTGTTCCTAATTGAATTTGGCATGACTCCCCTAGGAGCATGTTGAATTCTGAGTTTGGAATTATCGTTGTAAGGTTGTGATATTTTCAAGGTTTTGACACATAAACACATTTGTATAATTTACATGATTGTGTTATCTTACTAAATTATTATATATGTTTGCTTATGTTTGGTATATGATTCTTTATTGTAGATTGAAAATGTCTAAAAACGCTTTATCATCGATACTTGACAAAAACCAATTAACCGGTGAGAACTATAATGATTGGAAACGGAACCTGGACATCGTCCTTTCCTTTGAGAAACTGAAATATGTTCTGACAACTCCTTGTCCTCCCGAGCCTACGGGAGACTCAAGTAATGAGCAATTCCAAGCGTACGAACGCTGGAAAGATGCTAATGATCAGGCCCGCTGCTATGTTATGGCTAGCATGAATAACGTGCTGCAGGCTCAACATCAGGATTATGAGACTGCGAAGCAGATCTTGGATAATCTTGAGGACATGTTTGGAGGCCAGGCCATAACAAAGCGGCAAGGGGCGCTTCGGAAACTCTTAAACTGTAGACAGAGACCGGGGACATCTGTAAAGGAGCACATGATGTTGGTCATGGGTTACCTCGCTGAGGCTCAAACCAATGGAGCCGACATCGATGCTGAAACTCAGATGACTATGGTCTTTGAGACTCTGTCTAAGGAATTTATTCCGTTTAGAGCTACTTTTAATCTAAGCAATAGACGGGATATGACCTTGACAGAACTGATGAAACAGTTACAAGAGTTTGAACTGCTGATCAGGGAGTCTCCTGCTGGTGGAGAGGCCAATTTGGTAGCTGCTTCTGGTTCCAATCCTAACTCTGGGAATGGAAAGAAACAACGGGCCAAGAGTGGGAAGTCTTCTATTCCTATTGCTACCAAGAGCAAGAAGAAGAAGAAGAAGAACCCAAAGAAGCTTAAGTGCTTCTTTTGTGGTAAGGTCGGGCATATAAAGAAGCATTGCAAGGACTTCCTTTCCAAGGGAGGTAGGTGTGATCTTCTATATTTAGAAACTTGTTTGGTTGAGGAATCCAGTGACATTTGGGTCATAGATTCTGGTGCAACTAATCATGTTTGTGTTTCTCTGCAGGGATTCAAAGAAACGAGAAGTCTACTTCGTGAAGACTTAACGCTTCGGATGGGCGATGGATCCTTGGTCTCAGCGGAAGCAGTGGGAGATGTCCATCTTTATTTTGATAATTATAGGAGTTTAATTTTGCGAGATTGTTTTTATGTTCCTAAATTTAAAAGGAATTTAATTTCTGTATCTTCTTTATTTAAAGACTCCTACGTGGTATCTTTTAATGAAAAAGTGGTGATTCGTAAAAACAAATCTTTTATCTGTTCTGGATGGATGCAAAATAATCTATATTTTATCAAACCTAAGATGGACCTGTTGCTTAATGCTGAGATAAATGATAATGACTCAAAAAGACTTAAAACTTCTCACTCTAATAAGACTTATCTTTGGCATTTGCGCCTTGGCCATATTAACCTAAATAGGATTCAAAGGTTGGTAAGGGATGGACCTTTAAGTCACTTAAAGGTGGAATCTATACCTCAATGTGAGTCTTGTTTGGAGGGTAAAATGACCAAAAGACCATACGGGTCTAAGGGCAATAGGGCCGAAGGGGTTCTAGAACTTGTGCATAGTGATGTTTGCGGACCGATGAACATCCGGGCACGAGGAGGGTATGAGTACTTCGTTACTTTTATTGACGATTACTCAAGATATGGGTATGTGTACCTAATGCACCACAAAAGCGAAACTTATGATAAGTTCAGGGAGTTTCGGGCTGAAGTGGAAAAGCAATTGGGTAGACCCATAAAGGCACTTCGATCTGATCGAGGTGGGGAATACCTTTCTGATGAGTTCTTGGGACACTTGTTAGAGAATGGGATTTTATCCCATTTGACTGCGCCGGGTACTCCGCAGCAGAATGGCGTAGCAGAGAGAAGGAATAGGACTTTGTTGGACATGATTCGGTCCATGATGAGTTATTCATCATTGCCTTTATCCTTTTGGGGATATGCACTACAAACCGCATGTTATCTTTTGAACAATGTGCCTTCAAAATCGGTCCCTAAAACTCCTCACGAGTTGTGGACAAGACGGAAGACATCCTTAAACCATATTCGCATATGGGGATGTCCAGCTCATGTCCTGTTTAAGGATCCGAATAAGTTGGAAGCACGTTCAGAAGTTTGCGTGTTTGTAGGATATCCAAAAGGGACTAAAGGGGGTTATTTTTATAACCCAAAGGAAAATAAAGTCGTGGTTTCAACTAATGCAACTTTCCTTGAGGAGAGTTACATGAACGACTTTAAACCTCAAAGCAAAGTGGTGCTTGAGGAGTTGAGGGGTAATCCGTTTACTCCAGAGGTTCCGAACGAAACCATTCCGATCGGTGTAGAAAAACCAAACAAACCTGAACAACAACCTCAGGGGCTTCGGCGTAGTGGGAGGATCGGGCGTCAACCTGAGAGGTATATGTTCAATGGGGAGGTCTTTTTGGCTGAACCGGATGAACATGACAGGGATCCTTATACTTACGCAGAAGCTATGGAGGATGTTGATTCAAGACTCTGGACAGAGGCCATGAACATTGAGATGAAGTCTATGGAGACTAATCGGGTCTGGGAGCTTGTGGATCTTCCCGAAGGGGTAAAACCCATAGGGTGTAAGTGGATCTACAAGAGGAAAAGAGGAGTGGATGGAAAGGTCGAAACCTTTAAGGCTAGACTGGTAGCTAAGGGTTATACGCAAAAGGAAGGAATCGATTATGAGGAAACCTTTTCGCCTGTAGCCATGCTTAAGTCCATCCGGATTCTCTTGTCCATAGCTGCCGCTCTCGACTATGAGATTTGGCAGATCGATGTCAAGATGGCTTTTTTGAGTGGCTATCTTGATGAGTCCATTTATATGGAACAACCAGACGGGTTCAAGGTCACGGGTCAAGAGGGTAAGGTTTGTAAGTTGCTAAAGTCTATTTATGGACTTAAGCAAGCTTCTCGTTCTTGGAACATAAGATTTGATCAAGTGATCAAGACTTATGGGTTCTCACAAAATGTGGATGAACCATGTGTTTACAAACACATTAAGAATGGGAAGGTGGTTTTTCTACTACTCTATGTAGATGACATTCTGCTAATTGGCAATGACGTTGGGGCATTGTCATCGGTCAAATTATGGTTGACCAAGCAGTTTGACATGAAGGACTTGGGTGAGGCTAATTTTGTTCTCGGTATCCAGATCTTTCGGGATAGGAAGAACAAAATGATAGCTTTGTCACAGGCCGGCTACATAGATAAAATTCTCAGGAGGTTTGCAATGCAGGATTCCAAGAAAGGTGGGCAACCATCTAGGTCTGGAATTACTCTTTCTAAGAAAGACTCTCCAAAGTCTTATGAAGAAAGAGAATACATGAAGAAGGTGCCTTATGCTTCGGCAGTGGGTAGTCTCATGTATGCCATGCTTTGCACTCGACCGGATATTAGCTATGCGGTTGGGATTGTGAGTCGATTTCAGGCGGATCCAGGACCAAACCATTGGGTTGCGGTAAAGCATATTTTCAAGTACCTGAGAAGGACTCGAGGGTATATGCTTGTGTATTCGGGTGAGGATTTAACTCCTCTAGGATACACTGATTCGGATTTTCAATCCTGCCTGGATTCTAGGAAATCGACTTCAGGGTTTGTGTTTACTCTGGGTGGCGGTGCCATCAGTTGGAGAAGTGCGAAGCAAGATTGCACTTCGGATTCAACGATGGAGGCCGAGTATGTGGCGGCTAGTGATGCTTCGAAAGAAGCAGTGTGGCTCCGCAAGTTCCTTGGGGATCTTGAGGTAGTTCCTGGTGTGGATAAAGCGGTATCACTGTACTGTGATAACAGTGCGGCGGTAGCTAATGCTAAGGAACCAAGATTTCACAAGAAGAGTAAGCATATTGATCGGAAGTATCATGTGATAAAGGACTTCGTTGAGAGCGGGCATGTCACGGTGTGCAAGATCGCGTCAGAGGACAATTTAGCTGATCCATTTACGAAGACACTTTCTGGGAGAGTCTTCGAAAGGCATGTGGAAGCTATGGGGATGCGAAATTTGCAGTATTTACTCACTTAGTGCAAGTGGGAGATTGTTAGACATGTATGCTCTAAGGAGTAAAAATGTAATACGTTTTTGGAGACATTTTTATCAATAAAGAATTTATTCATTTATATATATACCAAATATTGTCCTCTTTACGTTCATATTTGTTGAATGTATGATAAGCAAACAGTAGTCTGAGACTGTCAGTCTAAACCTTAAGAGTTGGGCATATGATGGGATGATTATGCGGTAGACACGACTCTTAAGATGATGGTCTAAAATATATGATCCGCAATCGAGGGAATAAAGTTGGGCGCTTTATTCATGTAAAGATTGTTATGTTGTCTATATCCCTTTTGGGAGATGGTTTGTCTTGGCCATCGGAGTTGGACTCCGTGAATAGAAACATTGGCGCATTGTCATAGGTGACGATGTGTTGGATCGGGACATAAAGTGAATTGATTTGGATTAATAATTCTGTCTTGTCAAATCGATTCACTTTAGACAATCATTTGTATTGTATCTTAATCCTGAGATGAATAATGGGCCCGTTGTCTCGACTTGTGTCTTTTGATGTACCAATGGGTGACTCCCACATCTCTATAGTGGCAAGCATGCCGGTACGTTGGAGGCATGACTCTTGGTAGCGTAGACTTGTTATTCATAGATATGGAATCCATAGCTCCTCTTTAGGAGTAATGATATCCTCTTATATGCGTTGTCCTGTAATTGGAAAACTGGAGCGCTCAACCATTTGGATACATAGGTGTAACCGAATGGTATACTATCTTTGGATGGTAAGTTTTCTAATGGTGAGACAATGGAACGTAAGATAAAAATAATCGGGAAGGTAAGACAGAACTTGTCCTTAAGCCGATTATGGATGATCATATGGGGATGTGATACACTATGATATGTCATGGAGACTTAGCTACACGAGCTTCGTAATTCTATAAAGTTCGAGAGTGCAGCTCCAAGCTTTTAGTGGAGTAGCGTTGGAGTTGATAATTGTGAAATGTATATCTGGGATATTGGGTTTCATAGTTATCATGAGCTTGAACTTTATAGGTCCATTTTGGTCCCCTTTGCTAGCTCACAAAATCCTGTAACGACACGGCGTGCTTTTCCAATAATTGGTGACTTATGTCGGATTTATCAGATTGGTTTAAAATTTATAAGAATCAAATAATTCATGTCTGTTTATCGGTTGAATTAATTATGTAATAAATTAGTTCAAGATGAACTTGTTGAATTATGGCGTTCGGATAATTCTTGTCTGTTTATCGGTTGTTTTAATTTTGGACAATTAGAACAAGATAAACTTGTAGAATTATTGTGAATTGATTTATTTTCTTAGAGATTATCTTGATAAAGTTTGTTTTGATCAGATATCTTTTCTATTGGGCTATTTGAATCAAAACTGAGACTTTATCCTTTAGAATCTCGGGTGGAAAATAAAAGATTCGCGGAGATTTTTTCTCGGCAGTTCGGCATGCCGGATGACGTGTTCGGCCTGCCGAACTGGCCAGTTCGGCCTGCCTATCTCACAGTTCGGCATGCCGACCGCGACAGCTAAGATTACGCGTTTTTCACGCGTATCTTATCAGATATTGATCCGAACTTGATTCAATTTCGATTTTTGAGACCTAATCTGATATGGACTGACCCCAAGGACCAATAGGTATAAAAAGGGAGTGAGTCTAATGATTTACTCAGATCAATTTGAGAGATTAAGAGTGATACTCTTCTAGTGAGCATCTAAAACTCCCTGAGAGCTTTTGTTCACAAATCACGAACACTAGCTTTGGGTTCTCTCTATTGGTTGGAAGGAGAGTCACCGGTGGAAGAGCTGTACGTGTGAGCCCACACTCACTCCGGTTGTGGATAGAGAATAGCAAAGAAGACCAGTTGGTTGAGGCTCTTCTGGAACGTTACTTCTCTACACAGGTCGCGGAGGTTCTTCGGCATACTGAGGTTAGTAAGATCTGTTTAATTTATACATATAACATGTCAAACTTGTGTTTTGGAAAATACTCTGATGAAAAATTTTAAAAAATTCCGCTGCGCACTTTGTTTCCAACACTACCTCGATATTTATACCGGTGTCCCACACTGTAATCCCAGTCCGCTATACGTTAGCTCTGTGGAACCACGAACGATCCTAGATACACAGTAAGTCGATCAATACCTAGTTTGAGACATTCTATCTTACTAAACCATTTCATGATGTCCTAGTGTGCCATTCATATCTTTAAAATCATTTTACAAGGTTGGAATTTAAATTGGGGTTCAAAATAGTGAAAATGGGTGAAAAACCACAAAATTTTCCATGCCCGGCGGGACGCCCTGCTTCGGCCTGTCGGAAACCAGGTTCGGTCAGCCGGACATTTCCTAGGTTCGGCCTGCCGATCCCTTGAATCCAGCCTGCCGAACACGTAGTTCGGCTTGTCGAATTTGAAAAACCCAGAAATTCTAGCCACAGGTTTTCGATCCCCTAAAATCTAAATCTTGAATTTAACCTGTTTTTCTCAATTCTCAGGCATGAAAAACAATCATAGATGATAGAAAAACATACTAGAACACTTTTGAGCTCATTTAAACAAGATTCAAACGCAAAGATCTCAAAAATCCAAAAATGGAGAAAAATGAAAAATCTTGAATCTAATCCGTTTTCCTTCAATCTAAGCTTGGATTCTAGGTGTTCTAAGTTCATTTAACTCAAATCAAAGGTTCTCTAAGCTTAAACAAACTTAGATTTCAAAAATGCACAAAATTTGAAAATTTTGAAAAAGTTTAGAAATTTCGAAACAAACCTCGAATCGAAGCTTCAATCCGCGTTCTCGGTTGCCAAATCTCATCCCCGAGCCTCCTACTCGCTAACCCGAAGCTTGGATTCAAATTTGATTCAAAATTTGAGAGGAAAATTGAGAGAGAAGAGGAGAGACCGAGAGAGGAGAGAGAGTGATCACGGTGAGGAAGAGAGAAAGAGAGATCAGGGAGAGTGAGGGAAGAGAGTGAGAGGGAGAGAATAAATAGAGAGAAACGGTGGGTAGTTTTTACTGTGCAAAAACCAAATGCCATCCACGGTTTTGTAAAACAAAATATTTTTAACATCTTTCAAACTGTTGTGCTTTAAAACTCAAAACAACATTTTTAAAACAATAAGAAACCATTAGAATTTATTAAATTAACAAAATAACCTAAAATTCAAAATTTAACCAAATAATCAAATTAATGCTGAAACATTAATTATGGCACCCTAATTCATCATTTTACATCACAATATCATTAAATAAATTTCAGGGCATTATAGCCCACTATTCATCTCAGGATTAAGATACAATACAAATGATTGTCTAAAGTGAATCGATTTGTCGAGACAGAATTATTAATCCAAATCTATTCACTTTATGTCCCGATCCAACACATCGTCACCTATGACAACGTGCCAATGTTTCTATTTACTGAGTCCACCTCAATGGCCAAGACAAACCATCTCTCAATAGGGATATAGACAATATAACAATCTTTACATGAATAAAGTTCCCAACTTTATTCCCTCAATTGTGAATCTTATGATTTAGACCATCACCTTAAGAATTGTGTCTTCCGCATAATCTATCCATCATATGCCCAATTCTTAAAGATTAGACTGACAATCTAAGACTTTTGTTTGCTTAACATGCATTCAACAAATATAAACGTAAAGAGGACAAGATTTGGTATATAAACAACAAATAAATTCTTTATTTATAAAAATGTCTCTAAAAAATTTTTACATTTTTATTCCTTAGGGCATACATGTCAAACAATCTCCCAGTTGCACTAAGTGAGTAAACATGACAAATCTCGCATCCCCATAGCTTCCACATTCCTCTCAAAGACTCTTCCAGTAAGTGTCTTCGTAAATGGATCAGCTAAATTGTTCTCTGACTAGATCTTGCACACTGTGACATGCCCGCCCTCAACGAAGTCCTTTATCACATGATACTTCCAATCAATATGCTTACTCTTCTTGTGAAATCTTGGTTCCTTAGCATTAGCTACCACCGCACTATTGTCACAGTATAGTGATACCACCTTATCCATACCAGGAACTAACTCAAGATTCCCAAGGAACTTGTAGAGCCACACTGCTTCTTTCGAAGCATCACTAGCTGCCACATACTCGGCCTCCATTGTTGAATTTGAAGTGCAATCTTGCTTGACACTTCTCCAACTGATGGCACCGCCGCCAAGAGTAAACACAAAACCCAAAGTCCATTTCCTAAAATCCAGACAAGATTGAAAATCTGAGTCAGTATATCCTAGAGGAGTCAAGTCTTTACCCGAATATATAAGCATATATCCTCGAGTCCTTCTCGGGTACTTGAAAATATGCTTTACCACAACCCAATGGTTCGGTCTTGGATCCACCTGAAATCGACTTACAATCCCGACCGCGTAACAAATATCTGGTCTTGTGCAAAGCATGGCATACATGAGACTACCCACTGCCAAAGCATAAGGCACCTTCTTCTTATATTCTCTTTCTTCCTCAGACTTTGGAGAGTCTTTCTTAGAAAGAGTAATTCCATACCTAGATGATTGCCCACCTTTCTTGGAATCCTACATTGCAAACCTCATGAGAATTTTATCTATGTAGCCAGCCTGGGACAAAGCTATCATTTTGTTCTTCCTATCTCGAAAGATCTGGATACCGAGAATAAAATTAGCCTCATTCAAGTCTTTCATGTCAAACTACTTGGTCAACCATAATTTTAACCGATGACAATGCCCCAACGTCATTGCCTATTAGCAGAATGTCATCTACATAGAGCAGTAGAAAAACCACATTCCCATCCTTAATGTGTTTGTAAATACATGGCTTATCCACATTTTGTGAGAACCCATAAGTCTTGATCACCTTATCAAATCTTATATTCCAAGAATGAGAAGCCTACTGATGTCCATAAATTGACTTTAACAGCTTTCAAACCTTACCCTCTTGACCCTTGACCTTGAACCCATCTAGTTGTTCCATATAAGTGGACTCATCAAGATAGCCATTTAGAAAATCCATCTTGACATCCATCTGTCAAATCTCATAGTCGAGAGCAGTAGCTATGGACAAGAGAATCTAGATGGACTTGAGCATGGCTATAGGCGAAAAGGTTTTCTCATCATTGATTCCTTCCTTTTACGTATAACCCTTAGCTACCAGTTTGGCCTTATAGGTTTCAACCTTTCCATCCACTCCTCTTTTCCTCTTGTAGATCCACTTACACCCTATGGGTTTTATCCCTTCGGGAAGATCCACAAGCTCCCAGACCTGATTAGTCTCCATAGACTTCATCTCTGTGTTCATGGCCTCTGTCTAGAGTTTTGATTCAACATCCTCCATAGCCTCTACATAAGTATAAGGATCCCTATAATGTTCATCCGGTTCATCCAAGAAGACCTCCCCATTGAACATATACTTCTCAGGTTGACGCCCGATCCTCCCACTACACCGAAGCCCCTTAGGTTGTTGTTCAGGTTCATTTGGTTTTTCTACATTGATTGGAATGGTTTCATTTGAAACCTCCGGAGTGATTGGATCACTCCTTAACTCCTTAAGCACCACTTTGCTTCAAGGCTTAAAGTTGTCCATGTAACTCTCCTCAAGGAAAGTTGCATTAGTTGAAACCACAACTTTATTTTTTCTTTGGGTTATAGAAATAACCCCCTTCAGTCCCTTTTGGATATCCTACAAACACGCAAACTTTCAAACGTTCTTCCAACTTATTCACATCCTTAAACAGGACATGAGCAGGACATCCCCATATGCAAATATGGTTTAAGGATGTCTTCTTGCCCGTCCACAACTCGTGAGGAGTTTTAGGGACTGATTTTGAAGGCACATTGTTCAAAAGATAACAAGTGGTTTATAGTGCATATCCCCAAAAAGACAAAGGTAATGATGAATAACTCATCATGGACCTTATCATGTCTAATAATGTCCTATTCCTTCTCTCTGCTATGCCATTTTGCTACGGAGTGCCCGGCGCAGTCAAATGGGATAAAATCCCATTCTCTAATAAGTTTCCTAAGAACTCATCAGAAAGGTATTCTCCACCTCGATCGGATCGAAGTACTTTATGGGTCTACCGAATTGCTTTTCCACTTCAGCATGAAACTCCCTAAACTTGTCAAAAGTTTCACTTTTGTGGTGTATCAGGTACACATACCCATATCTTGAGTAATCATTAATAAAAGTGGCGAAGTACTCATACCCTCCTCGTGCCCGAATGTTCATTGGTCTGCAAACATCACTATGCACAAGTTCTAGAATCCCTTTGGCCCTATTGCCCTTAGACCCGTATGGTCTTTTGGTCATTTTACCCTCCAAACAAGATTCAGATTGAGGTATAGATTCCACCTTTAACTGACTTAAAGGTCCATCCCTTACCAACCTTTGAATCTTATTTAGGTTAATATGACCAAGGCGCAAATGCCAAAGATAAGTCTTATTAAAATGAGAAGTTTTAAGACTTTTAGAGTTATTATCATTCATCTCATCATTAACCAGTAAGTCCGTCTTAGGTTTGATAAAATATAGATTATTTTGCATCCATCCAGAACAGATAAAAGATTTGTTTTTACGAATCACCACTTTATCATTAAAAGAAACCAAATAGGAGTCTTTAAATAAACAAGCTATAGAAATTAAATTCCTTTTAAATTTAGGAACATAAAGACAATCTCATAAAATTAAATTCCTATAATTACCAAAGTAAAGATGGGCGTCTCCCACTGCTTCCGCTAAGACCAAGGATCCATCGCCCATCCGAAGCATGAAGTCCTTATGTAGCAGACTTCTCGTTTCTTTGCACCTCTATAGAGAAACACAAACATGATTAGTTGCACCAGAATCTATGACCCAAATGTCATTGGATTCCTCAACCAAACAAGTTTCTAAATACAGAAGATCACACCTACCTCCTTTGGAAAGGAAGTCCTTGCAATGCCTCTTTATGTGCCCGACCTTCCCGCAGAAGAAGCACTTAAGCTTCTTCGGGTTTTTCTTCTTCTTTTTCTTGCTCTTGGTGCTAGCAGGAATAGAAGACTTCCTGTTCTTGGCCCGTTGCTTCTTTCCCTTGCCAAAGTTGGGATTGGAATCAGAAACAGCTACCAAAGTGGCCCCTCCACCCACAGGAGAGTCCCTGATCAGCAGTTCTATCATGCCCCAGAGTACGGGAGGTGACGTGGTGGATTATTTACATTAATTGAAAGAGGAATTTAATTAAAATTAATAATTTTAAGGGTTAAGTCAAATATAGAAAAAATGTGAAAGTTTCAAAATTACATTTTATAAAAGAATTCATAAGCATTAAGCAGGTGAAGTCATTAGGCGAATAATAAAATAATAAAGAACCACGAGTAAGGGTCCCACTGACCCACAACTTGTGCATACACATAGTACTGACAATATAATAATACAACCACAATCCAAGCATAAAGAAAGTTAAAAACATTACATGCCTTGATCAAATAATACAAATAATCTACTAGTCCTCCTACTGCTCCTGAGTTCTGTCTGTTGAGTCCTCTCTGAACCTAAGAGAAAATCCACCTAGAGGGGGGAAATTTAAAAACAACAAAGAAAATGTGAGCGAAAGGCTCAGTAGGACTATATTTTAATAAATCATTTAATTTAAAGAAAAATCTCACTATTCAGGGAATTATTCAAAAGAAACCTTGAATAAATAAATTTAATAATACCGTTCTTACCCAAAACAGTTTATTTGGTTGACCAGAAATACATTATTTTCTTTTCCTAGGCAAGCCACATGAATATCACCACCAGAGTGGCCCAGCTAGGTTTCGGGACCTGCCCCCAAGGTCGATCGCTACACGACCCGATCTTTGATATGGCATCATGCCCTTATATTCATTTCTATTATCATACAAGGTCCATTTACCAGATATTCTCATTAACATTCATTATGAAGTTCATTATGAAGTTCATTTCATATCACGGTTTATAAAAATAATCGATAAAGTCTCATTTTTAAATTAATCGTTGAAAACACTTTTATAGAAACCCTTTTCAAAGTCAAATCATTTTGAAACTGGGTTACCAAAGATAGGGTAGAAGTCCTACCTCGATACTCGTGCTGGTGCCCCATACCGTAATCTTGGTCCGTTATACGTTAGCTCCGTGGAACCACGAACGATCCTAGATACACACTAAGTTGATCAATATCAAGTTTGAGACATTCTATGTTACTAAACCATTTCATGATGTCCTAGTGTGCCATTTGTATCTTTAAAATCATTTTACAAGGTTGGAATTTCAATCGGGGTTCAAAACAGTGAAAACAGGTGAAAAATCATAAAATTTTCCCATGCCCTGCAGGCCTGCCGGAAGCCCTACTTCGGCCAGCCAAAAATCAAGTCCGGTCAGCCGGACATTTTCTAGGTTTGGCCAGCTGGACAGATGAATCTGGCCTGCCGATCCTTTGAATCCGGCCTGTCGAACTGGAAAAACCTAGAATTTCTAGCCATGAGTTTTGGGTTTCCCAAAACTCAAATCTTGATTTTAACCTGTTTTTCTCAAATCCCAAACATACAAAACAATCATAGATTATAGAAAAACATAATAGAACACTTTTAGACTCATTTAAACAATATTTAAACACAAAAATCCTAAAAATCTAAAAATGGGAGAAAATGAGGAAAAATGAAAAATCTTGATTTTAATCCGTTTTTCTTTAATCCAAGCTTAGATTCGAGGTGTTCTAAGTTCATTTAACTCAAATCAAGGGTTTTCTAAGTTCAAAAAAACTTAGATTTCAAAAATGCATGAAAATTGAAAATTTTGAAAAAGTTTAGAAATTTCAAAACTAACCTTGAATTCAAGCTTCAATCCACGTTCTTGGTTGTCAAATCACGTTCCTGAGCTTCCTTCTTGCTAACCTGAAGCTTGGATTCAAATTTTGATTCAAAAATTTGAGAGAGAAATGAGAGAGAATGAGAGAAACCGAGAGAGAGAGTGAGAGAGGGACTCACGAGAAGAGAGAGAGAAGGAGAGAGAGAGTGAACCAAAGAGAGAGAAGGGGAGAGGAGAGAGAATAAATAGAGAGAAATGGTAGGCAGTTTTACTGTACGAAAACTAAGTGTCACCCATGGTTTTGTAAAATGGAATATTTTTTAACATTTAACAAACTGTTGTGTTTTTAAAACTCAAAACAACATTTTAAAACAATAAGAAATCATTAGAATTTATTAAATTAACAAAACAACCTAAAATTTAAAATTTAATCAAATGATCAAATTAACGTTGAAACATTAATTATGACACACTAATTCATCATTTTACATTACAATAACATTAAATTAATTTCGGGGCGTTACAATTCTTCACCCCTAAAAAAAATTTTGCCCTCGAAATTTACAACTCAATTCAGAAACAAGACAAATGCGGATACAACTCCCGCATACTCGACTCTAGTTCCCAAGTGGCTTCATCAACCCCGTGATGCTGCCACACGACCTTTACAAATGGTATCTCACGATGATGCAAACTGATCATTTTCCTATCGATGATCTGAATCGGCACCTCCTCATACGTCGTATCTTCCCAAACTTGCACATCGCGAAATAAAACTATCTTTCCCTGCTCAGGCGGACACTTCCTAAGCATCGACACATGGAACACGTCATGAACATGAGAGAGTTCAGGCGGAAGGTCCAGCTGATAAGCAACCACACCAATACGCTGAGTGATCTCGAACGGTCCAATATACCAAGGTGCAAGCTTTCCACTCACTCTGAACCGCATAGTTCCTTTACGAGGCGATACCTTCAAGAGAACGAAATCTCCTACCGTAAACTCTAAGGGTCTACGTCTTCTATCTGCATAACTCTTCTGTCGACTCTGAGCTGCCCTCAATCGATCTCAAATCACAGCGACTTTCTTGTTGCTATCACGGATCTCATCAGGCCCAAGAATAACCCTATCTTTTGGCTCTGCCCAACACACCGGTGACCGACACGGTCACCCATACAACGCCTCAAACGGTGCCATACCAATACTCGCCTGATAGTTGTTGTTGTATGCGAACTCCGCTAGATGCAAATATTTCTTCCAATTCCCGCCAAAGTCTAACGCACAGGCACGCAACATATCCTCGAGAATCTAAATAACCCGCTCAGACTGCCCATCAGTCTGAGGATGAAACGACATACTGAAGCTCAAATTCGTACCTAAAGCCTCTTGAAAACTCCTCCAATACTTAGCATTAAACCTGGTGTCTCGATCAGAAGTGATGGATAAAGGAACTCCATGCAACCTCACTATGTTCTACAGATACAAATCCCCAAGAATCCTCCTCGAACATGTCGATCTGAACATAATGAAATGCGTCGATTTTGTCAACCTGTCGACTACGTCCCAAACTGCATCATGCTACTGCTCCGTCCTCGGCAAACCTGTGAGAAAATCCATCGTCACATGCTCCCATTTCCACCCTAGAATAGGAAGCGGCTGAAGCTGCCCTACAGGCTTCTGATACTCGGCTTTCACCTGTAGACACGTCGTAGAATTGGCCATGTACTCTCAAACATCTTTCTTCATGCCTCTCCACCAATATTGCCTCTTCAAATCACGATACATCTTTGTGCTCCCCAGATGAATGGCGAACTGAGACCTATGGGCTTCGTCCAAAATGGTTTTTGTCACCTCTGCGATAGCTGGAACTGTAAGACGCTCCCAGAAATACAATGATCCATCTGCATGAACTCTCCATTCTTCAAATTGCTCTCCGTTCTGAATCTGTGTCCAAATCCCCTGTAAATGTTGATCCTGCTACTGATTTTGCTTTACCATCTGAACAAGAACTAGGGTCACCTCCACATGATATACCAAAACTCGATCATAGTCTACATGATACCGTAGTCTATACTCGCTCACTATCGCATCCCTGCTCCAATCCTCAAGCGCCAAACAAGTGAGAATCCCTGAAGACTTCCTGCTAAGCGTATCTGCGACCACATTAGCTTTCCCAGGATGATACTGCAATGCGAAATCACAATCCTCCATATACTCTATCCATCTACGCTGCCTCAAATTAAGATCCCTCTGAGTGAACAGATACCTCAAACTTTTATGATCGGAGAAGACCTGAAATGTCGCTCCATACAAATAACACCTCCAAATCTTCAGCGCGTGAATCACTGACACAAGCTCCAAGTCATGAGTAGGATAATTCTGCTCCTGAGGTCGTAGCTGTCTCGATCTGTATGCAACCACGCGTACATGCTGCATCAACACGCACCCAAGTTCGCGTCCTGAAGCATCTGCGTAAAGTTCATACGGCTCGTCACTGCTAAGAATAACCAACACTAGGACTGAAGTCAACCGGTTCTTCAATTCCTAAAAAGCAAGCTCACATTATTCACCCCACTCAAACCTGACATTTTTCTTGATCAATCTTGTCAACGGAGTAGCAATCTTTGAAAAATCCTTTACAAATTTCCTGTAATAACCAGCAAGACCCAAGAAGCTGCGAATTTCTGCTACATTCCTTGGTCGTTCCTATTCCAGTATGGCTTTAACCTTGGACGGATCCACAAAAATACCATGCTCAGAGATGACATGACCCAAAAATTTGACCTCAGTCAACCAAAACTTGCACTTTTCCCTCTTGGCATACAACTGGTGCTCCCGCAGAGTCTAAAGCACGATCTAATGCTGCTCATGCTCCTCCCAAGTCTTAGAATACACTAGAATGTCATCGACGAACACGATCACAAACTGATCCAGATACAGCCTAAATATCCTGTTCATCAAATCTATGAAAGCTGCCAAAGCATTCGTCAACCCAAACGACATAACTAAAAACTCAAAATGCCCATACCGGGTCCTAAAAGCTGTCTTGGGAATATCCTCTTCCTTAATCCTAAGTTGATGGTAACCTGAACGTAAATCAATCTTTGAAAAGTATCATGAACCTCCCAACTGATCAAACAACTCATCGATCCTGGGCAAGGGATACTTATTCTTTACCATAACATGATTCAGCTGTCGATAATCTACACACAACCTGAGAGTCCCATCATGTTTTTTAGCAAACAAAACCAGTGCTCCCCACGGAGATGTGCTATTTTGAATATACCCTTTATCAGCAAGCTTCTGAAGTTGCTTCCTCAATTCTTTCATTTCTGCCGGCGCCATCCGATAAGGTGCTATAGAAATTAGTGCTGTCCCTGGAAATAACTCAATACCAAACTCGATTTCCTGATGCGGTGGTAATCCTGGCAACTCGTCGGGGAAGACATCCTCGAACTCATCAACCACCAAAATCGCTACACTTCCTCTCAAAGCGTAGGGCTCGTACTCTAGATTTGCAAGAAAAGCATAACAAACCAGATATCTTCGCCCTCCTAGACACGACTTTATGAGACGCTCACTCATTAACCAATCACCACCACCCTGGTAGGTGATCATCGTCCTCCTATCAGACACTAGGGTTACTTTTCTAAGTTGGCAGTCCATAACTGCATTATACTTGGACAACCAGTCCATCCCTAGAATTACATCGTATGAGCTCATGGGGAGTATAATTAAATCACTTTTCAAAATCTCATCCCTAATCTTTATTTTACAAGATTTACATACACTATTCACACACACCCGCCCCAAGGGAGAAGCTATGACTAGGGGTTCATTAAACTCTTCTATATCTAATCCCAAGGCATGTACAAAAGAACTCAAAATGAGAGAATGAGAGGCACCTGTATCAAATAAAACGCAAGCTAAAGATTGAGAAACTAAGATCGTACCATCGATAACCGCATTACTAGTCTGAGAATCTGAACCTCCAGATGCCATTACATGAACCTGCACTGGTGCCTTCCCTTTTCCTCTACCAACATTGTTGGGTCTGGGATTATTCTATCGATACTGTTGAGACAGAGACGACTGCACACTAGCTGTACTCAGCGCTCGATACTGAGGGATGCTATGCTGGAAATGCTACGGCTGCTGCACTCGTGTCGGATATGAAAAATGCTAAGGAGGCAGAGGTAGGGTCTGAGGCTGAGACTGACGACTGGCATCTTCTCCGGTCTGAGATCCAAGACGGGCACTCCTGATCGGGCAATCCCTCTTGATGTGTCCTGGCTGTTGACAAAAATGACAATGGAAGCTGTAGGGATTGCTGCGCCCGCTACCAGACAAACCGCTGCTACCACTGTTCGCGTCACCCTGCTTGTTCTTCCCCGAAGTTGGACGGCTACTGGTGCTCTTCCTACCGCTCCTCTGTGATCCTCCTGAAGCCTTTGCTCGATCCTCACAATACTATGCATAATCATTCTCCACTGATATTGCTGATGATACAAGCTCTCCAAAACTCCTAAGTCACAGAGCAACCACCTGTCGCTGAATAGGAGCCTTGAGCCCTTCCTGAAATTTAATGCACCTCTCGCGTTCGGATGCCACTGCTGATGGAGCAAACCTGGCCAACTCATTAAATCTTGCCTCATATTCCCGAACTGACAAATCTCCCTATTGCAAACTGTAGAACTCAGCTACATTCTGATCTCTATACCCCTGTAGAAAATACTTGTCATAGAGCAGCTCCTCGAATCTGTCCCAACTGATATTACCACCGCGTTTCAAACGCTTAGCTTGTTTACACCAAGTATTAGCACCACCCTCGAGCTTATATGCAGCAAATTCCACACGGTACTCATCAGGCACACCAAGGGTATCCAAATGCTTCACGATCGAGTCTAGCCAATATTCTGCTAACTGCAGATTCCCATTACCGTCAAAAGTTAGAATAGACGCATGTTGAAATTCCTTAAAATACGTATGCTGACGACCAACATCAGAATCCTTCGGTCTAGCCCTGGATGCCATTTGCCGAAAAGCCACAAACATAGACCTCATCATACCCTCATCATTTGTGAACTCGACGTCAGCTGTCGAACAACGTCTAGGTGCCATTCTCTCACTTCTGAAAACAAAATTTTGGACTGTCAGAGGTATTTCATTGTCATACCTATATGTGCACAATTCCCAAGGTTCATAACCATGAGCTCTGATACCATTCTGTCACACCCTAGAGTACGGGAGGTGACGTGGCAGATTTTTTACATTAATTAAAAAAGGAATTTAATTAAAATCAAGAATTTTAAGGGTTATGTCAAAAATATAAAAAATGTGAAAGTTTCAAAATTACATTTTATAAAAGAATTCATAAACATTAAGCAGGTGACGTCATTAGGCGAATAATAAAATAAGAAAGAACCGCGAGTAAGGGTCCCACTGACCCACAACTTGTGCACACACATAGTACTAACAATATAATAATACAACCACAGTCCAAGCATAAAGAAAGTTAAAAACATTACATGCCTTGATCAAATAATACAAATAATCTACTAGTCCTCCTACTGCTCCTGAGTTCTGTCTATTGAGTCCTCTCTAAACCTAAGAGGAAATCCACCTAGAGGGGGGAAATTTAAAAACAACAAAGAAAATGTGAGCGAAAGGCTCAGTAGAACTATATTTTAATAAATCATTTAATTTAAAGAAAAATCTCACTATTCAGGGAATTATTTAAAAGAAGCCTTGAATAAATAAATTTAATAAAACCGTTCTTACCCAAAACAGTTTATTTGGTCGATCAGAAATACATTATTTTCTTTTCCTAGGCAAACCACATGAAATCACCACCGTAGTGGCCCAGCTGGGTTTCGAGACCTGCCCCCAAGGTCGATCGCTACATGACCCGATCTCTGATATGGCATCATGCCCTTATATTCATTTCTATTATCACACAAGGTCCATTTACCAGATATTCTCATTAACATTCATTATGAAGTTCACTTCAATTCACGGTTTATAAAAATAACCGATAAAGTCTCATTTTTAAATCAATCATTGAAAACACTTTTATAGAAACCCTTTTCAAAGTCAAATCATTTTGAAACTGGGTTACCAAAGATAGGGTAGAAGTTCTACCTCGATACTCGTGTCGATGCCCCACACCATAATCTCAGTCCGCTATACGTTAGCTCCACGGAACCACGAACGATCCTAGATGCACACTAAGTCAATCAATATCTAGTTTGAGACATTCTATGTTACTAAACCATTTCATGATGTCCTAGTGTGCCATTTGTATCTTTAAAATCATTTTACAAGGTTGGAATTTCAATCGGGGTCCAAAACAGTGAAAACAGGTAAAAAATCACAAAATTTTCCCATGCCCTGCCGGACGCCCTGCTTCGGCCGGCCGAACTGCACCAAAAATCAAGTCCAATCGGCCAAACATTTTCCAAGTTTGGCCTACCAGACAGATGAATCTGGCCTGTCGATCCTTTGAATCCGGCCTACCAAACTGGAAAAACCCAAAATTTCCAGCCACGGGTTTTGGGTTTCCCAAAACTCAAATCTTGATTTTAACCTGTTTTTCTCAAATCCCAGATATAGAAAACAATCATAGATGATAGAAAAACATAATAGAACACTTTTGGACTCATTTAAACAAGATTTAAACACAAAAATCGTAAAAATCCAAAAATGGGAGAAAATGAGGAAAAATAAAAAATCTTGATTCTAACCCGTTTTTCTTCAATCCAAGCTTAGATTTGAGGTGTTCTAAGTTCCTTTAACTCAAATCAAGGGTTTTCTAAGTTCAAACAAACTTAGATTTCAAAAATACATGAAAATTGAAAATTTTGAAAAAGTTTAGAAATTTCAAAACTAACCTCATATTCAACCTTCAATCCACGTTCTTGGTTGCCAAGTCACATTCCCGAGCTTCCTTCTTGCTAACCTGAAGCTTGGATTCAAATTTTGATTCAAAATTTTGAGAGAGAATGAGAGAAACCAAGAGAGAGAGTGAGAGAGGGACTCATGGGAAGAAAGAGAGAAGGAGAGAGAGAGTGAACCAAAGAGAGGAAGAGGAGAGAGAATAAATAGAGAGAAACAGTGGGCGGTTTTATTGTGCAAAAATTAAGTGCCACCCACGGTTTTGTAAAACAAAATATTTTTTAACATTTAACAAACTGTTGTGTTTTTAAAACTCAAAACAACATTTTAAAACAATAAGAAATCATTAGAATTTATTAAATTAACAAAACAACCTAAAATTCAAAATTTAATCAAGTGATCAATTTAACATTGAAACATTAATTATGGCACACTAATTCATCATTTCACATTACAAAAACATTAAATTAATTTCAGAGCGTTACAAGTTCAAACTCCTGTAACTGTTTCATTAATTCTGTTAGGCTCATATCCCGCATATTGCTTAAATTAAAAGTAGCTCTAAATGGAATTCCTTTGACAGAGTCTCGAAGACCATAGCCATCTGAGTTTCTGCATCGATGTCAGTTCCATTAGTTTGAGCCTCAGCAAGGTAACCTATGACCAACATCATGTGCTCCTTTACAGATGTCCCTGGCCTCTGCTTATAGTTCAAGAGTTTCCGAAGCACCCCTTACCGTTTTGTTATGGCCTGGCCTCCAAACATATCTTCAAGATTATCCAAGATCTGCTTCGCAGTCTTATTATCTTAATGTTGAGCTGGCAACACGTTATTCATGTTGGTCATAACATAGCAACGAGCATAGTCATTTGCATCTTTTCAGCAATCGTATGCTTGGAATTGCTCATTAGTGGAATCTCCTGTAGGCTTGGGAGGGCAAGGGGTTGTTAGCGTAAATTTTAGTTTCTCAAAGGAGAGGACGATATCCAGGTTTCATTTCCATTCATTATAATTCTCTTCGATTAATAGGTTTTTGAAAAAGTATCAAAGACAAAGCGTTTTTAGACATTATTAATCTACAATAAAGAATCATATGCCAAACATAAGCAAACATACAATAATAATTTAGTAAGATAACACAATCATATAAAAACATACAAATGTGTTTATGTGTCAAAACCTTTAAAATATCACAACCTTACAACGATAATTCCCAACTCATAATTCAACATTCTCCTAAGGGAGTCATGCCAAATTCAATCAAGAACACGGATTCCCTTCTGATTAATATATGACATCCAAGACCCGTATGATCCAGCATATATTAATAATCGTTTCTTTGGCCATTAATTTTATTAACAGAGCTCCTAGAGGAGGTTAATAATAAAATTAACATGAGTGTATAACCATCATTTCAATATTTTATCCATGATTTATAATCACCACCTAGGGGTGTGCAACCATAAATCATGCTAAAATACCTTATCCTCTCAAAGATCCAATCTGGTACATGATAGAAATCCCTTCCTAGGGGTTGGCACCACCATGTTCTTCCTATGGACCAACGATGGAGGTCGTAGGTCCTTTCTTCAAAAACCTTCTCCCACTCAATCTTTTGAAATCAAGGTTCTATTTTAAGAATATGCATGAACAATTTTAATATGAGCGGCACTCCCTATTCTATATGACATATTATCAATATACATTGCAAATCATATTATAATGCAAACAAGCAAGGCAATCAAGCAAAGCTACAAGCAAAATAATTATAACCGTAATATTATAGTTCCACCCTAGAGAATAGAAAACAAAGATTACAAGAGAATAATCGAAATATATTATCGACTCTTCATCCTTGAATTCTCAAGTTGTATCCTTCTTCATGTAATGTCCATCTTCAAGTCTTCAATCTCGTATGAAATGAATACTTCATATTTTCAGTCATATCCAAATTTAATGTCTCTCAGAATTGTCCCAAAAATAAAATTAAAACTGCATTGAAAAACTGCACCTTTTCTAGAAAAATTTCTAGCTCTCTGCCAACAAGCCGATCTGGGTGATGGGTCTGGCGGTCATGACCCATCAGCCTGTCGATTCACGACAGATTGACCGGCCGAACAAGAAGTTCTGCCTGTCACCAGAGCCACCTGATTTTCACCCCGCTGTCGGCCTGTTGAACCTCATGTTTGGCTTACCGATCTACGACCATCGGCCTGCCAAACTGGATGGTTCGGCAAGCCGACCGAGCATGAATCACCCTTTTCTAGAAAATACAATTTTTAATGCAATTCATTAATTTTATTTTCAACAATTCAAAAACATAAAATTAGAGACTCAAGAAATACCTGGGAGCGCCATCATCTATCTACTAGATCCGTCTTCTTCGAATGATTATTTAATTATAAAAATTCTTACAAATTTAAAATTAAATAATAATTTCTAGACGAAAATGATAGTCTGCCATCTAATTACATGAAAAACCTAAATACACATTCTAACCTCTAAGGAACCATAACCATTATAAATTAATTAATTAATTAATAATTAAATAATAATTTAATCAACCATAATTAATTGATAAACATTCACCACATAATCCATGACAACATAAAATTACATATAAACCTAGAGTGCCAACTCTCTATAAAATTAAATTCAAGCATAGGAGAGATTAAGATCACAAATTTTATACATATAGTATAATCACAAACTCGTAAATTTATGTAAAAACTATGGCTCTAATACCAATTGTAGGAAAAATAGTACGCAGTGAAATTTTAAAAATTTTATATCAGAGTATTTTCTAAAACACAAGTTTGCCATGCTATATGCATAAATTAACCAGATCTTACTAACCTTTGAATGCCGAAGAACTCCTACAATCTGTGAAGAGAAGTAACATTCCAGAAGAGCCTCAACCAACTGGTCTTCTTTGCTATTCTGTATCCACGATCAGAGTGAGTGTGGGCTTACACGTACAGCTTTCCTCTAGGTGACTCTCCTTCCAACCAATTGACAGAACCCAAAGCTAATGTTCATGATTTGTGAATAAGAGCTCTTAGGGAGTTTCAGATTCTCACCAGCAGAGTATCTCTCTTAATCTCTCAATTGATCTGAATAACTTATGTGACTTACTCTCTATTTATAGAGGCTGGGTCTAGGGTCAGTCCTTATCAGATTAGGTCTCAAAAATTCGAATTAGAATCAAATTCGGATCAATATCTTATAAAATCTGTGTGAAAACATGTAATTTTTTTTTCTGCGCATCGGTAGGCCAAAGTTGCCCCATCGGTAGGCCGAACTTGAGGATCGGCATGCCGAACTGCCAAAAAAAGATCTCAGTGAATCTTTTATTTTTCACCCGAGATTCTATAAGATAAAGTCTCAGTTTTAATTCAAATAACCCAATAGAGAAGTTATCTAATTAAAAATAACTTTATCTAGATAATCTCTTAGAAAATAAATGAATTCCTAACAATTCTACAAGTTTATCTTGATTTAATTTATTCAAAATTAAATCAACTGATAAATAGGCAAAAATTATCCAATCCCAATAATTCAACAAGTTTATCTTCAATTAATTTTATCACAAAATTAATTCAACCGATAAACAAACATGAATTATTTAATACTTCTGAATTTCAACCAATCTAATAAATCTGACATAAGTTACCAATTATTGGAAAAGTACGCCGTGTCGTTATAGGATGTTGTGAGCTAGAAAGGGAGCCAAATGGACCTATATAGTTTAAGCTCCTGATAATTACGAAACCCAATATCCCAGATATACATTTCATAATTATCAACTCCAACGTTACTTCACTAAAAGCTTGGAGTTGCACTCTCAAACTGCATAGAATTACAAAGCCCGTATAGCTAAGTCTCCATGACATAACATAGTGTATTGTATCCCCATAGGATTATCCATAACTAGCTTAAGGAAAAGTTTTATTTTACCTTTTCGATTATTTTTATCTTACGTTCCATTATCAAACCATCAGAAAACTTACCATCCAAAGACAGTATACCATACGGTTACACCTATGAATCCAAATGGTTGAGCACTCTAGTTTTCTAATTATAGGATAACGCATAAAAGAGGATATCACTACTCCAAAAGAGGAGCTATGGATTCCATATCTATGAATAACAGGTCTACGCCATCAAGAGTCATGCCTCCAATGTACCAGCATGCATACCACTATTAAGATGTAGGTGTCACCCTTTGGTACATCAAAAGACACAAGTCAAGACAACGGGCCCATTATTCATCTCAGGATTAAGATATGATACAAATGATTGTCTAAAGTGAATCGATTTGCCAAGATAGAATTATTAATCCAAATATATTCACTTTATGTTTCGATCCAATATATAGTCACCTATGACAACGTGCCAATGTTTCTATTCACGGAGTTCACCTCCGATGGCCAAGACAAACCATCTCCCTATTGGGATATAGACAACATAACAATTTTTACATGAATAAAGCGTCCAACTTTATTCCTTCGATTACAGATCTTATGATTTAGACCGTCACCTTAAGAATCGTGTCTTTCGCATAATCTGTCTGTCATATACCCAATTCTTAAAGGTTTAGACTGACAGTCTCAGACTTTTGTTTGTTTAACATACATTCAACAAATATGAATGTAAAGAGGACAAGATTTGCTATATAAACAACAAATAAATTCTTTATTGATAAAAATGTCTTCAAAAACTTATTACACTTTTACTCCTTAGGGCATACATGTCTAACATCCACATGCCTCTCAAAGACTCTCCCAGTAAGTGTCTTCAAGAATGGATAAGCTAAATTGTCCTCTATTGCGATTTTGTGCACAGCGACATGCCCACCTTCTAGGAAGTCCTTTATCAAATGATACTTTCGATCAATATGTTTACTCTTCTTGTGAAACCTTGGTTCCTTAGCATTAGCTACAGCCACACTATTAACACAGTACAGTGACAATGCTTTATCCATACCAAGAACTACCTCAGGATCCCCAAAGAACTTGCGGAGCTACACTGCTTCTTTCTAAGCATCACTAGCTGCCACATACTCGGCCTCCATCGTTGAATCTGAAGTGTAATCTTACTTTACACTTCTCCAACTAATGGCACTGCCGCCTTGAGTAAACACAAAACCCAAAGTTGATCTCCTGGAATCCAAATAGGATTGAAAATCCGAGTCAGTGTATCCTAGAGGAGTTAAGTCCTCAACTGAATACACAAGCATATACCCTTGAGTCCTTCTTAGGTATTTGAAAATATGCTTAACCGTAGCCCAATGGTTCGGTCTCAGATCTGTTTGAAATCAACTTACAATCCCAACCGCATAAAAAATATCTGGTCACGTGCAAAGCATGGCATACATGGGACTACCCACTGCCAAATAATAAGGCACCTTTTTCATGTATTCTCTTTCTTCCTTAGACTTTGGAGAGCCTTTCTTAGAAAGAGTAATTCCAGACCTAGATAGTTGCTCACCTTTCTTAGAATCCTGCATTACAAACCTCCTGAGAATGTTATCCATGTAGCCAGCCTAGGATAAAGCTATCATTTTGTTCTTCCTCTCCCAAAAAATCTGGACACCGAGAACAAAATTACCTCACCCAAGTCCTTCATTTCAAGATGCTTAGTCAACCATAATTTAACCGATGACAATGCCCCTACGTCATTGCCAATTAGCAGAATTTCTTCTACATAAAACAGTAGAAAAACCACCTTCTCATCCTTAATGTGTCTATACACACGTGGTTCGTCCACATTTTATGCAAACCCATAAGTCTTGATCACTTGATCAAATCTTATATTCCAAGAACGGGAAGCCTGCTTAAGTCCATATATTGACTTTAGTAGCTTACAAACCTTACCCTCCTAACCCTTGACCTTGAACACGTCTGGTTGTTCCATATAAATGGACTCATCAAGATAGCCATTTAGAAAAACAGTCTTGACATCCATTTGTCAAATCTTGTAGTCGAAAGCGGCAACTATGGACAAGAGAATGAGGACGGATTTAAGCATGACTACAGGCAAAAAGGTTTCCTCATAATCGATTCCTTCCTTTTGTATATATCCCTTAGCTACCAGTCTAGCCTTAAAGGTTTTGACCTTTCCATCCACTTGTCTCTTCCTCTTGTATATCCACTTACACCCTATAGGTTTTACCCCTTCGGGAAGATCCATAAGCTCCCAAACCTGATTGGTCTCCAAAGACTTCATCTCTGTGTTCATGGCGTCTGTCAAAAGTTTTGAATCAACATCCTCTATAGCCCTATGTAAGTGTAAGGATCTCTATCATGTTCATCCAGTTCAGCCAAGAAGGTCTCACCATTAAACATATTCTTCTTGAGTTGACGCCCGGTCCTCCCACTACGCTAAAGCCCCTTAGGTTGTTGTTCAGGTTCGCTTGGCTTTTCTACACCGATTGGAATGGTTTCTACCGAAACCCCCAGAGTGATCAAATCACTCCTCAAATCCTCAAGCACCACTTTGCTTTGAGGCTTAAAGTCATCCATGTAACTCTCCTCAAGGAAAGTTGCATTAGTTGAAACCACGACTTTATTTTCCTTTGGGTTATAAAAGTAACCCCCTTTAGTCCCTTTTGAATATCCTACAAACATGCTTCCAACTTATTTGCATCCCTAAACAAGACATGAGCCATACATCCCCATAAGCGAATATGGTTTAAGGATGTCTTCTTACCCGTCCACAACTCGTGAGGAGTTTTAGGAACCGATTTTGAAGGCACATTGTTCAAAAGATAACATGCAGTTTGTAGTGTATATCCCCAAAAGGATAAAGGCAATGATGAATAACTCATCATGGACCTGACCATGTCCAACAAAGTCCCATTTCTTCTCTCCGCTACACCATTATGCTACGGAGTGCCAGGCACAGTCAAATGGGATAAAATCCCATTCTCTAATAAGTATCCCAGGACCTCATCAGAAAGGTATTTACCACCTTGATCAGATCGAAGTGGATTTATGGGTTTACCAAATTGCATTTCCACTTTAGCCAAAACTCCCTGAACTTGTCAAAAGTTTTGCTTTTGTAGTGCATCAAGTACACATACTTATACCTTGAGTAATCGTCAATAAAAGTTATGAAGTACTCATACCCTCCTCATGCCTAAATGTTCATTAGTCTGCAAACATCATTATGCATAAGTTCCAGAACCCCTTCAGCCCTATTGCCCTTAGACCCAAATGGTCTTTTAGTCATTTTACCCTCCAAACAAGATTCATATTGTGGTATAGATTCCACCTTTAAGTGACTTAAAAGTCCATCCCTTACCAACCTTTAAATCCTATTTAGGTTAATATGACTAACTCGTAAATGCCAAAGATAAGTCTTATTAGAATAAGAAGTTTTAAGCCTTTTAGAGTTATTATCATTCATCTCAGCATTAAGCAATAAGTCCATCTTAGGTTTGATAAAATATAGATTATTTTGCATCCATCTAGAATAGATAAAAGATTTGTTTTTATGAATCACTACTTTATTATTAAAAGAAACCAAAATACGGATGGACGTCTCCCACTGCTTCAGCTAAGACCAAGGATCCATCTCCCATCTGAAGCGTGAAGTCTTCACGTAGTAGACTTCTTGTTTCTTTAAACCCCTCCTCGAGAAAAGAAGTCCTTGCAATTCTTCTTTATGTGCCCAACCTTCCCGCAGAAGAAGCACTTTAGCTTCTTCAGGTTCTTCTTCTTTTTCTTCTTGTTCTTGTTGTTTGTAGGAATAGAAGACTTCCCATTCTTGGCCCGTTGTTTCTTTCTATTCCCTAGGTTGGGATTAGAACCAAAAGCAGTCACCAAGCTGGCCTCACCACCAGTAGGAGACTCCTTGATCAGCAGTTCAAACTCATGTAACTGTTTCATCAACTTTGTCAAGGTCATATCCCATCTATTGCTCAAATTAAATGTAGCTCTAAACAGAATGAATTCCTTAGACAGAGTCTCAAAGACCATGGTCATCTGAGTTTCAACATCAATGTCAGCTTGCCTCAGCGAGGTAACCCATGACCAACATCATTGCTCCTTTACAGACAGCCTAATCTTTGCTTATAGTTCAATAGTTTCCAAAGTACCCCTTGTCGCCTTGTTAAGGCTTGGCCTCCAAAAATGTCTTCTAGATTATCCAAGATCTACTTTACAATCCCATAATCTTCATGTTGAGCTTGCAGCATGTTATTCATGTTGGCCATAACATAGCAGCGGGCCTGATCATTAGCATCTTTTTAGCGATCATACGCTTGGATTTTCTCATTGGTGGAATCTCCCATAGGCTTAGGAGGACAAGGTGTCGTCAGCACAAATTTCAGTTTCTCAAAGGATAGGACAATGTTTAGATTCTGTTTCCACCCATTATAATACTCTCTGATTCATAGGTTTTTATCAAATATCAATGATAAAGCATTTTTAGACATTTTTAACCTATAATAAAGAATCATAAACCAAACATAAGCAAACATATCATAATAATTTAGTAAGATAACACAATCATGAAAAATATACAAATGTGTTTATGTGTCAAAACCTTGAAAATATCACAACCTTGCAATGATAATTCCCAACTTAGAATTCAACAAGATCCTAGGCGAGACTTGTCAAATTCAATCAAAAACACGGATCCCCTCCTGATTAATATACGCCATCCAGGACCCGTATGATCCAGCATATATTAAAAATCATTTTTTTGGCCATCAATTTTATTAACAGAGCTCCTAGGAGAGGTTAATAATAAAATCACCATGAGCATATAACCATTGTTTCAATATTTTATCCATGATTTATAATCACCACCTAGGGGTTTGCAACAATAAGTCATGCTAAAATACCTTAACCTTTTGGAGATATAACCTGGTACATGATGAAGTCCCTTCTTAGGGGTCGGAACCACTATGTGCTACCTATGGACCAACGATGGAGGTCGTAGGTCCTTTCCTCAAAAGCCTTCTCCTACTCATTCTTTTGAAATCAAGGTTTTATTTTATAAACATACATGAACAAATTTTTAATGAGCGGCACTCCCTATTCCATATGGCATGTTATCAATATACATGGCAAATCATATTATAATGCATACAAGCAAAACAATCATGCAAAGCCACAAACAAAATAATAATAAGTAACCGTAATATTATGGTTCCACCCTAGAGAAAAGAAAACAAAGATTACCATAGAATAATTGAAACATATTATCGATTCTTTATCCTTGAAGCTTCAAATTGTATCCTTCTTCATGTAATGTCCATCTTCAAGTCTTCAATCCCGTATAGATAAAAAAACTCCGTATTTCCAATCATATCTAAATTTAATGTTTCTTAGAATTGTCCCATAAATGAAATCAAAAATGCATTGAAAAATGCACCTTTTCTGAAAAATTACAGCTCTCTATGGGCATGTCGATTTATATGATCAGCCTACCGGTCATGACCATCTGACCTACCAATCTTTTAGATAGGCCTGCCCATTATGCTAATTTGGCCTCTAGCTAGTGCCAACAGATTTCTACCCCTCTAACGGCCTGTAGAACTTGAAGTCCGACCAGCCATCTGCGACCTTCGGCTTGTCAAATCTGAAGGTTCGGCCTACCGAACAAGCAAAAATCATAACATCTAGAAAATACATCTTTTAATGCAATTTATCATTTTTGTTTTTAGCAATTCAGAAACATAAAATTAGAGACTCATAACATACCTGAGAACGCTATCATCTATCTTCTAGATCCGTCTTCTAGAACCGTTTTCTCTCGAATGATTATTTAATTATAAAATTCTTACAAATTTAAAATTAAATAATAATTCCTAGATGGAGATGATAGTCCGCCATCTAATTACGTAAAAAACCTAGATACACATTCTAACTTCTAAGGAACCATAACTGGCATAAATTAATTAATTAATAAATAATTAAATAATAATTTAATCAGCATAATTAATTAATAAACATTTACCATATAATCCATGACAACATAAAAATATATAGAAACCTAGAGTGCTAACTCTCTAAAAAATTTAATTCAAGCATAAGAGATATCAAGATCACATAATTTATTCATACAGCATGATCACAAACTTACAAATTTATGTAAAAACCATGTCTCTGATACCAATTGTTAGAAAAATATTACGTAGAGGAATTTTAAAAATTTTATACCAGAGTATTTTTAAAACGCAAATTTGACACATTATATGCACAAATTAACCATATCTTACTAACCCCGTAAATGCAAAAAAGCTCTCGTAATCTGTGAAGAGTATAACGTTCTAGAAGAGCCTCAACCAACTAGTCTTCTTTGCTATTCTCTATCCTTGATCAGAGTGCGTGTGGGGGCGCATCGTTCAGCCTTTCCCTAGTGACTCTCCTTCCAACCAATTGAGAAAACCCAAAGCTATAGTTCATGATGTGTAAACAATAGCTCTCAGGGAGTTACATAGTCTCACCAATAGATTCTCACTCTTGATCTCTCAATTGATCTAATTAACTATGAGACTCACTCCTTATTTATAGAGGTTGGGCCCAAGAGTCAGTCCTTATCAGATAAGGCCTCGAAAATTCAAATCAGAATCAAATCAGGAACAATATCTGATAAAATCCATGTAAAAACACATGATCCATTTATCGCTCGGTCGGCAGGCCGAACTAGCAAATCGGCCTGCCGAACTTACTCCATCGGTAGGCCAAACTAGAAGATTGGCCTGTCAAACTTGCAATAAATGATCCCTGCGAATCTTTATTTCTCACCTAAGATTCTTACGATAGAGCCTAGGTTTTAATTCAAATAACTCAATAGAGAAGTTATCTGATTAAAACAATCATATCTAGATAATCTCAAGAAAAATAAATATTCTTGATAATTCAATAAGTTTATATTGAATTAATTTATTTTAAATTAATCCAATCGATAAACAGATATGAATTATCTGATCTCGATAATTCAATAAGTTTATCTTGAATTAATTTTCACAAAATTAATTTAACCGATAAACAAACATGAATTATTTGATCCTATCGAATTTTTAGCTAGTCTGATAATTTGAGACAAGTCACCAATTATTGGAAAAGCACGTCGTATTGTTACAGAAATTTTATGAGCTAGCAAAAGAGACTTGATGGACCTATATAGTTCAAGCTCTCGATAATTATGAAATTCAATATCCCAGATATACATTTCATAATTATCAACTCTAACGCTACTCCACTAAAAGCTTAGAGCTGCACCCTCCAACTATATAGAATTACAAAGCCCGTATAGCTAAGTCGCCATGACATATCGTAATGTATCATATCTCCATAGGATTATCCATAATCTGCTTAAGGACAAGTTCTATCGTACCTTCCCGATTATTTTTCTCTTACGTTTCATTATTTCGCCATCATAAAACTTACCATCTAAAGATAGTATACCATTCGATTATACCTATGTATCCAAATGGTTGAGCGCTCTAGTTTTTTAATTGCAAGATAATGCATATAAGAGGATATCAACTACTCCTAAAGAAGAGCTATGGATTTCATATATATGAATAACAGGTCTATGCTATCAAGAGTCATGCCTCCAACGTACCAGCATATGTATCACAATTAAAATGTGGATGTTATCCTTTGGTATATCAAAAGACATAAGTCAAGACAACGAGCCCACTATTCATCTCAGGATTCTAATACAATACATATGATTATCTGAAATGAATCGATTTGCCGAGACAGAGTTATTAATCCAAATCAATTCACTTTATATCTTGATCTAACACATCGTCATTTATGACAATATGCCAATGTTTCTATTCATAGAGTCCACCTCTGATGGCTAAGATAAACCATCTCTCATTAGGGATATAAATAACATAACAATCTTTGCATGAATAAAGTGTCCAACTTTATTCCCTCGATTGCAGATTTTATGATTTAGACCGTCACCTTAAGAATAGTGTCTTCTACATAATTTGTCCATCATATGCCAAATTCTTAAAGGTTTAGACCGACAGTCTCAGACTTTTATGTGCTTAATAAACATTCAACAAATATGAATGTAAACAGAATAAGATTTGGTATATAAATAATAAATAAATTCTTTATTGATAAATGTGTCTTAAAAAACATATTACATTTTTACCCCTTAGGGCATAAATGTCTAACAGGTTTTTACTCCATTTATGGCCTCAAACAGGCCTCAAGACAATGGTATTCTAGGTTCTCTTCTGCTCTTCTTCAATATGGTTTTGTTCAATCAAAATAAGATTATTCGCTCTTTACTAAAGGTTTGGGTTCTTCCTTTGTTGCTCTTGGTATATGTGGATGACATAATAATAGCAAGACCATCAATTATAGACATTAACTCTCATAAAAAAATTTCTTTATAGTCAATTCAAGCTTAAAGGATCTAGGCAATCTGAAGTACTTTCTTGGCCTTGAAATTTCTAGTATCCTCAACAGGCATTGTTCTTTGTCAAAAGCACTATACCTTACAACTTCTTGAGGATAAAGGTTTTCTAGCTTCTATACCTGCTTAAGTACCTATAGATCCAAATCCAAAACTTAGTGCCACTGATGGAGATATCCTCCCAGATAGCTCATTACACAAACGCCTTGTTGGTCATTTATTATATTTGACACTTTATAAACCAGACATTACATTTGCAGTTCATAAGCTCAGTCAATTTCTAGTACAACCTAGTATGCCACAACTCAAAGCTGTTCATTATCTACTCAAGTACCTCCAAACTAGTCTAGATCAGGGATTATATTTTTCATCCACTAGCTCACTTCAGTTGAGAGCATTCTCTGATTCTGACTGGGGCTCATGTCTAGACACTTGAAAGTCTATTACTGGTTTTTGTGTGTTATTGGGCAATTCATTGATTTCTTGGAAGGCCAAAAAGCAAACTATTATCTCTCGAACATTAGCTGAGGCTAAGTATCGTGCACTAGTTGCCACTACAAGTGAATTATTATGGCTGAGACAACTTTTGAAGGACTTCTGTATTGACACAACTATACCAGATCCCATTTTCTATGATAATCAAGCTACAATTCACATTGCATCCAATCCCACGTCTCACAAGCATTCCAAACACATAAAAATTGACTGTTACTTTATACGACATAAAGTAGCTGCTGGATCAATAAAGCTCATGCCTATTCACACACAGCATCAGCTTGCAGATGTCTTCATTAAGGCTTTGTTAGATATGAATGCCCTAAGGAGTAAAATGTTTTAATATGTTTCTGGAGACATTTTATTAATAAAAAATTTATTTATTGTTGATATACCAAATGTTATCCTCTTGACTTTTATATTTGTTGAATGTATGATAAGCAAACAAAAGTTTAGGACTATCGGCCTAAACCTTTAAGAATCAGGCATATAATGGACAGATTATGCAGAAGCATGATTCTAAAGGTGATAGTCTAAATCATAAGATCCGCAATCAAGGAAATAAAGTTGGGCACTTTATTCATGCTAAGATTGTTATGCTGTCTACATCCCAAATGGGAGATGGCTTGTCTTGGCCATCGGAGTTGGACTCCGCGAGTAGAAACATTGGTGCATTATCGCAGGTGACAATATATTGGATCAAGACATAAAGTGGAATTGATTTGGATTAATAATTCTATCTGTGCAAATCAATTTACTTTAGACAATCATATGTGTTGTATCTTAATCCTAAAATAACTAATGGGCTTGTTATCTTGACTTATATCTTTTGCTGTACCAAAGGGTGACATCCTGACTTTATGATGGTACACATATTGGTACGTTGAAGACATGACTCTTGATAGCATAGACCTGTTTTTCATAGATATGGAATCCATAGTTCCATTGGTGGACTCAATGATATTCTCTTATATATGTTATCTTGTAATTGGAAAACTAGAGCGTTCAACCATTTGGGTGCATAGGTATAACCGAATGGTACACTGTCTTTAGATAGTAAATTTACTAATGGTGAGATAATGGAATGTAAGATAAAAATAATCAGAAAAGTAAGATAGAATTTATCCTTAAGCCGATTATGAATATCCTATGGGGATACGACACATCATGATATGTCATGAACACTTAGCTAATTTGGAGCTTCGTAATTTTATATGGCTCGAGAGTACAGCTCTAAGCTTTTAGTGGAGTAGTGTTAAAGTTGATAATTATGAAACATGTATTTGGGATATAGTATTTTATAATTATATGGAGCTTGAACTATATAGGTCCATCAAGTCCCTTTTGCTAGCTCATAATAAATCTTGTAATAATACGACGTGCTTTTCCAATAAATTAGTGACTTATGTTAAATTATTAGATTGACTGAGATTCAATAGGATCATATAATTCATGTCTGTTTATCGGTTAAATTAATTTTGTAAATTAATTTAAGATAAAGTTGTTGAATTATCGAAAATATTTATTTTCATTAAGATTATCTAGATATGACTGTTTTAATTAGATACATTCTCTATTGGGTTATTTGAATTAAAACTGAGGCTCTTTCCAAAGAATCTTGGATGGAAAATAAAAGATTCTCAAGGATCATATTATTATAAGTTCGGCAGGCTAATCAATTAGTTCGGCCTACCGATGGAGTAAATTCGGCAGGCCGATCCATTAGTTCGGCTTGCCGATCTAACGATAATATAATCATGCATTTTTTACACTATTTTATTAGAAGTTGATTTTAATTTAAACTTTTGAGGTCTTATCTGATAATCACCAACCTAGGGGATGATCTCTATTAATAGGGAGTAAGTTTTTTGAGTTATTTAGATCAATTGAGAAGTTAAAAATGAGTACTCTGGTATTAGATACTCTTAAACTCCCTAAGAGCTTTTGTTTATAATCACGAGCCTTTGCTCTGGGTCTTTTTAATTGGTTGGAAACAGAGTCACCAGGAAAGAACTATATGACTTGTGCCCATACACATCCCAATCACGGATAGAAAATAGCAAAGAAGACCAGTTGGTTGAGACTTTTTTGGAATGTTATTCTCTTCACTGATTGCAGGAGCTCTTTAGCATAAAAAGGTTAGTAAGATCTATGATTAATTTATGTATTTAGCATGTCAAACTTGTGTTTTAAAAAATACTCATATTTAAAATTTTTAAAATTCTGCTGCATGCTCGTTTTCCAACAATTGGCATCAAAGCCATAGTTTTTACTTAAATTTGCGAGTTTGTGACCATGCTATCTATACAAATTATGTGATCTTGAGCTCTCCTATGCTTGAATTTATTTTTTGAGAGAGCTGGCACTCTAGGGTTTCTATAGATTTATAAATTATCATGAGACTATATGGTGAATGTCTATTAATTAATTATGATTGATTAAATTATTAATTAATTATATATTAACTAATTAATTTGTGCCGGTTATGTTTCCTTAGATGTTAGAATATGCATCTAAGTTTTTCATGTAATTAGATGGCGGTCTATCATCACTGTCTAGGAATTATTATTTTATTTTAAATTTTGTAAAAATTTTTGTAATTAAAAAATCATTTGAAGTGAAGACGAATCTAGAAGATATATGATAGCAATTCCAAAAGTATTTCCTGAGTCTCTAAATTTTTTATGATTTTGAATTGTTAAAATAAGATTAAAAAACTCTGTAAAGACTGTTTTTGGAAAAAATGTAAATTTTGCTCAGTCGGTAGGCCAAACTTCAAGTTTGGTAGGGAGATGGTGTAACCCCCCCTTACAGACGTTACAGATGTCGTTACATACATTCCTTTCATACTTTTAATTTAGGATAAACCATTTGATCAAAACTTAATTATTTTGAAAAACATAAAACTTAAGTGGAAATATAATTAAGAAATCATATCCAGGATCCATGCATGCATTTTTCTTTTTCTTTTTTTTTTTTACAACATCTTAATCCATCCTTAAAATAATAATTTACTTATTCATAGACATCCTTTAAATAGTTTACCAAAACCATCAAAAATTGAAATAATCCTTTCAAATGAGCATGGAAAACTTACTTACAGTTCGGCAGGCCGAACCTGTGAGTTCGGCAGGCCAAAGTTGTCCAGCAGGCCGAAGGTCAAACTTCAGCAGGCCATCTGAAGCTCTGCAAAAATAAGATTTTCAGAGTGATTAGATCGGCAGGCTGGTACAGAGTAGTCGGCAGGCCGATCCATCTATCGGCAGTCCGAACAATAATGTTCGGTAGGCCGACCGATTATAAAACCAACTTTTTAAACCAAAACTCCATAATTTAAACGCGGAAGACAAAATACTTAAAAAGGAATAAGATAAAATAATAAAAGATAGTTCATGGATTCTTTAAAACTTATCAAATAAACGTGTCCAAATAATAAAACATAATTTTATATTATAAAATAAAAACTTCCTGCTTGGCGTTCTTCCGATTGCAATTCATCTTGCTTAGCTCACACGTCTTTCCACGCCCTCCGCCTAGTCCATCACCTTCTTACCCTTATCTGCAACATGATATAAACTGAATAAGCTAAAGCTTAGTAAGTACATTATTATCTCACAACTTAAAACATTTTATGAACATCATCATCATCATACATCATAATAGTGCACTAGGCACATTTGCATAGGAACATATCTTTCATTACTTTGACCATATTAAAACTTAATTCATTTTATCTTAAGAGCCCAAGTGTTGCACCATAATCATCATTGTAGGCGCGCCGTTATGAGAGGAGAAGGGTAGCTAATCCTAAACCAAACATGATATCATAACATATAATAACAGAACATTGGTGTGCAACACTTATTTAGGTGATACATATATATACATATTTAAACTTTCATGCTTTAAAAATATGTCATCATCATACATGCATAACTTTTTGAACATAAAAATATTTCATAAGAAATCTTTAAATGAAATCATCATAAAATCATCATAGATATCAACATGAACATAATTTCAAACATTTGTAAAACATATCATGTTGCAGGTGAGAATATACTTACCTTTTAGCTAGCTTACTTAACCTTAATTTGTTGGTGACGTCACCGCGGTCTCAATGTGCTCGCCCTTAGTGTGTTCATGTCATACATTCATTTAAAAAAAAAACAATTGACAATTAATTCAAAGAATTAGTCATCACAACTTATCATCATTACCATATTTCATTACACATATATTCATCCCTTAAAACATAAATTTATAGCATGTTTCATTAACCATAAATCATTAGAACAAAACTATCAACACAAAATGCATTCTGACCTCTATGAATTCATAGCTCAATATCTTAGCATTCACACACAATTTGAGCACCACACTTGACAGGGACAAAGTTAATACATAAACATATTACCATGATTTTTCATTAGTCATAAAAATTACATTAAGTATCTAAAAACAAGTCATACATATCAAACATGAAATCTGCTAGCAATAGTTAGGTAGTGAACAACTCTAAACTCAGGTCCATTATCACATTATCAAGACTGTAGAAAAATCCATGAAAATTAAAATATAAAATAGACACATAAAACTATAACATATCCAAAAATTGGCTTCAAAAAAAATTGGATTAGGTCAAAACACACAATTGAAATCAGCAATAAAACTAACTTCCATCATATTAAGCAGTGAGTTACAAGAGTTCATCATTTTCAAACAATCAAAACAAATTTATTTAGACTCTAAAATTCTTACTAACAACTTATTAACATACATTACAGCACCACAAAAATATCCTAATGCCAAATAAAATCATTTAATCATAAAAAATATCACACAACAAGAATTCAATAATTCACTGATAGAGCATTTTCAAAACCTGGTCTTAATGAAAATTCAATAACAGATAAAATTTTCATCAAATCATCACCAAACTTTCCAGTTCATAACCTAACATATACATGAACATATTTGCCAAATTTGTAAATATCAAAGTACATTTTCCCCTTGAACTAAAACCGCATTTTTATGCAACATAATCAAACAACAAAGTTTTACTATGAGTGGCAGAGAGTAGAAAATTTGTATCTTAATGTAGAAAAATCAAAATAATGTGAAACTTAGAGGCACATTACATAACACATATATGAACATCATACTAAAATTTTAGAACAAAATAAAATACTTAGACAAAGTTATGGTAGTCGGATTCTGGTGGAGATATACTTTTTAGAAATGCCAAAAAAAATGAGTTCTTACCTTAAAAACATATTCTTCTCCACTTTCTTCAAATTCGACTAAAGAAAACTCAATATTTCTCAAATATTTGCGAGAAAATTGAGGAAGAGAATGAGAAAAAAAAAACATGAAAGGGAGAGAGGAGAGAGTGAGAGATAGAAAATGTGAGAGAGAGGAGAGTGTTTACGTGATAGATGAAAATGGTGAAAAAGGGAAGAGATTATCTCTCTTTAATTTTAGAAATTTTTCTAATTAATTTGAGCAAACTTCATGTGGATAGTGAAGGGAAATTAGGGAGAGTCAACAATCATCTTATCTTACCATATTACAACTCTTCAAAAGGGAAACCATATCAATTAACTCAAATCAATCAAAAGTCAAGGTTTCATTACCAAAATTAAAGCAATCAATCCAAAAATAAGCCAATCAATCACAAATCATCATCCAATCATAACCAATCATCGTAATTATCTCAATCACAAATTTGGAGAGACTTCTGCTGACTGCTCATCAGCTGTCAACGGCCTATCGATTTCTCACTTCGGCCTGCCGATTCTTTCCATCGGCCTGCCGATGTTTGAGGGACAATTTGGCCTGCCAAACTTGAAGGTTCAGCCTACCGAACTGTCCTTGCATACATCATAACATTTAAATCATTAATGAATCATGAATAATCATACAATGTAAATAACATGAGCACTTGAGCACATCGATTCCACGTGATTGTCACCTGTCATAACACTTAGAATAAATTGTTAGTGATAATATTATCATAAATCAATATGGAAAATACTTAACGTCGTCACTGATATAACATTATCTGTTACATGAAATAGGCTGGTGTTATAGATGGTTGTAAACTAGCAGGTTGAACCTCCATTTCAATAGGCCATCCGCAGGGCGGGTTTCAGCCAGCTCTAGCAGTAAGCCAAACTGCCAAGTTCGATGGGCCAATCACACAGATCGGCATGCCGGCAAAGAGCTATGGGACCCTGGGAATGGAAGGAAGCAGAAAGCTAAGAATGAGAAGTCTTCTATTCCTACAAATGTCAAGAATAAGAAGAAGAATAAGAAGAAGCCAGAGAAACTCAAGCACTTTTACTGTGGGAAGGTCGGGCATTTGAAGAAGAATTGCAAGGACTTCCTTTCTCGAGGAGGTAGGTGTGATCTTTTGGTTATTGAAACTTGTTTAATTGAGGAATCAAGTGACACTTGGGTCATAGATTCTAGAGCAACTAATCATGTTTGTGTTTCTCTGTAGGGGTTCAAAGAAATGAGAAGTTTGTTGCATAAGGACTTCACATTTTGAATGGGTGACAGATCCTTGGTGTTTGCTAAGCAGTGAGAGACGTCCATCATTATTTTGATAATTATAGGATCTTAGTTTTACGAGATTGTTTTTAGGTTCCTAGACTTAAAAGGAATTTAATATCTATAGCTTGTTTATTTAAAGACTCTTATTCAGTTTCTTTTAATAATAAAGTGTTGATTTGTAAAAATAAATCTTTTATCTATGATGGACGGATGCAAAACAATCTATATTTTATCAAATCTATGATAGACTTACTGCTTAACATTAAGGTTAATGATAATAACTCTAAAAGACTTAAGACTTTTTCACTCTAATAAGACTATCTTTGGCCTTTGCAATTAGGTCATATTAGCCTAAATAGGATTCAAAGGTTGGTAAGGAATAGACCTTTAAGTCACTTAAAGGTGGAATCTATACCACAAGGTGAATCTTGTTTGGAGGACAAAATGACCACAAGGCCATTTGGGTCTAAGGGCAATAAGGCCAAAGAGGTTCTAGAACTTGTGCATAGTGATGTTTGCGGTCCCATAAACATTACGGCATGAGGAGGATATGAGTACTTCGTCACTTTTTATTGATTATTACTCAAGGTACGTCTACCTAATGCATCACAAAAGCAAAACTTTTGACAAATTCAGGGAGTTTGGGCTGAAATAGAAAAGCAATTAGATAAACCCATAAAGGCACTTCGATCTGATCAAGGTGGAGAATACCTCTCCGATGCGTTCATGGAACACTTATTAGAGAATGAGATTTTATCCAATTTGACTGTGCCAAGCACTCCGTAGCAAAATGGCATAGCTGAGAGAAAGAATAGGACTTTGTTGGACATGGTCAGCTCCATTATGAGATATTCAACATTGCCTTTATCTTTTTGGGTATATGCACTACAAACCGCATGTTATCTTTTAAATAATGTGCTTTCAAAATTGATTCGTAAAACTTCTCACGAGTTATGGACAAGGAAGAAGACACCCTTGAACCATATTAGCATATGGGGATGTCCAACTCATGTGCTGTATAAGGAAGTGAACAAGTTAGAAGCACATTCAAAAGTTTGTGTGTTTATAGGATATCCAAAAAGGACTAAAGGAGGTTATTTCTATAACGCAAAGGAAAATAAAGTCGTGGTTTCTACAAATGCAACTTTTCTTGAGGAAAGTTAATGAATGACTTTAAGCCTCAAAGTAAAGTGGTACTCGAGGAGTTGGGGAGTGATTCAATCACTCCATGGGTTCTAGCAGAAACCAATCCAATCAATGTAGAAAAACCAACCGAACAACAACCTAAGGGGCTTCGTCGTGGTGGGAGGATTGGGCATTAACCTGAGTGGTATATGTTCAATAGTGAGGCCTTTTTGGCTAAACTGGATGAACATGATAGGGATCCTTACACTTTCAAAAAGGCTATAGAGTATGTTGGTTTAAAACTCTAGATAGAAGCTATTAACACTAAGATGAAGTCTATGGAGATGAATCAGGTCTAGGAACTTGTGGTTCTTCCAAAGGAGTAAAACGCATAGGGTGTAAGTAGATCTATAAGAGAAAAAGAGGTGCAAATGGTAAATTCGAAACCTATAAGGCAAGACTGGTAGCTAAGGGATACATGCAAAAGAAAGGAATTGATTACAAGGAAACCTTTTCACTTGTAGCCATGCTTAAGTCCATCTGCATTCTCTTGACCATAGCTACTGCTCTTGATTATGAGATTTGGCAAATGGATGTCAAGACAGCCTTTCTGAATGACTATCTTGATGAGTCCATATATATGGTACAACCAAATGGGTCCAAGGCTAAGGGTTAAGAAGGTGAGGTTTGTAAGCTGCCAAAGTCAATTAATGGACTTAAGCAGGCTTCTTGTTCTTAGAACATAAGATTTGATCAGGCGATCAAGACCTAAGGGTTTAAACAAAATATGGATGGACAATGTGTTTATAAACACATTAAGGATGAGAAGGTGGTTTTTCTATAGCTCTACATAGATGACATTCTGTTAATTGGCAATGATGTTGGGGCGTTGTCATCAGTCAAACTATGGTTGACAAAACAGTTTGCCATGAAAGACTTAGGTGAAGCTAATTATGTTCTCAGTATCTAGATCTTTTGGGATTGGAAGAACAGAATGATAGCTTTATTCTAAGTGGGCTAGATAGATTAAATTCTCGAAAGATTTGCAATGCAGAATTCCAAGAAAGGCGGGGAACCATCTAGGTCTGGAATTACTCTTTTTAAGAAAGATTCGTTAGAGTCTAATGAAGAAAGAGAATACATAAAGAATGTACCTTATGCTTCGGTAGTGGGTAGTTTCATGTATGTCATGCTTTGTACACGATTGGATATTAGTTATGCGGTTAGGATGGTAAGTCGGTTTCAGTCAGATCTAGGACCGAACCATTGGGTTACGGTCAAGTATATTTTCAAGTACCTTAGAAGGACTTGAGGATATATGCTTGTATATTTGGGTGAGGATTTAACACCTCTAGGATATACTGATTTAGATTTTCAATCTTGTTTGGATTTGAGAAGATCGACTTCTGGTTTTGTGTTTACTTTGGGCGGCGGTGCCATTGTTTAGAGAAGCATCAAGCAAGAATGCACTTCTAATTCAACAATGGAAGCTGAGATGTGCCAGCTAGTGATGCTTCGAAAGAAGCAGTGTGGCTCTGCAAGTTTCTTGGAGATCTTAAGGTAGTTCCTGGCATGGATAAGGCGGTATCGTTGTATTGTAATAACATTACTATGATAGCTAATGCTGAGGAACCAAGATTTCACAAGAAGAGTAAGCATATTCATCGGGAGTATCATGTGATAAAGGAATTTTATCAATAATTGCAAAGGTTTTCGAGTGGCATGGGGAAGCTATAGGGATGCGGGATATGTCATATTTACTTACTTAATGCAAGTGGAAAATTGCTAGACATGTTTGCCCTGAGGAGTAAAATGTTGTAATATTTTTTTGGAGACATTTTAACAATAAAGAATTTATTTATTGTTCATATACCAAATGTTGTCCTCTTTACATTTATATTTGTTGAATGTATAATAAGCAAACAAAAATCTGAGACTATTAGTCTAAACCTTTAAGAATCGGGCATATGATGGACAGATTATGCGGAAAACATGATTCTAAAGGTGATGGTCTAAATCATGAGATCTGTAATCAAGGGAATAAAGTTGTGCGCTTTATTCATGCTAAGATTGTTATGTTGTCTACATCCCTAACGGAAGATGGCTTGTCTTGGCCATTGGAGTTGGACTCCAGAAGTAGAAACATTAATGCATTGTCATAGGTGACAATGTATTGAATTGGAACATAAAGTGGAATTGATTTGGATTAATAATTCCATTTGTACTAATTAATTCACTTTAGACAATCATATGTGTTGTTTCTTAATCCTGAAATGACTAATGGGCCCGTTATCTTGACTTATATCTTTTAATATATCAAAGAGTGACATCCTGACTTTATGATGTATACATATCAATACGTTGAAGACATGACTCTTGAGAGCATAGACCTGTTATTCATAGCTATGGAATCCATAGCTTCATTGATGGAGTTAATAATATTCTTTTATATGCGTTATCCTGTAATTGAAAAACTGAAGCGCTCAACTATTTGGATGCATAGGTGTAACCAAATGGTATATTGTCTTTAGATAGTAAGTTTTCTAATGGTGAGATAATGGAACATAAGATAAAAATAATCAGGAAGGTAAGATAGAATTTATCCTTAAGCCAATTATGAATAACCTTTGGGGATACGACACATCATGATATGTCATGGACACTTAACTAATTTGGAGCTTCGTAATTTTATATGGTTCGATAGTGCAGCTCTAAGCTATTAGTGAAGTAGTGTTAGAGTTGATAATTATGAAACATTTATTTGGGATATAGTATTTTATAATTATCTGGAGCTTGAACTACATAGGTCCATCAAGTCCCTTTTGCTAGCTCATAATAAATCTTGTAATGATACGGCGTGTTTTTCCAATAAATTAGTGACTTATGTTAAATTATTAGATTGACTGAAATTCGATATGATCATATAATTCATGTCTGTTTATCGGTTGAATTAATTTTGTAAATTAATTCAAGATAAAGTTGTTGAATTATCAAAAATATTTATTTTCTTTAATATGACTGTTTTAATCAGATAACTTCTCTATTGGGTTATTTGAATTAAAACTGAGGCTCTGCCCAAAGAATCTCGAGTGGAAAATAAAAGATTATCAAGGATCATATTATTATAAGTTCAGCAGGCCAATTAGTTAGTTCGGCCTGCCGATTGAGCAAATTCGGCAAGCCGATCTATTAGTTCGGCCTACCGATCTAACGATAATTTGATCATGCATTTTTTATGCAATTTTATTAGAAGTTGGTCCAGATTTGAATTTTTTAGGCCTTATCTGATAATGACTAACTAGGGGATGACCTCTATAAATAGGGAGTGAGTTTTTTAAGTTATTTAGATGAGTTGAAAAGTTAAGAGTGAGTACTCTTGTATTAGATACTCTAAAACTCCCTAAAAGCTTTTGTTCACAATCACGAACCTTTACTCTAGGTTAGAAGGAGAGTCACCAGGGAAGAGCTGTACGACTTGTGCTCACACGCATTCCAATCGTGGATAGAGAATAGCAAAGAAGACTAATTGGTTGAGACGCTTTGGAGCATTCTTCACTTCATTTATTGCAGGAGCTCTTCAGCATGAAAAGGTTAGTAAGATATATGATTAATTTATGTAGATAGCATTTTAAACTTGTGTTTTGAAAAATACTCTGATTTAAAATTTTTAAAATTATGTTGCATACTCGTTTTCCAATAGGCTCTGCCTTCTTCATCCTTATTTCCCTTGTTATCCAAGATGGCTGCAAAGGATATTCACAATCCATCTTTACCGGAGTTTTAGAGTATTAAACTTTGTTAGCCTGTTAGTTTGTTACAATTAGTTTAGTTTGTCATAGTTTGTTATATTGGCTGAACTGTCATTTGATGACCTGTACAAATTAGTTTCTTCTTCTAGCTTAATTGGTCCACTTGTGCTTGCATATAAGAACAGACTTTGTACTCAGTAATTGACCAGATTAAAGATTTCAATTTTTCCATTTTCAAATCTTCGTCTTCCTCTAGAATTGTCTTCGATCTTCTTCAATGTTTTGTCTCAGATCGAGTGACAACCACTGACATTCAACTTTACGTAATTTACAGGTGTTGCAATTCTCGGATCTTGAATGCATAGGTAAAGTCTTCCCACATTAACTTCTTTATTTGGCTGGCACAAGTCAATACTCGGAATAGATATCTTTTTGTTCGAAGAAATCTCCAAACTAGAATCCGGAACATTTTGGGGGGATAGGGGAGCATTGGTTGATAAGACTCTTGTACGTTCACCGTTAACAATTTGATCATTCGAAAAAGGTGCTCCTCAAAGAGCTACTAAATGAAACAAGAATGTTGTCGAGTGTCAAGCATTTTAATATTTAGCCTACACTTGGACTGATCCCCGCCGTGTGATTTAATCCAACGATCTGTATTAATATGTTGAAGAGTCTGGCACATTGGGGTGCGGACCTTGAGACTAGCCCTGTGTGTATATATGCTATGTCATTTCAGATTGTCATATTTTTATTATGGTGTGTCAAATTCTGCATATTTTTCATTCTTTTTATGGTTTTTGGTATGATATGACATGAGGCAAAGTACTGGCAGGATGCCCTACCATTCCCAAAAGAGATGGTCAGACAATTTGACAAAGCTAAGCCACAAATGAAATGAGGGAGAATGCAAAGACACCAAACTATGCCTTCAGATATCTTCTCCGCCATATGTATGATCAAGTTTATGTCTAGTTCTTTCAAGTTAATTAACATAGATAACAAAACTATTTTTAATAAGTTAGTTCAAACTATACAAGCATCCAAAAAAAAAAGGGCCATGCTTATAAACCAACTGCTCTTGCTGGTGTTGACAAGTCATATTGTCTGTTAACCATGCCGATATGAGGAATTCAGTATTAACTGCTGCAAGACTTCCATGACATACGAGAACGAGGGGCGTCGGAATGGTTCCCTGCAGCACATTGGCATCATCAACCATCATTACTAGAAATTCAGAAAGGTGATCATGTCACTTTGAGATTGTTGTGCTTTTATGTTCTACTTCGTGCTTTTAGCACAAGGATAAGTATAAAAAATTGGAAGTCAAAAAAGTCGTCACTTATCAAAATAACTATAAAAGTGAAATGGTGTTATTGAGTTACGTGCAAAAGACTTTCAGCTCCAAAAGCAATAACAAACTCCCCACAAGTAATGAACAAAATTGCAAAGGAAGTTTTAGAACATTCTTACTTTGCCCAGCAGGTCTCGATTAAGGCAACTACTTGAGGATTTACATTAGCCGGAATCTCAAGCCTTCGGTTGTTGAAACCAACTGCTGCTACAACCTGAGAAATGTTGATGCACCATATTTCATGAACTAAGAATTTCATAATTAGTAAGCTAGAAACACAGGTGCATCATAGCTAAAATGCATATATAAGCTACAAATAGTATCATTCCTTGAAACAAACAAACAAAAAAGACATTTGTAGAGAGCATGACGAACCAATAGGAAATACAAAACAAGTAACATGCACAACAACTATCATGCAGGATTATCTTGGAGAGGTTAGTAAAAGGGAAAAGCTCAGAAGGGATGATGAAATAGGAGTAAAAGAACATGCAAAGAAGTAAGTCACAAAGCAACTATAGATAATTGTTACTTTGCTTCTGTTGCTTCGTGAAAACCAAGAATCTGCTTAAAATTTTCTTCATCCTTTCCACCTAAACCCTCCTATTCTCCAAAATACAAAAAAGCAACTACCTTGGATGACAAAAAGACTCGATTAACAAGAAGTTGTATACTGCAAGCACAGTTAAGAGAAGCCGAGAACCAATACAATTTGAGGAGTTTGCATAAAAGTGAAGTTTGCATAGTTGTCAACAAAGACCTCTTTTTTTTTTTTAACTTTTGAATTTCATATATTCTTTTTGTGTCTTGTGATAGCAACTGATAATGATGACTAAAAATAGATAAACAACCTGTGCCGCACTTAAATGGCTCCATGGCTGCTGCAGGGTCATTAGTTCCCACAAGATGACGCCGAAGCTATAAACATCAGATTTCTCATTTGATGGTTCATCGAGCAGAACTTCAGGTGCCATCCACTCAGGCTGTCAGAAATAAACGAGAGAGGAGAGTTTAGAATCTTAATTCATTCTTACAAATGCAAGATTTGAAGGCAACTAAGTTGATGAAACTTACTGTCCCTGCAGCTGTTTTGGAGGAAAGAAATGTGTTTGCCTTTGACCTGGAAAGACCAAAATCGCACACCTGGGAAGTCACAAACATCAATACTCTGAAAACGACTGAAACAATAGATTATCTAAGTTGTTTTGCCTTTAGCGTAAGCAGCTAGTGAAAATATGAATGATAAAACACTTTTAAAGTCTTAAACATTGACCATCTTATGCATCTCTTAGTTCTCTCTCTCCATACTTACTTTTACTGTGTATGTACTGTCAACTAGAAGATTTGGTGACTTCAGATCTCGATGGACTATGGGAGGTTTAAGTTGATGAAGATAATTCATCCCCTTTGCCTGTATAACAAATAACAATAATAAAAATTTAAAAATAAAAAAAAAAATCTGAAATCGAAACGAATGAGTGTAGATTTATCATTTATGTTTGATACAATCTCACAACAAAGTTGAACTTTCACAAAGATTTTTACATATAACGGTAGGCAAGTGGGGAAAAAACACCAATCTAACTATACTTGGACATTACCACATCATAAGCCATATTCAACCGGCGCCTCTCATCTAGTATGTGTGCAGCATCATGCCTCCGTAGAAGTTTATACAAGCAGCCGCTGCAATTAAAATAAATAACATCCCTTGGTGCATATAATGCTAAAGCAAGCGGTGTGGAGCAATGCAATGGAAAATATGAAATATTTTAGAAGATATGATGAGAGATCACATAGGATAATCTTGTTACTTTGATAAGTATTCTGTAACTATGGACAAGTTTGGGGGCTGAGTAGTTGCACCAAGAAAGCGAACAATGTTTGGATGCCGCAACCGTTTCATTATAGTGACCTACAACCAAAGTACAAATTCTGTAGAGAATGAACTAACTTTATCAAACACCAGAAAAAATATATATGCTCGCACATATAGAAATAAATAAGAAATAAAAAAGAAAAAGAACAAAGTACACCTTTATATACACTGTAACGACCTTTTTTTTTTTTCAGAAATCTGAGAACAAACAAAAAACATACCTCCTTTAGAAATTCTTTGAAGTTACTTGCATGAAAATCTTGTTCCTTGAGAATTTTGACAGCAACGTCCTAAAATAATCAAATATTTGATTTCAGAAGCTGCTTGGGGCACTTCCACTGAGATTGAAAGCTAAACAATGTAATGCAGAATGGTACCCACAACAGCATGGTACAAAATTCGCACACATAATTTCAAAATTTTGTCCTTTAATATTGAACAAAGGAGCATGACATCAATAACCGTATCAATTCTATCCTACAAGTGGATACTAAATTAAGAAAAAATCAAATTTTAATAACGCAAGGAAAAACAAAATAAGTCCAGCATGCAAATATCTGACATCAGATACAGTTTGGTTAACCGGTTTTATTGTCTTTTTGTCACAAAATAAGAGAATAGCACTAAATGCTATCATGATTTAGAGCAAAAGGAAGCTTCAAGAGAGACATCGTATAAGAAGAAACAAAATTATTTGTTATAGTGGCAAAATGTACAAAAGAATAGAATAAAATGGTAAAGAAAGAATACTTACAGAACCACACCATTCCGCATGATAGACAGCTCCAAAAGAGCCTAAAAAGCATTTATGATCTCAGATTAAAAAAAAAAATCATAGCATGAAGAGAAATGGATATTATGAGTTCTACATACAGACTGAACCAGTTTAAAACAAAGGCAGATACCTGATCCAATTTTCTCCTTTAAAACAAGTTCGTTCCATTTGATGTTTGAATCCTCCTCACCAAGATAGAATTTGTTACTTGGTTTATTCATTAACACCTGCTTTTGGTTCACTAATAATGGGGTATTATTAGATGTATCATGCACGTGATTAGAGAAAACTGTGGAAGCATCTCTATGATAAGACGGTAGGACGTGACGTGGCTGAATGGAGTCATTAACCAAGTGTGTAGAGTCCATAACCTTCGGAAATGGATCAGAAAAGACTCGCCTTTGATGCTCCCTAGAATTGGTGGTGTTCCTAGCAGATCTTTGGAGCAAAGGCGATGCAGATGTTTCAGGCTTGTTAAAAGAAGCAGGCATAACGTTCTTCCTTCTAAAGTAATTCATATCAAAGGCTTCATGTATCCTTGGACCTTCCTTTTGATCTTTATTGTTAGCAGTGCCTATATCATAATGGTCAACATAATATTTTCGCCAGCAGTTATAATAACTGTTAGAGCATGTTTCTTTTTTTATTATTGTCATGGACCTAATCACGAGTATAACTGAAGGAAAATATATGTTTGACTCAATATTTCAACCCCTGCAGTTTTCATACCAAACTAATGCAATTGAATTATAGTTTCAAAAGGAATAAACAAAATATCATAAGAAATTGATTCCCCAGAAAACTCCATATCAACCCTCAAACCACCAATGGTCGCAGCTCACAACTAGTTTAACATCTGAAAATAAAGGATTCTGCAGACACATCCAAAAATTTTTGACAAAAAAAAAAAGCACCATGTTTTTGTATTAAATCAAATTTTAAGAAATAGTGGAAAGGGATGTTCTATTAGATGCAATCATGGACAAAGTGTAAGAGCACGCGTATGAAAAGACAAGGGAATCACCTGAAGAAGCGTCATCAAATGCAAGAGCAAGTGGTTGGCAGTCAAAGAAATAAAGTTTAGCCAGTGTCTGAAAGTCAAGCACAGTCTTGACCGATTTAAATTTTGGATGGCATAGTGGGGAGGAAACTAGTGTGGACAATGCACTGTTGAATGAAGAGTCGGGCTGGCTTAAGACTCCTGGCATGCAAAGCAAATCAACCAAACATTCCCTGGAAAAAATAAGCCGAATGAATTTTACTTTTGTTCCTTAACAAAGATACTCAATGTTGTTCGTTATTCATGCAATTCATGTAAGTCATGTCTACATTTTTTTTTTTAAAACAAGGTAGTAAATGAAGCTAAACTGCTTTCTATGTGGCCAACAATTATGAAGATTTTCATATTTTATCTTTTCCAATCATTTTCAACTTCATATTCCCTCACTTTAAATAGCTTTTCCCTAGCCATATCATGTATAAATCACATATAAAAGTCTTATGAGTACGGCACAAATCTTTAGAAATTCTTCTCTCTTTTAGCAAAACAAAATGTACAGTTGATACAACATACTTTTCAGAACCACATTGCACAAGGCAGGAGGCACCAACATCGCTACTGCAATATTTGCATCCTTTTACGATTCTGCAAGGTAGGTTAACTACATCTGCCAAAATCTGGAAAATAATAATAATAATTATAAATAAATAAATAATCAAAAATAAACGCTCAGGGCAGCACATAAGCACCTACTACAGCACAGGGAAAGTAAACATATTGCTGATCAGACAATTGTTTAAAGGAACGGAATAAATTTCTTAGTTTTTGGTGTAAAACATTCAAGAAAACCAGAAATGACAGAGAGAGAAGCGATCTAACTATAACAAACTAGTAGTCTGGATGACAGAATTCAAAATATTGCATGCTATAAAACTAAAGTTATGAGAGTTACTTTGAACAGTAAAGCACGATGGACACAAAGTCCAGTCGACAAGTACCCAATTGGAATTACAATGGAGCCTAGGCAGTATCTCAGATCTTTAGTGCAGTCATTCCAGAGTATAGCCAACTCCTCTTCGGTGGAAGCGGCACCCCTTGTGATGATAAGGGCGAGACTCGTTAGAAGAAACGAGAAATCGTGTAAACTAACAACAAATGATTCCAGATCAATAGTTGATATGAAGGGGAACCATAGAACTCACCCCATGCGAGTGCAGACAAGATTTGCAAGCTGTTGAATCACATCTACTGTGCTATTCCAACTACTAGAAAGACAAAGGACCCAATGGTGTAGCTCCTTTAAACCCGGATCTCTTAGTTTATCTATCAGAACAACTTTAACAGATGAGTCATTACGAGGGTCGATTGCGCTCAGTGATTCCAAAGACGGAACTCGACCAGAGGATCCCTGATCAGTGCTTATATTCCATGCGTACGGGTCCATTCCATGGATGAGGTAAAACCCGTCAGGAATTTTGTCAGAGTAAGATAAACAGCCATTCACCTGGCAAAAAAGCTTAGATATGACAAAATCACACAGCAAACTGGACCACACAAAATGAAAATGATACTGGCTTGGGACTATGATTGCGATTCATCTTCTTCGCTTCCCTATGTTTTGTACAGAAATCCAATGTTGAGCTTTGATAAACTTCCAAAGAAAACTGATCTCTGATTAGTGCTAATATATCCGCTGTTGAGGTAAAACTTATCATGAATTATATCAGGGTAAAATAAACAGTCTTTCACCGGATGAAAATGCACAAATATGATAAAATTCTCAAAACAAAATAGACAATCTAAACTGAATACAAAACTGGCTTATGAAACTATACTTGTCAATAATCTTGTTTATTTCAAAAAAATTTCAAGCATCAACTATTGCTTTTTTGTTAAATCCCAAAACAGAAAGAAGACCCACAAAACAGAAATGAACTCTCCTGTTCCATGCATAAGGACCCATATCATAAAACCCATCAGAAAGATTTTCAAAAAATATATATATATAGCAAATACAGACAATACAAAGTAAACTCGAGAAAACCCATAAAACAAAATAACTGACTATCGTTGGGTCTAGGAAAAGCAAAGCAATCTGGGGAAAAAAAAAAAATTACCCAGAAACGATGAGATATGGATTGAGCAGAATCGGAGGAGGAGGAAATGGAATCATTGGAATTGATTTTGAAGTCCAAAAAATTGGGATCATCAGCAGAAGCGGCCTGCGAGGAAAGTCTCAGCGCCAAAGCCAGCTGCAACTGATAGCTCTCCTGGGTCTGCAACGCCCAGCTCTTAAACGACCCCGTCTCGCTGCAATCGCGCCCGCCATATACGTCGATATCAGTACTTCCTGACGCCATGTCAGAACGTTAGAGCTCAAGAACTGGGCGCAGTTTTTCCTATTAATATGATTATGATTTGTACACTCTCTTAAGCTCAAGAACTGGGATTTGTTAGAATTTTTCTCACTGTTGTTTTATCCCGTGACCGTGAGAGAAATGAATGTCGCATACGAATTTTTCTAACTGCAGTTACCAATCAGAACAAACTTTTGATTGGTGGCAAAGAAATGGAGGACCTTTTTGTGGGTTTCTATTTTTCTCTTCTTTTTTTTTTTTTTTTTCTTCTAAGCCGGCGCTTGGTAGTTTGGTATTTGTAGCCTTTTGTTTATATGGCTTTGTAATATTTATAGGGTGATTGAAGGGGTTGTGGGAATAAATGATAGAAACTATTTTTATTGTAGTGTGTGAGAATTTTATATTGTAGTATATTTTTTTATTGTTTTTGTAACATGTGAAAGCTTTATACTGTTTATAACTGAGATTGTGGTGAAAATTAAATGATTTTCATCGTTATCAAACATCCTCTTAATTTGTTAAAATGTTACTTATAATATTATATGTAAATAACTTAAGAGGAGTAGAATTACATTTTAGACCCAACAAAGTTACGTGCGAGAGTGGAGACTGTTCTTTTATATGTATATATATATATATGTTGTTTTTTTTACGTGAGTTCATGTGGATATTTATTATTGTAAATTTGCCGAACACAATAGTTGGAACTAGTTGTCGAATTTGAAAGATGATAAAGCCTAATATTATGCGTGCTACTTAGCGGCGTTGTCAGCTCTTACCATAAATGAGGCCCGCTATACAATGAAAAACATCACATTGCACGGGGACAGGGTCCTCGTTATCCCGTATTATCACTTTCAAATTTCAATAAAGAAACCCCAAAAAAAAAATAATATCAGTTTCAATGGGAACAAAATTCTATACAGGACAACCTCTGTCGTTAATTCTTTCTTAAACGAACATTCACGTTACTGATTTTGAGGGAATTAAATCATTTTAATACAAATAATGTATCCTCATCGTATCAAAAAAGAAAATGCATTGTATTAAACTTAATCATAGTCGCGTCACATTTGACCAGTTCTGTTAATTGTAAAAGTATAAATGTTAAAATATGCAAATAATATTAATCATTGAGACGTCAATGAAAACTGACTATTGATATTTGGGTTATTGATCTTGAATAATAGTGTGAGATTTAGCTTTGAGGACAACTAGTCCCAATTCCAAACTAATGAAATTCTTTCCCCTCAAAAAAAAAAATAAAGAAAATACCCTGAAAAGAAATCAAAGGAAAGTCTCTTGACTCCCCTTCCACACATCCAGTCAACCATCGGTTCATCTCCTCTTGCCCACATTGCCCCAATGTCCCCACCCACTCAACCCACCTAGAGGTGGCAATAGTCGTGCTAGTGTCGTGTTTACGTCGACACATTTAGCCCGAATACAAGCATAAACACAACACGATTAATAAACGTGTCAAAAATATAAACACGAACACGACACGCTATGGCACGCGTAACACAGCACGACACGATTAACATGATTATTAAACATGCCTGACGGGTTGACACAATAACAACACGCATATAACACGTTTATAACCCCATTAACTAAAAATTTAAAAAAATTTAAAAAATTTTTTAAAAAAAAGCCAATAAAGAAAATTAAAAAAACACAACATCTAATTAATACTAACCTACTATAAATATTTCAAATATTTTTATTTTTAAGTTTAAATGTGTTATAAATGGACGGGTCGTGTTGTGTTGTGTTAACACGTGTACGGCCCTTTTAATTAAACGTCTTAAAATATGTTTAGCGTGTTAGCACGAATCCAGTCTGTTTATTTTCGTGTTATTCGTGACAACCAATTTATGACACAATTAATAAACGTGCAGTCTAAACCCGTTTATATCATGTCGTTTCGTATCATGTTATGGTACTGTGTTAGAAATTACCGGCCCTAACCCCATTAGCCCTAGATATGTGAGCCGTGGGCCCCCCATTGTTCCACCACCCTTTCATACGAGGCCCACCCACGACTCACGAGCCCCAATAACATTGTTGCCAACCCATCCGCAGATTTTGCTACTAATCCTTTGATTTGGGGGGTTTGACTATAAAAGCCAAGTTAAATTTGGCGTGAATGGAGGTAAAATGTTGGAAAATAGGACATTTTGACATTGAAAATTGTGTTGAAACTAAACAAAATTATCTTTCCAAAAATGCGAATATATTGCTTCATGTTATAGGAGTCGATTTTAGGGCTTGCAAATGTTTTGAATGTTAGACTATCAGATTTCATCGAGTTTTGTTAAAGTATTATACTTTTTAATAATGAGTTATGATTCTGATATAATATGGCAATTTAGAATTATGTTCGACGAGTAGATTTTTCTTCACCCTACCACAGAATTTCCTATTACAAAAATCGAACCAACAAAGTTTCGATTTTCTTTTCCTTATCATCTTATCCCGTTCTTATTAAGCTTCTATATTACTCTTGCCATTACCATTTTGGCGCTACGATTTTGCAACCAAACGGCCGTAAGCCATAAAACCATGTAAAGTTTGCTAGCTAAGCTAAGTCAAAAGCACGCTAATGTAAAGTCGCATGACATAACCCTTCTCACCTAGACTACCAGTCCCTCAACAGTCACTACTATCCATGCAATGATGCAATATTTGTCATTCTAATTTTGCTAGCTAGTTCAAGTGCCGTTGGCTAATGTGAGGCATTTCATCCCCTTCAGTTTTGCCTGGTCATTAAATCTATATATTGCTACCAGATAGGGCCTCAGGATTTAGCCATTCTGCTACAACCAAAAATTCAAAATCAGCTAATACAATGACTACTTCTGAAATGCCAAAAAACAATTTAAAGAATTTAAGTGTAGAGATGTCATGGAGAATAGCTTATTTCCCACATGAAAACATAAAATAAGGCATGACAGACAATGAAGGGAATGTAATATCGCCATAGATATCTTTTTTTAAGCTGATCAAAGAGAAAACATAAAAGCCTCAGCGAGAAGCTCACCAGAAACATGACACACATACAAGAGCAAAACTTCAAGCAGCAATTTAGGCATGAAGTACAACACTATTCACTGCTCTACAATGCCCCATGAATTGTGTTCTGCTAGGGAGATCAAGAACACTTCCATGGCGCTGTCTCAATCAACCTTATCACCTTAAAAAAAAAAATGAAGTTTGGTGCTTTTTACAATTCTGAAACTGAAAATTCTTTAGTTACGAATAATGATATTATCTTTCCTGTGAAGCCTCAACAAGTGGATGTAAATATTGTCCTTTTTGAAATCCAGAAGCACAAGAAATTGACCGTACATTTTCTTCTAAGCTAGTGAGTAGAGCTTATGACTTGTGAGGAACATAAACTCCCAAATAGTTGTTTATGAGCTCAAGCACGATCTGCTTTTGATAGCAACTTGAGGACGAGCTCATATTCGGAACATTACTCTGGCTCCTAAATTGTCTTTGAATAAGATTTTCCTGTAACATCTGTAGATCACTAGACTTCAAATTTTCTTTATGGAATCTATGAGCGCTCCTGAAATAACTTCTCTCAGCTTAGTAATAAAAGAATTCTCAAAATCGCTTATAGACGACATAACGGGTGTTGCCATGGCAATAAGAACAAAATTTTCTCCATTTCCCACATCTATTTCGTATAACTCATTGAAAATCTCCCGAAAATCATGCTTCATTGTCTCATAAAAGGTGCTACTCTGAGGAACAACATTTATAGCCAAGATTCCCTCATGAGAGAGAATTGATCTAGCAGCCAAAAGGACGTGCCTCCTTCTGAACTCCAGCGGCGGAGCGCACACACCATTTTCGGCATCACATGAATCTAAATCGACCATGATAACATCAAATTCAGCACCATCACCATCCATGTCAAAACCATTCAAAGAATTTCCATTCTCTCTGCGAGCACAAAGGGCAACTTTTTCAAGAAACTCCATTGCATCCCCAACAAAAACTTTGAGAAATTTGCATTCTTCCAATCCAAAATACTCTCTACCAACCTTTAAAACCTCCCCATCCTCTTCCACACCCAATACCTCAAAACCCAATTGGGTTCTGAGAAATGCAAGCAAAGCCCCTCCACCAACTCCTAAACACAAAGCTCTTGGCATGAACCCACTACTCAACTTTTCGTCGATATGACTACTAATTAGACTAAGGCTTGCTACCATTGGAGCCAAGTAAGGATGCACTAAAACCCCAACATCGGGCCTAAAGTCAACTTCACCCATTCCTCCACAATCTAATCCAAAACCCATCTTGGGAACAATGCGTACTTCAGTTTGGACCAAATTGGGCGTTCTCTTGAACCTCAATCGTCTCCTAAATTCCCTTTCTCCACTTTCAATCTCCACATCTTCAACCAACATTTCACCAACCAAAGACCCAACAAAAATCCCCAACAACACACTAGAAATCACATTATCCTCGTAACTCAAAATGGGTATCTCGGGAATTCCGTGTTCGAAGCAAGACTTAGGCGACAAAGCGAGAAAAAGGGGTTTCAAGCTAACCTCGAGGTTGTTCCGACACAATGCGTCTTTTTCCACTGGGCGACGGTAAATCTCCTGCGAAGGACGAGAATCTCCGGGCTGGTCTCCGGCGAGGATTAGGCGGGAGATTCCGAGGGAGTTGAGGAGGAGCTGGAGGTGACCCGACACGGTGGAGAAGATCCAGTCGGACTCGCGGCGTTCGGGGACAAACATGGCGGCGACTCGGGACGGATAAGCTAGTTGACCCGGCGAGTCGAGGACGGCGATTCGGAGGAGCGAGGTGGGATTGTTGGGGTTTGGGAAGGCGAAGATGATGAATCGAGACGGATTTATGGTCTCGAATGTGGCTTTGTTCAGCGCCATTGCTTTCCAAGTTCAGAAGAGTTTCTGAGTGCTGACGGAGTAACCTTTAGTGAGAATTTGTGTGATTTAAGGTTATACGGCAATAAGGTTGTAGTTGGGGGGCACGTGAGGGATTAAGCTTAAAAAAAAAAAAAAAAAGAGAAAGGAAAACAAAAGGGACGCTCATTGATCTAAGCAAGTTACATTTGACACTCTAGAACCGATAATTTTAAACATAACACAATAATACGATATAAAAATGACATAAGATAAATAGGTTTGAACTGTATATTTATTAATTAGACCATAAATAGTTAGCACGAATAACACGAAAATAAATAGGCTGGATTCGTGCTAGCACGCCTAACACGTCTTAACATGTTTAATTAAACCAGCCATAAACGTGTCGGCATGGCACGGCATAATCCGCCCACAACAGGGCACGACCCATCCATTTATAGCACGTTTAAACTTAAAATAAAAAAATTTAAGAATTTTAGAGGTTCAAGATCTTAAACCTAAAGGAGGACTTCTTGCGCTGCCAACCACCATGCTGGTTGTCCTTTGATATTTAGTAATAACTTTTAATATATTTATTATGTTTTTTTGCTTTTAAAACCAAAAGTCCCACATCGAAAGTGAAATGAGATTTCTCTCAACTCCTCTCTAATATAACGGCTCATTTTCTCCTTGAACGCCTACATTCCGTCTGTGGCTTCAAAGCAATTTTTCTCAAATGAGAAAAAAATAAAAATACAGTTGAAGACATTTAATAATTTAAATATTGGAGAAAAAAATGGAAATATAGTTTAAAATATTTAATAAATAAAAATTATTATATTATACTAATATTTAAAGTTTCATAACTTATTTTGGCTTTAAAAAAATTAAATATTTATTTTTTAATCGTGTAAAAAAATTATATAGTAAAGAATTAAATATTTATTTTTTTAATCGTGTCATGTCGTATTATACGTGTTATAGGTGTGTCGTGTTTGTATTTATATTTTAGGCAGGTTTATTAATAGTGCCGTGTTCGTATTCAGTCTAATCGTGTCGTGTTATAAACGTGTTGGCACGAACACGAATTGCTAGCCCTATTTGACACCCTTGAATTTAGCCTTGTTAACTTTTGATATAAAATGACAAAAAAATCCTTTTTATTTTGCCTATTAATTTAAGAACATCAAGTCACAACTATTAGTTTGATTTTTAACCAAAAAATATCCAAATCATAATTGAAAAATACCAACCTCACCCTAAAAGCCCAACACCTAAAAACTTAATCTCACCCAATTGCCCCAACACCCACCCTAAATCGCCCACCCTAGTATCCCCAACCTCCCATGTTGCCCACCCCAACCACCCGTCATGCCCCATCCCGTGGCACCCCTACCCATCGCCACCCACCCCATCTCAGTCCCCTCCTTGTTGCTCCACCACCTCGTTATATCCCCGCCCCCCAACCATGTCATGGCCCATCCATCGCCCCCACCTAGTGTACACCTCCCTAAAAGGTCGTCACCAGCCCAACCAACCCACCCTTCCCTATCACCATTCACCCCCCTCGTCAAATGTCACTCGCGTCCCCCTCACCCTTGTCACACCTCCTCCAGATAGTTACCCCTCCATATTACACCCCTCTATAGAGAAAGATTGAAAGAGAGAGATCGAGAGAGAGGCGAGGAGTAGAGATGGGTTTTTAAATTTTGTTATTTTATTTTTAAAAATTTAGTTTATTTATGTATTTATTTATATATTTCTTTGTTTTTAGCTATAAGTTTAAAAATTATTATAATTTTGTAATTTTATGTTTTTAATCAATTAATATTTATTTTTTATTTATTAAATCTATATATGTTTAATCTTAAATTTCGAGTTTGCAGTTGTTTGTTATAATTTTTAAGGTTAATTTCACAAATGGTCTTGAAGTTTACCCTTAGTCTCGGTTTAGTCCTTAACGTTTAAAAAATCTCATTCTAGTTCTTAACTTTTTACTTTGTTTCCATTTTGGTCATTCCATCAATTAAGTATTAAATATTTAAAGAAATATTCTTAAAGTGACTCACTGTGGTCCCTAATCTATTACCTTGTTTCATTTTCAATCCCTTGTTAGCAATGTATTATAAATGTTCATAACTAAAAAAAATAAAGTGAGAAACAAAATACAACAATTTTTATCCATGTAACTAAAATAAATTAAGAAAAAAATTTACATATTATTTTTAGATGTGCTTAATTTTTTTTTTTTTTAAAAAAGGTAAAGTTGAACACTTATATATTGGTATTAAAAATTCTTCTTCTTTTAAATTAAAATTCATCTTACTAACAATCTAATAAAATTGTTTTTTGTTAATTACATGCATCAAAATCGTTATATTTAGTTTTTCACTTTAATTTTTTTTAAAATTTAGTTCCTAATAACTCTTAGCTATAACAGAGGGACCAAAAGTGAACAAAGTAATAGATTAGGGACTAAAAATGGCATTTTAAAAGTTTTCCATTAAATATTTTACATCTAACTAACAAAAAGACCGAAACCAAAACAAAGTAAAAGATTAGGGCCCAAAATGTGACTTTTTCTAAATTCTTTGAGTGGAAAAACTCACCCATGTGTGCAAGGGTTGCTAAGATCAATTAATGATTTAGAGGCTCAAGTAGAAGTAATTGAAGAACAACGCTGATAAAGGGAAAAATTTCTAGAAGATCAATGAAGGCGATGCAATTGGTAGTTAGTTCAAGACAAGGGGTGGATTCTGCAAGTGGTTTGTGTTCCTTATTATTGTAATGTTTATTTGATTAATTTACAATGGAACTTAGTTAAAGAGAAGGGTAGATTTGTTTGTTTATTTTGGGCTGGAATTCGGCTATGGAAGTAGCAAATATGTTAGCTTCGTCTGACATTTTGTGTAAAATTTTTGACAGATTCATTTGGAATTTTACAATATATACAAGTTTCTTGTTCACAACTGTTGGAAAACTATATACAACGAAATTTTAAAAATTTTAAATCAGAGTATTTTTCAAAAACACAAGTTTGACATGCTAAATACATAAATTAATGAGAGATCTTACATACCTCTTTTGTATACTAAAAGCAATAGGAATCTGTGAAGAGAAGAACATTCTAAAAGAGCCTCAACTAACTAATCTTGTTTTCTATTCTTTATCCATGATTAGAGTGCAGGTGGTCATATGTTGTACAGCTTTTCCTCCAGTGACTCTTCCTCCAACCACTTAAGAATACCTAAAGCTAAGGTTCTTGATGTTGAACAATAGCTCTCAGAGAGTTTCAAAGTTTCTCTTACTAGAGTACTCACTCTATACTTCTTAAATGATCTTAATAACAAAGAAAATTCACTCTTCTTTTATAGTGGTCAGATCTGGGCTTAAACCTTATTAAATTAGGCTTCAAAGTTTGAGTCTAGATCGACATTTGACTGAAAAACATGCAAATGCGTTTTTTGTTACTAGCCACGGCCGACCGCGATACAAAGGCGTGGTCGATGGCACTTTGCAATCCAAGAGTTCAAATCAAATCCGAACTCTTCAAGCTAATCTGATTGATCCAATCTCAACCAATTTGATAAATCTTATCTTATTTGACCTGGGTATCCTTTATAGAGCCTCAATTTTAATTCAAATAACCTAATAAAAAAGTTATCTGATTAAACTAGTCATATTCAGATACACCTATACAAATAAAATATTATCTAAATAATTCAACATATTCATCTTGAATTAATATACAAAATTAATCAAACCGATAAACTAACATGAATTATTAAATCCAATTAACCTAAATTTTAGCCAATTCAATAACTTAACATAAGTCACCAATATGTAGGAAAGCGACATCATTTCATTATAGGATTTATTATGAGCTAGCAAATGGGACCCGATAGACATATATAGAATAAGCTCCTATAATTATAAAATACAATATTTCATATATATTTTTTTATAATTATAAACTCTAACGCTACTCCACCAAAAGCTTAGAGCTACACTTTCAAACTATATAAAATTACAAAGCTCCAATAAGCTAACCATCCATGATATATCATAATGTGTCACATTCCCATAAGATAGTCATAATCGGCTGGATAAATTTCGTTTTACTTTTCTGATTATTTTTATCTTATGTTTTATTATCTCACCATTGGAATACTTACTATTCATAAATAGTATACCATTCGGTTACACCTATGTATTCAAATGGTTGAGCGCTCTAGTCTTCCAATTACAAGATAAAGTATATAAGAAAATATCATTAACTTTACAAAAGAGCTATGGATTCTATATCTATGAATAACGAGTCTATGTCAATCAAGAATCATGTATCCAACGTACCAGCATACATACCATCATTAAATCAAAATTCACCCTTTGGTACATCAAAAGACATAAGCCAAGAACGCGAGCCCATTAGTCATTTCAGGATTAAGACACAACATATATGACTGTCTAAAGTGAGTTGATTTAAACAAATCAAATTATTAATCAAATCAATCTAACTTTTTGTCCTGATCCAATATATCATCACCTATGACAATATACTAATGTTTCTACTCGCGGAGTCCTACTCTGATGACCAAGACAAACTATCCTCTGTTAGGGATGTCGACAACATAAGAATCTTAGAATGAATAAAATGCCCAATTCTATTCCCTTGATTGCGGATCTTATTATTTAGACCATAATCTTTAAGATTCATGTCATCTACATAATCTGTACACCATATGTACGATCTTAAAGTTTTAGACTGATAATCTCATACTTTTGTTTGCTTATTATATATTCAACAAACTGAACATAAAGAGGACAATATTTGGTATATGAATAATAAACAAACTCTTTATTTATAAAATGTCTCCAAAAACTTATTACAATATTTACTTCTTAGGGCACTATATCTAACAATCTTTCACTTGCACTGAGTAAATATAGCATGTCTCACATCCCCATACCGTCTAAATCTTCTCAAAAACTCTCATAGTTAGTGTCTTCATGAAAGGATTGGCTATATTGTCCTCAAACACGAACTTGCATACTGTAACATGCCCAACCTCAACGAAGTCCTCTATCACATGATACTTTCGATGAATATGCTTACTCTTCTTGTGAAATCTTAGTTCCTTAGCATTAGCTATCACTGCAGTGTTATCACAATATAGCGATATCGCCTTATCTATACCAGGAACTACCTCAAGATCCTTAAAGAACTTATGAAGCCACACCGCTTTTTTTAAAGCATAACTAGCTGTCACATACTCGGCCTCCATCATTGAATCTGAAGTGCAATCTTGCTTGAAACTTTTTCAGACAATAATGCCTCCATCTAGAGTAAACACTAAACTAGAAGTTGATCTTCTCGAATCTAGACATGATTGAAAATCTAAATCCATGTATCTAAGAGGTGTTGAATCCTCACAAGGATAAATTAGCATATAACATATAGTCCTTCTCGAGTACTTAAAAATATGATTAACTATAGCCCAATGGTTTGGTCCTAAATCTGACTGAAATTGACTTACTATCCCGACCGTATAATAGATGTTCGGATGTATGCAAAGCATAGCATACATAAGACTACCCACTACTGAAGCATAAGACACCTTCTTCATGTATTTTCTTTCTTCGTCAGCTTTGGAGAGTCTATCCTAGAAAGAATAATTCCAAACCTAAATGGTTGCCTACCTTTCTTAGAATTCTACATCGTATACTTCTCAAGAATTGTATCTAGGTATGTTGCTTAGGATAAAGCAATCATTTTGTTCTTCCTATCCGGAAAGATTTGGATACCCAAAACATAATTAGCTTCACCCAAGTCTTTCATGTCAAGCTGCTTAGTCAACCATAATTTGACCAATGATAATGCCCCAAATCATTGCTAATAAGTAAAATGTCATCTACATAGAGCAGTAGAAAAACCACCCTCCCATCCTTAATGTGTTTATAAACACATAGTTCATCTACATTTTATTCGAACCCATAAGTCTTGATCACTTGATCAGATCTTATGCTCCAAGAACACGAAGCTTGCTTAAGTCCATAAATTGACTTTAGCAGTTTACAGACCTTGCTCTCTTGACCTTTAGCCTTGAACCTGTCTGGTTGCACCATATATATGGACTCATCGAGATAGCCATTAAAAAAAAATCATCTTGACATCCATTTGCCAAATTTCATAGTCAAGAGCGGCAACTATGGACAAGATAATACGGATGGACTTAAGCATAGCTACAAGCGAAAAGGTTTCGTCGTAATTGATTCCTTCCTTTTGTGTGTATCTCTTTGCTACTAGTCTAACATTATGGGTTTCAACTTTCTCATCTACTCTTCTCTTTCTCTTATAGATCTACTTACACCTTATGGATTTTACCCTTTTAGGAAGATCCACAAATTCTTAGACTTGATTAGTCTCCATAGACTTCATCTCAGTATTCATAGCTTCTGTCCAGAGCTTTGAATCAACATCGTCGATTGCCTTTGTGTAAGTGTAGGGATCCCTGTCATGTTCATCAGGTTTAGCCAAGTAAGCTTCACCATTGAACATATACCTCTCGAGTTAACGTCCGATCCTCCCACTACACCGAAGCTCCCCAGGTTGTTGTTTGGTTGGTTTTTCTACATTGATTGATTGGTTTCAACCAGAACCGCTGGAGTGATCGAATCACTTGCTAACTCCTCGAGTACCACTTTACTACGAGGTTTAAAGTCATTCATGTAACTTTCCTCAAGGCATGTTGCATTCTTTGAGACCACAACTTTATTTTCTTTTAGGTTATAGAATAGCCCCTTTTAGTCCCTTTTAGATATCCTACAAATATGAAAATTTTTGAACGTGCTTTCAACTTGTTCGCTTCCTTGTATAGGAATAGAGTCGAACATCCCCATATGTGAATATAGCTTAAGGATGTCTTCCAATCTATCCACAACTTGTGAGAAGCCTTAGGAACCAATTTTAAAGGCACATTGTTTAAAATATACCATGCGGTCTATAGTGCATATCCCTAAAAGGATGAAGGTAATGTAGAATAACTCATTATAGACCTTACCATGTCCAACAAAGTCCTATTTCTTATCTCAGCTACGTCATTCTGCTACGGAATACCCAATGCAGTCAAATGGGATAAGATCTCATTCTCTATTAAGTGTCCCAAAAACTCATCGAAGAGGTATTCTCCACATCGATCGGATTAAAGTGCCTTTATATGTTTACCTAATTACTTCTTCGCTTCAGCCTAAAACTCCTTGAACTTGTCAAAAGTTTTGCTTTTATGATGCATTAGATAGACATACCCATATCTTGAGTAATCGTCAATAAAATTGATGAAGTACTCATACCCTCCACGTGCACTTATGTTTATGTGACCATAAACATTACTATGTATAAGTTCTAGACCCCCTTCGACTTGATTATCCTTAGACCCAAATAGTCTTTTGGTCATTTTCCCCTCTAAACAAGATTCACATTGTGATATAGATTCTATTTCTAAGTGACTTAAAGGTCTATCCCTTATCAACTTTTGAATCCTATTCAAGTTAATATGACCTAATCACAAATGCCAAAGATAAGTCTTATTAGAGTAAAAAGTTTTAAATCTTTTAGATTTATCATTAACCTTAGTGTTCAGTAGTGAGTACATCATATGTTTCATAAAAATATAGGTTATTTTGCATCCATCCATCACAAATAAATGATTTGTTTTACAAATCACAACTTTATTATTAAAAGAGACTGAATAAAAGTCTTTAAATAAACAAACGATAGATATTAAATTCTTTTTGAGTTTTGGAACATAAAAGCATTCTTTCAAAACTAAAATCTTATAACTATCAAAATAAAGATGGACGTCTGCCACTACTTCAACCAACACCTAAGATCCATCATCTATCCATGACGTGAAGAGCTCATGCAACAAACTCTTCGTTTCCTTGAACCCCTGTAGAGAAACACAAATATGATTAGTTGCTCTAGAATCTATGACCCAAGTGTCAGTTGATTCCTCAACTAAACAAGTTGCAATAACAAGAAGTTTGCACTTACCTCCGCGAGATAGGAAAACCTTGTAATTCTTCTTTATGTGCCCAACCTTCTCGCAAAAAAAGCACTTGTGCTTCTTTGAGTTCTTTTTTTTCTTCTTCTTATTTGTGCCTTTTGCTAGTACAAAAGACTACTCATTCTTAGCCCTCTGCTTCTTTCTGTTCTCAGGGTTATGATTGGAATCTGATGCAGCCACCAAGTTAGCCTTACCACTAGTAGGAGTTTCCCTAATTAGATTTTCCAACTCTTGTAATTGCTTCGTCAGCTTAGTCAAAGTTACATCCTGTCTATTGCTCAAGTTATATGAAGCTTTAAATGGGATGAACTCCTTCAATAGAGTCTAAAAGACCATAGTCATCTATGACTTAGCATCAAAGTCAACTCTATAGGTTTAAGCCTCAACGAGATAACCCATCACCAACATCATATGCTCCTTCACAGGAGTCCACAGTCTTTGTTTGTAGTTTAAGAGTTTCTAAATAGCCCATTGTCGTTTTGTTAACACTTGGCCTCCAAATATGTCTTCAAGATTATCCTAGATCTATCGAGTAGTCTTATAATCTTCATGTTAAGCCTGAAGCACATTATTCATGCTAGCCATAATGTAACAGCGGGCTTGATCATTAGCATCCTTCCAGCAATCATACGCTTGGATTTGTTCATTAATGGATTCCTCAGTAGGTTCGGGAGGACATGGTGTTATCATCACAAATTTTAGTTTCTCAAAGGAAAAGACGATAATCAGGTTCCACTTCCAATAGTTGTAATTCTTGCCAATTAACATGTTTTTATTAAGTATCAATGAGAAAACGTTTTTAGACATTTTAATCTACAATAAAGATTCATATACCAAATATAAGCAAACATTCAACAACAGTTTACACTACTAGAAACTTGATATTACACAACCCTTGTTTAAAGACGTTTTTTCAAAACCGTCATAGTAATGAGAGGTAAAAACACGAAGAGTGTGCCTAAAAATATTAAAACCATCGTGTTAGTGATGTAGGACCTTTCACAATGGTTTTTAGTAAAAACCGTCATGGTAGGTGTAATTTTACATGATGGTTTCTGCTAAAAATTATCGTGTAAGATTCAACCTTTCACGATAATTTTTAGTAAAACAGTCGTGTAAGATTCAACCTTTCATGATACTTTTTATAAAAACCATCATGAAAGTTTGCATATTCAAAATTTTTAGTCCCCTGTCCCAATTTAAGCCCTCGCCAATGCCATGGCCTTCCCTATTTATTTGAAATTTCTCCAACTCAAACACTCTCTTAGTCTCAAACCCCTTTCTCTCTCCCCTTTTTCTCTCTAAATCCTCTCCCCCCCCCCCCACCCCCCATGGCCCAGCCACCGACAAACCTAACCCCCCACAACATTCCACTGACTTTGACATTCGCCTGTCACTCTTTTCACGCCCCACCATCATTCAACCTAACCACCAACAAACTTGGTGCCATTCGTTTTCGTTTGTCCTCGTACCTCAACATTCCACCAACTCTACCGTCGTTTGACTCGTCCCTTGATGTTCTACCTACTCCACCATCGTTGGTAAATTTCAAACCATTAGTGTTAGTTTTAGTTTTAGTATTATTATTAGTTCTAAACTCAGTATTATCTAGTTTTTTTTAGTGTTATTTAGCTTTAGTTTTAGTTTTAATATTAGTTATATTAATTTTGATTTGCCATTTAGTATGTGTTACTTGTATTTGGTGTTTGAAAGAACTTTGAACAACATTTAGCATTTTGGTATAAGAATAGGTTACTTTCTATGTGTTTGCGATGCCCACCACATGTTTGATGAAAACCTTCTATGACTGTGTGTTTGTGTTTGTGTTGATTAGTTTTATTTTCAATATTTTTGTTAATTCTATTTATTTTTGTTTTCGTTTCTTTACCTCACACATGACAACATGGACTTAGACACCAAGAATCCATCAATTCTTGTGCAAGCATGAAAAGAGTATATGACTTTACAATACAAATATATATATATGATTTGTAAAAATTTTATAGTTCAATATAATTATATGATTATGAAGTCAGAGCATATTAATGGTGAAAATACAGGACTATTTATCTTGTGGGAAACTAAAAATTTTGGTTAATTTTTTTAGCCTCAGACCAACTTTTTCATGACGATTTTTAATGAAAATCGTCGTGAAACAAGAGCTTTATACGATGGTTTTTATGAAAAGCATCGTATAAGGCGTAGCTTACACGACAGTTTCATAAAAACCGTCATGTAAGCTTAACATTTCAAGATGGTTTTTACTAAAAACTGTCATAGTAGCCTCATCCTAAGATCCTAAAGCCCCGCCAAAATAAGTATTCTATGATAGTAAAAAAACTATCGTGAAAAGTTTAGTTAATACCACGACCGACGATTACATGATGGTTTGTTAACCGTCATGAAAACATACCACGACTGTTTTAAACTGTTGTGTAATCTAGAGTTTCTACTAGTGTTAGTAAGATAACACAAACAAATAAGCATATAATTGTGTTTATGTATCAAAAACTTGAACAAATCAGAACCTTACAGCGATAATTTCCAACTTAGAATCCAACAAGCCGCCTAAGGGAGACTTGCCAAGTTCAATTAGGAACACAGATCCCTTTTGATTAGTTTATACCATCCTAGATCTGTTTGATCTAACGTATATTAATAATTGTTTTCTTTGGCTATTAATTTCATTAACAAAACTCCTAAGAAAAGTTAATAATAAAATTAATCTTGAGTGTATAACCATCATTTCAACTATTTTATCTATGATTTATAATCTCCACCTAAGGGTGTACAATGATAAATCATGCCAAAATAAATTATCTCTTCAAAGATCCAACCTGATACATGATGAAATGCTTTCCTAAGGGGTGGAACCACTACGTGCTACCTAAGGTGGACCAACAATGGAGGCCTTAGGTCCTCTCTTTGAAAACCTTCTCCTACTCAATAATTTAAAAATCAAGGTTTTATGTAAACATGCATGAACAATTTTTAATAAGCAGCACTCCCTCTTCTACATGGCATGTTATCAACATACATAGTAAATCATATTATAATGTAGACAAGCAAAGCAACATGCAAAGTTACAAGCAAAATAATAAATAGCCATAATATCATGGTTCCATCCTAGGAAAAAGAAAACAAAGATTACAAAAGATCAATCAAAACATATTATCAATTCTTCATCTTGTATCTTCTTGTTGTATCCTTCTTCATGTGGCATCCGTCTTCAATTCTTTAATCTCATATTGATAAAAGGTTTATTTTTCTAATCATCATAAAAATTTCATGTTTCTCAGAATTGTCTCAAAAATAAAATAAAAAACTACCTTGAAAAACACACTTTTTTGAAAACTATTCTGCCCTACTATCGCCCTGCCGATCTAAAAGTTTAGCCTGCCGGTCTGTGACCATCGGCTTGCTGAGCCAGGAAGTTTGACCTGTTGACCAGTGTTGAACTAGCATTTTTTTCCAGAAAGTTTGAAAATTATTTTTAAGTAGCTTTTTAATTTTATTTTCAATAATTGAAGAACACAATAATTTATAAACACAGAAAAAACATAGAACTCTAATCACCTCCATCTTCTAGATCTGTTTTCACTTCGAATAATTATTTTAATACAAATTTTTACAAATTAAAATTAAAATAATAAATTCTAGACAACGATGATAAACTACCATCTAATTACCTAAAAAACTTAGATACACATTCTAACCTCTAAGGAACCTTAACTAAAAAAATTAATTAATTAAAATAATAAATAAAATTTTAATTAACCATAATTAATAATAAATATTCACTATATAATCTCATGACAACATTTAATTATATAGAAACCCTACAGTACCAACTCTCTAAAAAATTAAATTCAAGCATAAAAAAGAATAAGGTCACATAATTTATGTATATAGTATGATCACAAAATTAACGTAAAAGCCAGTCTATGATACCAATTGTTGGAAAACAACACACAGTAGAATTTTAAATATTTTAAACTAGAGTATTTTCTAAAACATAAATTTGACACACTAAATACATAAATTAATGACAAATCTTTCATACCTCTTTTGTATACTAAAAGCAGCAGGAATCAGTGAAAAGAAGAACATTTCAGAAGAACCTTAACTCACTAGTCTTCTTTGTTATTCTCTATCCACGATCAGAGTGTGAGTGGTCGCATGTCGTACAACTTTTCCTCCAAATGACTTTCCTTCTAACCACTTGAGAATATGTAGAGCTAAGATTCTTGATGTTGAACAATAGTTTTTAGGAGTTTTAGAGTTTTTCTCACTAGAGTACTCACTCTATGCTTCTCAAATGATCTAAATAATAAAGAAAACTTACTCTCCTATTTATAGTGGTCGAATATGGGGTTAAACCTTATCAGATTAGGCTTCAAAATTTGAGTTCAGATCAACTTCTAATTGAAAAACACATAAACGTGTTTTCTGTTACTAGCCATGGTTGACCGTAATTCAAACGCATGATCAACCGTGCCATCGCGATCCAGGAGTTCGAATCAAATTCGAACTCCTCAAGCTGATCTGATTGATCCAATCTCAACCAATTGGATAAATCATATCTTATTTGACCTGCGTATCCTTAATAGAGCCTCAATTTTAATTTAAATAATCCAATAGAAATATGATCTGATTAAAATAGTCATATATAGATAAGCCTATACAAATAAAATATTATTTAGATAATTCACCATGTTTATCTTGAATTAATTCACAAAATTAATCCAATTGATAAACTAACATGAATTATTAAATCCAATTAACATAAATTTTAGCCAATCTACTAATTTAACATAAGTCACCAATATGTAGGAAAAGCATGTCGTATCATTACATGATTTATTATGAGCTAGGAAAGGAACCCGATAGACATATATAGATTAAGCTCTTATAATTATAAAACATAATATCCTAGATACATATTTTATATTTATCAACTCTAACACTACTCCACAGAAGCTTAGAGCTACAATCTTGAACTATATAAAATTACAAAGCTCCAATAAGCTAATCGTCCATGACATATCATAATATATCACATCCTCATAGGATATTCATAATCGACTTAAAGATGAATTCCATTTTACCTTTTCAATTATTTTTATCTTACGTTCCATTATCTTACCATTGGAATACTTACTATTCATAAATTGTATACCATTCGGTTACACCTATGTATTCAAATGGTTGAGCACTCAAGTCTTCCAATTATAGAATAATGTATATAAGAGAATATGATTAACTCTATAAAGAAGCCATGGAATCTAACGAATCTATGTCAATCAAGAGTCTTGTCTCCCAACACATTGGTATGCATACCATCATTAAATTAGGATGCCACTTTTTGATACATCAAAAGACATATGTTAAGAATACAGGCCCATTAGTCATTTCAGGATTAAGACATAACACATATGATTGTCTAAAGTGAATTGATTTAAACAAACAAAATTATTAATCAAATCAATTCAACTTCTTATCCTGATCCAATATATCGTCACCTATGACAATATACCCATATTTTTACTCATAGAGTCCCACTCCGATGACCATGACAAACCATCTTCCATTAGGAATGTAGACAATGTAACAATCTTAGCATGAATAAACTGCTCAACTTTAGTCCCTCGATTACGGATCTTAACATTTAGACCATCACCTTTAAGATTCATGTCTTCCGCATAATCTGTTCATCATATGTACGATCTTAAAGGTTTAGATTGACAGTTTTAAAATTGTGTTTGCTTATTATACATTCCACATAAAGGAACATAAAGAGGACAATATTTGGTATATGAATAACAAATAAACTCTTTATTAATTAAATGTCTCCAAAAATTTATTACAAGATTTACTCCTTAAGGTACTATGTCTAACAACTACTTGATACAATATAAGTGATAAATTATTGTAATTTCTGATGTTTTGTTGTCGCAATTTTTTTTTCTTTTTAAGAGATGAATATTGAATTTGGTACGTGCAATAGAAATGATGAGTTTGGTCGCTTTAGTTATTGGGGTGTAATGATATTGCGGTCTTTTTTATTTCTTTTTATTTTTGACTTATTACTTGGATGTAGTTTTAATCGGATGAATTTTGATTTTGGTGGATATAATACACGTGATGAAGCTGGTTACTTTAGTTATTGGGGTTTTCTTCTTCTTCTTTATATATACATATATATATATATATATATATATATTATCATGGACTTATTAATTGGATGAATTTTAAATTTTGTAATTGTAATACAAGTGATGAATTTGGTCAATTTAATTATTGGGCTAATAGAGCTCCTAGTTTTTCACATGAAGACGGATACAACTTGAAGATTCAAGGATGAAGAATAGATAATATGTTCCAATTGATCTCTTATAATCTCTAATTTTTTTTCTTTAGGGTGGAACCATAATATTATGGCTATTTATTATTATTTTGTTTGTGGTTTTGCATGATTGCTTTGCTTATTTGCATTATAATATGATTTGCCATGTATGTTGATAAATGCCATATAGAATAGGAAGTGTCGCTCATTAAGAATTGTTCATGCATGTTTTTTTTTTTTAATAAAACCTTGACTTTAAAAGATTGAGTGGGAGAAGTTTTTGAAGAGAGGACTTACAGCCTCCATCATTGGTCCATAGGCAACACATGATGGCTCTGACCCCTAAGAAGGGGACTTCATCATGTACCAGGTTAGATCTCCGAGATGATAAGGTATTTTAACATGATTTATCATTGCACAACCCTAGGTGGTGATTATAAATCGTGCATAAAATATTGAAACGATAGTTGTACACTTATGTTTATTTTATTATTAACCTCCTCTAGGAGCTCTATTAATAAAATTGATGGTTAAAGAAATGATCATTAATATATGTTGAATCATATGGGTCCTGGATGACATATATTAATCAGGATCTGTATTCCTAATTGAATTTGGCAAGTCTCCCCTAGGTGGCTTGTTGAATTATGAGTTGGGAATTATCGTTGTAAGGTTGTGATTTTTTCAAGGTTTTGACACATAAACATATAGTATGTTTTATATGATTGTGTTATCTTACTAAATTATCATGACATGTTTGTTTATGTTTGGTATATGATTTTTTATTGTAGATTAAAATGTCCAAAAATGCTTTATCATCGATACTTGATAAAAACCAATTAACCGGCGAGAATTTTAATGATTAGAAACGAAACCTGAATATTGTCCTATCCTTTGAGAAACTGAAATTTGTACTGACAACTCTATGTCCTCCCGAGCCTATGGTAGATTCCAATAATGAGCAAATCCAAGTGTATGATTGCTGGAAATATGCTAACAATCAGGCCTGCTGCTATGTCATAGCCAGCATGAATTACATGTTGTAGGCTCAACATGAAGATTATGAGACTACGAAGCAAATATTGGATAATCTTGAAGACATGTTTGGAGGCTAGGCCCTAATAAAACAATAAGGGGTACTTCAGGAACTCTTAAACTGCAAATAAAGACCGGGGAATCTTGTGAAGGAGGATATGCTATTGGTTATGGGTTACCTCGCTAAGGCACAAACCAATGGAGCTGACATAGATGCTAAAACATAGATGACTATGGTCTTTGAGACTCTATCTAAGGAGTTTATCCCATTTAGAGCTACATTTAATTTAAATAATAGACGAGATATGGCCTTGACAGAGTTAATGAAGCAGTTATAGAGTTCAAAAATCTGATCAAGGAAATTCCTGTTGGTGGCGAGGCCAACTTGGCAGTTGCGTCTGGTTCCAATCCTAACTTTGGGAATGGAAAGAAGCAGCGAGCTAAGCATGAGAAGTCTTCTATTCCTACAAACGGCAAGAACAAGAAGAAGAAAAAGAAAAACCCAAAGAAGCTCAAGTGTTTTTTTTGTTGGAAAGTCGAGCACATCAAGAAGAATTTCAAGGACTTCCTTTCCTGAGGAGGTAAGTGTAATCTTTTGGTTATTGAAACTTGTTTGGTTGAGAAATCCAGTGACACTTGGGTCATAGATTTCAAAGCAACTAATCATGTTTGTGTTTCTCTATAGAGGTTTAAAGAAATGAAAGTTTGCTACATGAAGACTTAACGCTTTAGATGGGCGATAGATCCTTAGTGTTAGCTGAAACAATGGGAGACGTCGATCCACATTTTGATAATTATAAGAGTTTAGTTTTGCAAGATTGTTTCTATGTTTCCAAACCTAAAAAGAATTTAATTTCTATAGCTTGTTTATTTAAAGACTCTTATGTAGTTTTTTTTAATAATAAAGTTGTAATTCATAAAAACAAATCTTTTATCTGTGATAGATAGATACAAAACAATCTATATTTTATCAAACCTAAGATGGACTTACTGCTTAACACTAAGGTTAATGATAATAACTCTAAAAGACTTAAGACTTCTCACTCTAATAAGACTTATCTTTAGCATTTGTGACTAGGTCATATTTACCTGAATAGGATTCAAAGGTTGGTAAAGGATAGACCTTTAAGTCACTTAAAGGTGGAATCTATGCCACAATGTGAATCTTGTTTGGAGGGTAAAATGACCAAATGACCATTTGGGTCTAAGGGCAATAAGGCCGAAGGGGTTCTAGAACTTATGTATAGTGATGTTTGTGGTCCCATGAACATCCGAGCACGATGAGGGTATAAGTATTTCGTGACTTTTATTGATGATTACTTAAGGTATAGGTATGTCGACCTAATACATCACAAAAGTGAAACTTATGATAAGTTCAAGGAGTATCAGGCTGAAGCGGAAAAGCACTTGTGTAAACCCATAAAGGCACTTTGATTCGATCTAGGTGGTGAATACCTTTCTGATGAGTTCTTAGAACACTTTTTAGAGAATGGGATTTTATCCTATTTAACTGCGCCGGGCACCTCGCAGAAGAATGGCGTAGTGAAGAGAAGAAATAGGACTTTATCGGATATGATCAGGTCTATGATGAGTTATTCTTCATTGCCTTTATCCTTTTAGGGATATGCACTACAAATCGCATATTATCTTTTGAACAATGTGCCTTCAAGATTGGTTCCTAAAACTCTTTAAGAGTTGTGGATAGGGAATAAGACATCTTTAAACCATATTCTTATATAGGGATGTCTGGCTCATGTCCTATATAATGAACCGAATAAGTTGGGAGTACATTTGAAATTTTGTGTGTTTGTAGAATATCCAAAAAGGACTAAAGGAGGCTGCTTTATAACCCAAAGGAAAATAAAGTCGTGGTTTCTACAAATACAACTTTCCTTAAGGAAAGTTACATGGGCCGCTTCAAGCCTCAAAGTAAAGTACTACTTGAGGAGTTAGTGAGTGATTCGATCACTCTGATGGTTCTGAATGAAACTGTTTCAATTAGTGTAGAAAAACCAACCAAACAACAACCTATGGGGCTTTGGCATAGTGGGAGGATTAGGCGTCAACTCAAAAGGTATATGTTCAATGGTGAAGCCTTCTTGGATGAACCGGATGAACATGACAAAGATCCTTACATTTACGAAGAGGCTATGGAGGATGTTGATTCAAAACTCTGGACATAAGCTATGAACACTGAGATTAAGTTTATGGAGACTAATCGTGACTGGGAACTTGTAGATCTTCTCGAAGGGATAAAACCCATAGGGTGTAAGTGGATCTCTAAGAGAAAGAGAGAAGTAGATGGAAAGTCCAAACCTATAAAACTAGACTAGTAGCTAAAGGATACACACAAAAGGAAGGAATCGATTATGAGGAAACTTTTTTGCCTGTAGCCATGCCTAAGTCCATCAGCATTCTCTTGTCTATAGCTGCCGCTCTCGACTACAAGATTCGGTAGATGGATGTCAAGATAGCTTTTTTGACTGGCTATCTTGAAGAGTCCATATATATGATATAGCCATATGGGTTCAAGGCAAAGGGTCAAGAGGGTAAGGTTTATAAGCTGCTAAAGTCAATTTATGGACTTAAGCGAGCTTCTCGTTCTTAAAACAGAAGATTTGATCAATTAATCAAGACTTATGAGTTCGCACAAAATGTGGACGAACCATGTGTTTACAAACACATTAAGGATGGGAAAGTCTTTTTTCTACTGCTCTATGTAGATTATATTCTACTAATTGGCAATGATATTGAGGCGTTGTCATTGGTCAAATTATGGTTAAGCAAGCAATTTAACATGAAAGACTTGGGTGAAGCTAATTATGTTCTTGGTATCCAAATCTTTCGTGATAGGAAGAACAGAATAATAGCTTTATTCCAAGCTAGATACATCGATAAAATTCTAAAGAGGTTCGCAATGCAAGATTCCAAGAAAAGTGGGGAAAGACTCAGCAAAGTCTAATGAAGAAAGAGAATACATGAAGAAGGTGCCTTATGCTTCGACAGTGGATAGTCTCATGTATACTATGCTTTGCACACGACCAGATATTAGTTATGCAGTCAGGATAGTAAGTCGATTTTGTAGTGACCTCATTCCCCCCCCCCCCCCCAAGGAGGAAAGAGAGGAGAGGAGCGCCACGCATTGTTCGTTCATGCATGTGAAGATGGGCCAGTTTGGCAAGCCAAACTTTCCATCGGCAGGCCGAACATCGGTAGGCCGGAAATCATCCACCAGCAGGCTACCCGAGACTTGGCACAACCTAAGTTCAAACTTTGCTAAGATTGGCAGGCCGATCATAGACACTATAGGAAAAATAATCAAACCTTAACTAAACCTTAATGCAAAAATTATCATATCATTAGCAGCGGAAATATTAAGATTACAACACTTATACAAAAGCTAAAAAAAAATCCCTAAATGTCCTCAATAACAATTCTTAGTTTCTAATAACATCAAAGAAATACTTAGAAATAAATATTGCATCTTAGACTCGTCATGGGACCTTGGACCATTCTTGCTCAGTCATCTACATCTTTACTTGGAAGCTCACATGCATCACAAGAACTATATAAGCATAAGCCAAAAACTTGTTCGCATAAAATCCACTAACGCAAGTGCACGTTATCGATCAAGTAATACAATAGTGAGTAAGAGTATCGTCTCACAGGGACTGTTGTATAATAATCTAACTAAGTACTAAAATTGGATTAACTCTAAGGTTTATCTAGTTGATCATATGAGGTTGTGATTAAATAATTTACTGAACTAGAGTACTAAATTAAAAATAAAAATTGCAATCAATCTCAAAAGATACTTCAATAAGACAAGGCGTTAAGGCATTTGATTTCACCATAATCACTAGATATGAATTTCATAAAATTACGCAACCCAATCAATAATACACATGTGATGACGGAAATTCCTAAATTATTTACTATCCTATCTCTAGGTATAGCAAACCTACTCAGTTTATTAACTCACTATATCTCTATGTGAATTTAAATAAATCAGAATGCATTAGGATTCATGAACTTTCCAAATGAAGCCACACAAATAATATGGTATATCTCTATCCATATTTAATTCATGGTTATATGTTAGATGAAGCATTTGCATAATTCTCCCTTCTCAGTTTTGAACATGCACATCAGATCATTTAAATGGTAGCTAATCATTTAAAAGCATTAAACATAATAACACATAACTCACATGAATAAAATCAATTATGGTGCATAAATATGAAATTCACATTGTCATGATTAGGTTACATCATAGCCCTAACTAAGAAAATTAGAACATAATTGAAAAAGAAATAAAATCTGAAAATTTAATTGAATCAAACATCAAGAGTTAAGAGAGCAAGAAATTCTGTCACCAATTCTTCACTTCTTACTCCGGAATGCTTGACGGCTCCTAAGAAAAATAAACAACGCTCTCCAAAATTAACTGATAACCTAGCTACCCAAAACTATTCTATTTATACTACTCTTAAAATAACAAATCCCCTGTTTTTGCGTCCAAAAATCGTGGTTCAGTATCACTCTGGCGCCGTGGCCCTTCTTTTCCAGCGCTGCGGCGCTGCTCCTCTGTTTTTCTCTTCTTTTCCGCCATAGCGCCGCGGCGCTCCTTCCCCAGCGCCGCGGCGCTGAGTTTCTGCCAACGAAGTTCTTGCACTTTCCTTGGGCGCCGCGGCGCTGCTCTTTGGGCGCCGCGGCGCTTTAACTCTGCCAGCAAAGTTGGTCCCGGATTTCTTGTGCTCTTGCTCCCTTTTGTTTTGTTTTCTTTCTTTCTTCAACCTACATCAATAAAATCATGCTTTTATGAAAAAGTTGGATGTTTCATGTAATTTTTCTCAAAAACATAGTAATATTCGTTAATTAAAAGTGGCCAAATAACTCTATAAACTAGAGTTATCAAAACCCCCCAAACTAACTTTTGCTAGTCCTCGAGCAAAATCAAGAAGTAACACAAACATGGACCAACAAATCCTTCAAGATGTCCTCCAAAATTTTTCCATCTTACAATTCACAGAAAAGAACAAATTCCATCCAAACAGTGAGATCGATTTGCTGGTTAAGACTAATTCTAATTTCATGACCCGTGTGTGTGTGTTATCCATTCTTTTCAAATTGTATGCAGTTCAGTAACATCCACATTACTCTGAGAAGCTTTGATGAGTTGTGCACAGAAACATGTTTCATAGGTTCACCTTTCATTTCTTTCTCCACTAATGTAGGCTAGTCATCCAACTAAAAATCATTAGGGCTTTATTAAGCTTGTAACGTCAGGCTGGGCTAGAGGTAAGATAAAAGTAAATTTTAGGCTCAATTCACCCCTCCCATGTTGATTTCTAGACTCCAATTAGAATCCGTCTTGGTTGTATACCCTTAAACCACTTCCACTGTACAATCAACATTTACCCTTCTCTTCAAGCCATCCAACTTCTGATCAATTTAGACCCTATCCCCAAACTTACTCCATCACCCTCAACTGCACTCAATTATGCACTTTCGTTTTCTTAGTCACTCATTGTTGTCGTTTCATCTTTTTTTTTTTTTTTTTTGAATCAAATCATATGAAAACTAATAAGATCCTTAAATAGCAAAATTAATACACGTGAGGCTCAAAAACTTCTATGCTTCAAGAAACAACGAAACAACTCCCTTGCTCCATTCTACTTCCCAAAATACGTTTACCTTCTTCAGAAATCAACATGTTTACGGGATGTGGGACAAGATATAAATGATTGGCTGGTTTAACAAATGTGGGTGACAAAGAAAGAACGGTTAATGCATCAAGGCTCAACAAGGTGACTAGGGATATTTAACCAAGGTTGGCTTGAACGGCTCAAACGATCCAAAAATGGCCTAAATCATGTTTTCAGTCAGATGTAGCCTAGGATTTCGCCTCGAGAGAAAATCAGATGAATTCTAAAACATGGGTGAACATTAATGGACATACACACAATTCAAAAATTCAGGATTTTTGTGCTCGAGAAATAGATCATAAATTCAGAATTAGAATTAAACAACAAATCCATCACAAGTTTAGACAAAATTCATACCTCCTACAAATTTTAAGACATCCAAATAAAGGATTCAATCATATCCAGATTCATCAATGCAGGAATGTATCACTTCAAGTTTCAAAAAGGGTGAACACAAGTTTTAACAAACAAAAATTTTTGTTTCCCCCCCCAAACTAAATAGAGCATTGTCCTCAATGTATAAATAAAGAAGAAAAGGTAAGGAAACCCCCTGAGTAATAAATGAGGCCAATTGGACTTGTGCAGCCATGGGAACTCCGAGAAGTGATCTGGACAACAAGGAAAACAAACAAAACAAAAACCTTAAGAAATTGAGAATGAAAAGAAAACTGAAATAATGAAATAAAAATGGCAAGTGAAATTAAGGCTCAGAGTGATCAGGAAAATGCGGTGGAGGTGGAAGTTGAGATTCATCCATGCCCAAGTGTCGAGCAATTGCCCGCGTCATGGCAATATTATATTCTAGGCCTAATTCCAAACGACGCAAGCGATCACTGATTGGTAACTCAGGGGCAGGGACAGCAGGCGGTTGAGCTATGGGAGTGACTTGTTCGGGCTGAGGGGGTTGGCTCGAGGTGGAGGCACCAGTGTCTTGCCGAATCGGAGGGCGTACTTCTTGGTCTCTGAAGCTTCCCACGACCTTTCTGTTAATGATTTTCATGGGTTGCAATAATTCTTCCTCTTGGTCGAATGGGACTCCGGCGTCGAGGCATAAGCGTGTGATGAGGGAAGAGTGACCCAAACCACCAGTCGTGGAACCCATAGCAGTTCTCAGAATACTGTCTTGGATTACGTTTCCCACATCAATCGTTTTACCTGTAACAATAGCAAATAACAAGGCAGTTCTGTCCTTGGTAACATCAGAAAAGTGCATTACAGGCATTAATTTCGATGCAATAAAATACAACCACGCTTTGTACTCCCTGTTTAACGCGGAGGAGGGAAACGACATCGCTTCACCTCCCCGTGTTAATTTCCATGTGGTGCCTGCAGTAGCTATGGTGCCAAGAACCTCCTCAAAATCTAAATGTTCATTGAGGTATTCATAATAATCATCATTATCAATATTTCGAAGCCCATAATACCTGTTAATGGTTGTTTTATCAAAACGAACCATCTTACCGCGTACACTTACCTGGAGGTTAGTGTGCTCTGGAACATTAGCATAAAATTCCCGGACAAGTGGAACTACAGCCGCCTCGGGTTGCTCGAGAAATTTGCTCCATCCTCTTTGCATAACTATATTAAAAAAACGGTAGAGAAACCATCGCTAAAGTCTAAACCCCGCTCCGGTACTACAGTTTTCTTAACAATAGCATTATTATGTCTTTTTCTCGCGGCCTCACTCACAAACCGAGTATATGGGGTGGATGATGAAGCTACAGTTCGTGTGCGCTTAGAAGCCATTTTTTTTTTCACTTACCAAAAACTAACTAGAATCATGAAAGAAAACCTAACAAGTGCAAATTAAAGAAAAAAAAAATAATCACACAAATATGAAATAATAAACAAAATAAAAATAACAAAAATTAAATAAAAATACTCAAAGATATGACAAGGAGGCAACTTACTTGAAGAGAAAGACGAACTGAAAGGAGATGGCAGCCACAACGTTGGAGGATGAGGATGGCAAAATTTTCTAGAGAGAAGGAGGAGAAGAAGAAGTGGGAGAGAAGAGTTTTGTTGTAGAGAGAGAAAGTAAATGGTGGGAATGAGGGAAAGAAAGAGGGATTGTTCGGTTTAAAGCCACCCTTTTTTTTTTTTTTTTCGGAATCACGCACACAGCGCCGCGGCGCTTGAATTCCAGCGCTGCGGCGCTGTCATTCTGCCTCTTTTTTTTTTTTTTTTTTATGGTGCCGCGGCGCTGATGTTATAGCGCCGCGGCGCTTTCCTTCTGCCAACGATATTTTCATTCTCCAAAACAGCGCCGCGGCGCTCTCAATTGAGGGCTGCGGCGCTTGGACTCTGCCAAAAAAAAAAAACAGTTCACCAGCGATTTTTGTTTTGATGCTCCCTTATTGACTTCGACTCCTGCAAAACAAAATGATAATGTTAAACAAAAATAACCTAAATTATTTATTTATTATTATTATTTTTTTTTTTTTTGAACATGATAAATAAGAAAATGCTTGGGTTGCCTCCCAAGAAGCGCTTGCTTTATTGTCTTCAGCCAGACTGTCTCAATGTCACTTGGTAGGAGCTTGTAATTCGATGGTGATTTTATTCCTGTTAACTCCACCTCCAAAGTAAGGCTTCAAGCGCTGACCATTGACCTTAAATTTGCCTTTGGTATCATGTGCCACCTCTATTGCTCCAGATGGAAAGACTTGTGTTACTGTAAATGGTCCTGACCACCTAGATTTCAGCTTACCTGGAAACAATTTAAGACGAGAGTTATAGAGCAAGACCTGTTGACCAACTGCAAATTCTTTCCTGAGAATGTGCTTATCATGCCATCTTTTCGTTTTCTCCTTGTAAAGCTTTGCATTCTCATAAGCATCAAGCCGAAATTTATCCAGCTCATTTAGTTGCAGCAACCTAGCCTCACCTGTCAACCGTGCATCAAAATTCAAACATTTAGTTGCCCAATAAGCCCTATGTTCTAGTTCCACTGGCAGGTGACATGCTTTTCCAAAAACTAGCCTGAAAGGGGACATCCCGATGGGAGTTTTGAATGCAGTCCTATATGCCCAAAGAGCATCATCTAACTTAATAGACCAATCCTTCCTAGAGGCATTTACTGTCTTCTCCAAAATCCTCTTGATTTCCCTATTTGAAATTTCCACTTGACCACTAGTCTGAGGATGATATGCTAGTGCCACCTTATGTGTAACCCCATATTTTCCCAAGAGTGCCTCAAATTGCTTACTACTGAAATGCGACCCTTGATCACTTATGATTGCCCTAGGGGTGCCAAATCGGGAAAAAATGTTCCTTTTCAGAAATTTGACCACGACCTTAGTGTCATTTGTTGGTACAGCAGCTGCTTCTACCCACTTAGATACGTACTCAACAGCTACTAAAATGTATTCATTACCAAATGAAGGTGGAAATGGTCCCATGAAATCAATACCCCAAACATCAAATAGTTCACACACAAGAATGTTGTTTAAAGGCATCTCATTTTTCCTAGAAATATTTCCCATTCTTTGACATCGATCACATGAGGCTACATAGAAATGTGCATCTTTAAAAAGTGTGGGCCAATAGAAACCTGATTGTAATACTTTAGCAGCAGTTTTAGAACCACTAAAATGACCACCGACCTCCCCATCATGACAAAGTTGTAAAATGCTTACCATTTCGTCCTCAGAAACACATCTTCTTATCACCTGATCTGCGCAAATTTTAAACAAGAAAGGGTCTTCCCAAAAATAGTGTTTAACATCAGAAAAGAATTTTTTCTTTTGTTGATATGACAAATCAGGGGGTACAACATTACTTGCTAAAAAATTTACCAAATCAGCATACCAGGGGACTCGCGGGGATTTGATAGAGAATACCTGCTCATCAGGGAATTCCTCCAGAATTGGGCTGTCCACTTCATCATGATTGGGAATTCTGGATAAGTGATCTGCAACTAGGTTCTCAGTTCCCTTTTTATCCTTGATCTCCAAATCAAACTCTTGAAGCAACAATATCCACCTGATTAACCTGGGCTTGGATTCCGCCAGAAGTTCCTTTTCTGTTGTTGTGTAATTCAGTTGTGCTCCCGACAAGGTTCGACTAGCGTAATATATAGTTTGAAAAATTTTGTTCTTTCGTTGGCCCAGCACTGCTCCAACTGCTGAATCACTTGCATCACACATGAGCTCAAAAGGTAAATCCCAATCAGGCGCTGCCATGATAGGTGCTGACACAAGCTTTTCTTTCAAAGTGTTAAAGGCCTGCAAGCATTCATCAGAAAACACAAACGGGGCATCTTTAACCAACAAGTTAGACAAAGGTCTAGCAATTTTTGAAAAATCTTTTATAAATCGCCTATAAAATCCAGCATGCCCCAAGAATCCGCGAACGAGTTTGACAGATGTGGGTGGAGGCAATTTTGCAATAACCTCCACTTTAGCTCTATCAACTTCTATACCGTCTTTGGAGATTTTGTGTCCAAGCACAATCCCTTCCTGCACCATAAAATGACATTTTTCCCAATTCAAAACAAGGTTAGTTTCCTCACATCTTTGTAACACCAATGCCAAATTATGTAAGCATAAATCGAATGATGTGCCAAAAACAGAAAAGTCATCCATGAAAATTTCAATGAATTTCTCAACCATATCAGAAAAAATGGCCATCATACAACGCTGAAAAGTTGCCGGTGCATTACAAAGACCAAATGGCATCCTTCTATATGCAAACGTGCCATAGGGACAAGTGAACGTGGTCTTTTCTTGATCCTCGGGTGCAATAGGGATTTGATTATACCCTGAATATCCATCTAGAAAACAATAGAATTGATGTCCTGCAAGTCTTTCCAACATTTGATCAATAAATGGTAAAGTAAAATGATCTTTTCTAGTGGCGTCATTTAATTTCCTATAATCCATACAAACACGCCACCCAGTAACTGTTCTAGTTGGAATTAACTCATTATTGTCATTCTTTTGAACAGTCATACCTCCTTTCTTCGGCACAACTTGCACAGGACTTACCCATGAACTATCAGATATAGGATAGATGATCCCGGCATCTAATAGTTTGATAACCTCAGCTTTCACCACTTCTTGCATTTTTGGATTCAGACGCCTTTGGGGTTGAATGGTGGGCTTGTATTTCTCCTCCATAAGAATTTTGTGCATGCAAATGGAGGGGCTTATTCCCTTGATGTCTGCAATCTTCCATCCAATTGCGGCTTTGTGCTCTCTTAACACCCTAAGCAGTTTTTCCTCCATAAGATCTGTCAAAGAAGAAGAAATAATTACAGGTAGTGAGGAATTGCCATCTAAATATGCATATTTTAAATGAGAAGGTAAGGGTTTAAGTTCAAGAATAGGAGGCTCTTCAATTGATGGCTTAGGCCTTGTGATGGACTGTCCCACTTCTTCAAGTTGCAATGCCTTATGCCTCGGAATTGGTGGATTTGCCTCCATAAATTCTACATATTCCCTTATTTCCTCATTCTCAACATCCGCACCAGTAGATTGGGTTAGACAAGCTTCAAGCGGATCCTTGAAAACATCTTCCTGAAAAATCTTAGATACCAGTTTATCAATGGTGTCAATTCTAAAGCAAGAATCATCAGTTGAGGGATATTTCATTGCTTCAAACACATTAAAGGTGACATGATCATCTTGAACCCTGAGAATTAATTTTCCTTGTTGCACATCTATCAAGGTTCATCCAGTCGCTAGAAAAGGACAGCCTAAAATGAGTGGAACTTCATGATCTTCCTCCATTTCTAGAACAATGAAATCTGCAGGAAAAATAAACTTGTCAACCTTTACTAGTACATCTTCCACAATACCTCTTGGGTGCTTAATTGTTCGATCTGCTAGTTGAAGTGACACTGTGGTTGCTTTAACCTCTCCCAAACCTAATTTCTTAAAAACAGAAAAAGGCATTAAATTGATACTAGCCCCTAAATCACATAATGCTTTTTCGAAATAAGAGTCACCAATAGTACAAGGAATAGTAAAACTCCCTGGATCTTTTAGTTTAGGTGGCAGCTTATTCTGCAGAATGGCTGAACATTCCTCATTCAATTTTACTGTTTCATAATCCTCCAGCTTCCTTTTGTTGGCCAAAATCTCCTTCAAGAATTTTGCATAGCTAGGCATCTGGGCTAAAGCATCTGCAAAAGGAATGTTAATATGCAATTTTTTAAACACCTCAAGAAATTTAGAAAATTGCTTATCTAATTTGTGCTACTGGAGTCGTTGAGGGAATGGGATGGGAGGCACATAGGGCTTGGGATCATCAGGAAAAAGCTTGCTCTTGCATGTTTCCTTGGATTGCTCATTACTCTCTTCTTCTTGTTCAATGTTGACCTCCTGTTTAGCATCCTCTTGTCCCAATTGTTTGCCACTTCTCAAAGTAATTGCCTTTATGTTCTCAATAGGATTCTTTTTTGTGTTGCTTGGCAAAGAACCCTGTGGTCTACCTGAGATCATATTAGCCATCTGTCCTATTTGCATTTCCAGATTTCTGATAGATGACTCTTGATTCTGGAGTCTTGCATCTGTACTCTTCATGAAATCTTGAGTAGAGGTCGCCAGCTTAGCAACAATATCTTCCAGATTCGGCTTTTTCTCCTCCTGTTGCTTGAATCTTGGTGGTGGTCTCATCGCATTTTGATTGCCCCATGAAAAATTCGGATGATTTCGCCACCCCGGGTTGTAAGTGTTGGAATAAGGATTATTTTGTGACCTGTTAAAATTTCCAACAAAATTAGCATTTTCAGAAGGTTGAGCAAAATTGTTACCTACCTGGCATTCATTGCTGGCATGTCCTCCACCACAAAATTCACATACGGCATTCTGAATTTTCATAGCTGAAGCACTCATATGGTCTATCTTTCTGTTAAGTGCTTCAAACTGAGCTGTGAGTGCAGATAATGCATCCACTTCATGAACTCTTGCCGTTCTCCTAGTTTGTAGCCTTTCAGTAGGCCACTGATAGTTGTTTGATGCCATCTCTTCTATTAGATCAAAAGCCTCCTCAGGTGTTTTATTATTTATTTCCCACCTGCAGCTGCATCAATGGTAGCCCGGATACTTGCGCTAGACCCATTGTAAAAAGTTTGTACCTGCATCCAGACTGGTAATCCATGATGTGGGCACCTCCTTAGCAGCTCCTTGAATCTTTCCCATGCTTCGTATAACGACTCATTGTCCATCTACAAGAAATTAGTGATATCGTTACGCATTTTTGTAGATTTTGCTGGAGGGAAAAACTTACCAAGGAATTTTTGGGCCATAGTATCCCAAGTGGTGATTGATCCTGCAGGAAGAGATGTGAGCCAATTCTTGGCTTTATCCCTCAGCGAGAATGGGAACAATCTCAGTCTAACTGCATCATCTGACACTCCATTAAATTTAATAGTGTCACAGATTTCGAGAAATGCATCAATGTGGGCGTTTGGATCATCACAAGGTAGCCCACTAAATTGCACCAATTGTTGAATCATTTGGATGAGAGATGGCTTGATCTCAAAGTTGTTTGCTTGAATAGCTGGCCTCCTAATGCTTGAAGTGGCACCTTGAATAGTTGGTGCTGCATAATCTCTCAAAAGTCGGCGAGGGTTTTCAGCTTCACCTGCATCCGCCATTTTCTCAGTGCGATTTCTCTGTTCTCTTAACAGTCTTTTGAAAGTACGCTCGATTTCTGGATCAAACTTAACAAGTTCCCCTTGTTTAGTTCTTCTCATACACCAATGCACTCCTAAAAATGAACAAAATAAAAGAAACTAGATTAAATCAAGGGTTATCCGGTATTAATATTAATTAGTATTAAACAAATAGTCCCCGGCAACGGCGCCAAAAACTTGTTCGCATAAAATCCACTAACGCAAGTGCACGTTATCGATCAAGTAATACAATAGTGAGTAAGAGTATCGTCTCACAGGGACTGTTGTATAATAATCTAACTAAGTACTAAAATTGGATTAACTCTAAGGTTTATCTAGTTGATCATATGAGGTTGTGATTAAATAATTTACTGAACTAGAGTACTAAATTAAAAATAAAAATTGCAATCAATCTCAAAAGATACTTCAATAAGACAAGGCGTTAAGGCATTTGATTTCACCATAATCACTAGATATGAATTTCATAAAATTACGCAACCCAATCAATAATACACATGTGATGACTGAAATTCCTAAATTATTTACTATCCTATCTCTAGGTATAGCAAACCTACTCAGTTTATTAACTCACTATATCTCTATGTGAATTTAAATAAATCAGAATGCATTAGGATTCATGAACTTTCTAAATGAAGCCACACAAATAATATGGTATGTCTCTATCCATATTTAATTCATGGTTATATGTTAGATGAAGCATTTGCATAATTCTCCCTTCTCAGTTTTGAACATGCACATCAGATCATTTAAATGGTAGCTAATCATTTAAAAGCATTAAACATAATAACACATAACTCACATGAATAAAATCAATTATGGTGCATAAATATGAAATTCACATTGTCATGATTAGGTTACATCATAGCCCTAACTAAGAAAATTAGAACATAATTGAAAAAGAAATAAATAAATATGAAATTCACATCGTCATGATTAGGTTACATCATAGCCCTAACTAAGAAAATTAGAACATAATTGAAAAAGAAATAAAATCTGAAAATTTAATTGAATCAAACATCAAGAGTTAAGAGAGCAAGAAATTCTGTCACCAATTCTTCACTTCTTACTCCGGAATGCTTGACGGCTCCTAAGAAAAATAAACAACGCTCTCCAAAATTAACTGATAACCTAGCTACCCAAAACTATTCTATTTATACTACTCTTAAAATAACAAATCCCCTGTTTTTGCGTCCAAAAATCGTGGTTCAGTATCACTCTGGCGCCGCGGCCCTTCTTTTCCAGGGCTGCGGCGCTGCTCCTCTGTTTTTCTCTTCTTTTCTGCCGTAGCGCCGCGGCACTCCTTCCCCAGCGCCGCGGCGCTGAGTTTCTGCCAACGAAGTTCTTGCACTTTCCTTGGGCGCCGCGGCGCTGCTCTTTGGGCGCCGCGGCGCTTTAACTCTGCCAGCAAAGTTGATCCCGGATTTCTTGTGCTCTTGCTCCCTTTTGTTTTGTTTTCTTTCTTTCTTCAACCTACATCAATAAAATCATGCTTTTATGAAAAAGTTGGATGTTTCATGTAATTTTTCTCAAAAACATAGTAATATTCGTTAATTAAAAGTGGCCAAATAACTCTATAAACTAGAGTTATCAAATGCTTAGTAAGTAAACCACGATAGTTCCACATAAAAACATACTTTCATAAACATACATTACTTTTAGGTTTTCGGGCCCGTAGCATAACGTTAATCTCAAGCAGTCAGAACCCATAACATACATACATGAATGGTCCCTATCTTGGAACTTACTTCTTCCTCAAGGATTTGACCATATAAACATGAATAACGTGACTAGTTCATGACAACAAGAGAGTTCACATCATACTCATGAAAAATCATAAAAACATCTTTAAACATATTCATCATAGCAACATATATAACTTTAAAAACATGCTTTAAAACATACTACCGTTCAAGTGATGCAGTGGAGGGTATACTTACACAAACCGTTTAGTCATGATCATCTTAGATTCTATACATCATCATTCATTCATTCTTCACATCACATAATATATCCCATCATATTCCGTTGGAAGCAAATGAACACCTTCATGATTTTCTATTCTCTCCTCATGCATTCATATGTCTCCTTAAATATTGTGTTTCCTTATTCTTTTCTTTCTTTTTCTCTTCTTGGTTTTTTCCTTATTCCCTCACGGTTCATCCCCTCATTTCTTAAGTCTCACATAGACATGTCTCTGTAATATCATTCTTTCTTTAACTCTTTCATTCTCTGATCTTCTTTCACTCTCACTCTTGGTAGCAAACAAAGAAAGAGAAGAAAAGGAAGACGTGAAATAAGGTGAGTGGAGAGAATAATAGGAAGGATGGGAATAATATGTAAAAGAATTGATAACTTCCTAAATGGGTTTGAGAGGATTTGTGGGAGATATAAAAGGAGAGAGCAATTCGGGTGAGAGAAAGGTAGAGAGAAATTAAAGGAAAGTCTAAAGAAAGGTAGAGAGAAATTAAAGGAAAGTCTAAGTCAATGATTCAATTGGGAACATAACGATATTACCTTGACCTACCACATGTGTAGGATTCCAAATAAGTCAATAAATCAATTATAAAAGAATTTAAAAGATTAAAGATAATATAGGAAATCTTATCATAAAATCCAATCACAATAAAGAAAAACCAACTACTCTCCCATATGGAATAAGGAAAGTGAAGATAATATGCCAATAAGTCAAAATTATACCACAATAAACACACACATCCACTTTCTCAAAGTCATCCATGGCCACCAAACATTGCAACTTATACATACAGTGCACACTACATTAAAAAAAATAAAATATCAATAATGTATCACTTCCCACTTGCTATACATACTCACACGGCAACTATATCAACTACACACACTCATATATATAATTTACATTCACACATAAACATATATACATTATAAAATATTATTAGTCATTTTCCACTACAATTAAACAATAGAACAAAATATTATACACAAACATCTATAAAATTAAATATGGTAACTACTAGTAAGTTTTCTACCACACACAAATTTAACATAATGGTTACCAATCTTCATTTCTTCAAACGGAAGCCAACTACAACATAAAGCTCTGATCATAAAACATATATATATATAATTATAATACCTTTGCATGAAGTTCTATTATCCCATAAACACATGGCAATTTCATAAAAAAAAATCAATACATAAGTGATAAAAAAAAATAAAACATATTTATATAATCTTAACTAGACCCCTAGCTTAAAATTTGGGGTGTTACAGATTTCAATCGGATCTGGGACGAAACCACTGGGTTGCAATCAAGAATATTTTCAAGTACTTGAGAAAGACTCGAGGGTATATGCTTGTATTTTCAGGTGAGGATTTAACACCTCTAGGATAGATTGATTCAGATTTTCAATTCTATCTGGATTTTAGGAAATCGACTTCTAGTTTTACGTTTACTTTGGGTGGCGGTGCCATTGTTTGGAGAAGTACCAAGCAAGATTGCACTTCAGATTTAACGATAGAGGCTGAGTATGTCGTAGCTAGTGATGCTTCAAAAGAAGCAATGTAGCTCTACAAGTTCCTTGAGGATCTTGAAGTAGTTCTTGGTATGGATAAGGTGGTATCGTTGCATTGTGATAACATTGCAGTGATAGCTAATGCTAAGGAGCTAAGATTTCACAAGAAGAGTAAGCATATTCATCGGAAGTATTATGTGATCAAGGACTTCGTTGAGGGCGGGCATGTTGTTGTATGTAAAATCGCATCTAAGGATAATTTAGTTGATCCATTCGTGAAGACACTAACTACAAGAGTTTTCGAGAGGCATGTGGAAACTATGGGCATGTGGGATATGCCATATTTACTCACTTAGTGCAAGTGGGATATTGTTAGACATGTATGCCCTAAGGAGTAAAATGTATTATGTTTTGGAGACATTTTATTAGTAAAAAATTTATTTATTATTCATACACCAAATGGTTGTCCTCTTTATGTTCATATTTGTTGAATGTATGATAAGCAAACAAAAGTCTGAGACTGTCAGTCTAAGCCTTTGAGAATTAAGCATATGATGGACAGATTATGCAAAAGACATGATTCCAAAGGTGACGGTCTAAATTATAAGATCTACAATCGAGGGAATAAAGTTAGGCACTTTGTTCATGCTAATATTGTTATGTTGTCTAATCCCTAACGAGAGATGGTCTGTCTTGACCATCGGAGTTGAACTCCGCAAATAAAAACATTGGTACATTGTTATAGGTGATTATGTATTGGATCAGGACATAAAGTGGAATTGATTTGGATTAATAATTCTGTCTGGGCAAATCAATTCACTTTAGACAATCATATGTGTTGTATCTTAATCCTGAAATGAATAATGGGCCTGTTGTCTTGACTTATGTCTTTTGATGTACCAAAGGGTGACATTCATATTTCATGATGGTATAAATACCGGTGCGTTGGAGACACGACTCTGGATAGCGCTGACCTGTTATTCATAGATATGGAATCCATGGCCCCTCTTTAGGAGTCGACAATATCTTCTTGTATGCGTTATCCTATAATTGAAAGATTGAAATGCTCAACCATTCATATACATAGGTGTAACTGAATGGTATACTATCATTATGATAGTATACCTGATTGCTTTCAATAAGAACAAACTCCTTGTTTCCTAAAACCTTATGATAGAAATTTATTTCTCCTTCATATCCCGACAATACAACAATATCTCTTTTATTTGTGTAGGCCAAAAAACTACCAACCACCTCATTAATATGACTAACCTCACCTGCCATATAGCACATAATACCTTTATCTTCAAATAACCCACCACTATGATGCACTTTCAACGTGTAAACATCTATAGCATCAAGAGTTGCCCAACCAAATATAATTTTTCCACTAATAAACAAGCAAAAAAAGCAACATTTCATACCAAAAAAAAAAAACACAAACATCAATCTGTCATATAATAAATTAACAAATATATAACAACACCTAGCTGGTTCAGTTGGTAGGGCACTGTTTCCGCTTAAGTAAGTGACTCGAGTTCGAGTTCTTATGAACATAGCTGCCAGTGTTGAGAGACTCTTGCCACCTTCAGGTCTCTCCATGGGTCAGCTTTGAATTAGTCGGACAAACCCTATGGGAGTTGAGGGGCCCTTTATATAAAGGGTTCGTACCTCCCGTAATGGGCTCTAGAAACGGGGGGTGTAGATCACCACCACAAAAAAATAAACAAATATATATATATATATATATATATATATAACATAATTGTAGCACACAAAGACAAATATACAAACAAACAAACGCAAACCAATCCTAAGATATATAGTAATTCATATACAAACAAACACAACATAAAATATTGGTTCTACAATAACAATTCCAACAATATTTGACAGATGAAATAATACCATTTTTCTTATCAACCAAGGGTAACAAACGAGCATAACAACTAATCCAATATTCCAATTGTTTTTCTTTTAACAACGGGTTCCACAATAAAAATAACAAAAACACTTAAAAAAACCCTTAAACAAAATCCTTTTTCTAATCAACCAATAAAAGTACCATTTTTCTATAGTACACAGATTAAACCAAAAAAAAAAAAAAAACTACACTATCCAATAATACTTTGACTAACAGTTGCCAATAATCATTTCAACATCAAAATATGAAGAAAAACCCTTAAACAAGACCCTTTTTTTCCCACCAACCAATAAAACCATCATTTTTATATTCTACACAAATACAATGGAAAAACAAAAACAAATCCAAAAAGACCACACTATCTAATAGCCATAAACAAATAGTTTTTCCCAACCAATTATTATTCTCCATTTTCTTTTTTAACTATACACTATCTAAAAATGAAAAAAAAAAGGATTTTGCGAATTACCATAAGAGGGAGGCGTAGCCCCTTTTCCTAGCACTTTCATTGTCATCGTGAAGAACTTTGACTCAATAGCTTACTCTTCGCAAGCCTCAAATATGCGATGAAGAAATTTTGCTTTGAAGTTTTTCTTTCTTCTTTCGTTTTGGGAGAGAACAAATTTTAAAATTCCCTAAATTGAGAAATATGGGTAAATACATTTGAAATATAATTTGTATAGGAAATAGGGACCTTTACTTAATTTTTCTCTAAAAAAACACCCACCTAATGTGCACCTAAGTCTTCTGGTTAGGGTTTGGTCAGATTTTGACATAAGTCATTCAATTGCCAAAGATTTAAGAGTTTTGAAGCGTTGTGCCAATTTTTTTTTTTTTTAAGAAGGACTAAAGTGTTACTAACTAAAGAGTTAATGGACCGTTGGTATAAAACTAAGTAAGCATGAGCTTAGTAAGTATGCTTTCCTATCTCACAACATAAAATATGAACTTTTATAAAAACATAACACAAAATCATAATCATAAACATAAGAGTGTACAAGGCATATGTTTATATATAGAACATATCTTTCATTTAGGCTTCCGTATTACAACGTTATTCATTTTATCTTTAAGGGTCTAAGCTTTATACCATTAACATCATAGGTGCACTATCATGAGAAAAAAGTGGGTAGCTAGGCCCAAACCACACATAACAAGTCCAAATCTTGTAGGACATCATAAGCATAAACATAGGATATACAACGCTTAATTAACTGATACATATACATACACACACACACACACACACATAAGCTTTCATAGAAAACTTATCATGAGCCATAAAAACATAAACATAGAAACATCCTTAGGAAAATTCATCATAAAACATTGCTTAGCATTTTTATAAATGTTATCATGTTACAGGTAAGGATGTACTTGTGTGATTTGCTTGTTTACTAAACCTTAAATTGGGTGATGTAGCCGCGGTTTTTGGTGTGCTCATTTTTTGAAGTGTTCATGTCAATCATTCATATAATACATGAAATTAATATTCATGTTCATGATATCATTTAATACCATATTACATCAACAGACATCATTTTTAGCGAAACAAAACATCTTTAAGTCATAAACATGTGCTTGAGTCAAGAAACATAAAGACAGAAAACTTGACCTTTAATCACTTGAAGAAATTAATCTCAACTTATAAGCATGAATAAAGTGTAACATTTATTCCATAACATAGCTAACATATAAAAACATCACTCAAAATTTTTTCTCTTGAAAATATTAATCCAAAATACCTTTTTTAATTTTTCAAAATAATCAAGTAAAACTGTCAGTTACAAAAACTGACTGATCTTCAAGGACTTATTACCTTATATCTTTTGATTCACATTTAATTAGAGCATGAAAATTTGCAAGAATAAAAGTTAACACACATATATATAACTTTCAGCTTTTTCTTTAGCCATGAAAAATTTCATTTGATAATTTAAATAGATCACAAAATCTGCCAACAAAGCCTAGGCAGTGAGCAGTCCTAATTAAAAATTATGGATTAAATCATTTGTTCCACAAAATAATTTACAAAACTTACTACACATAACCGACACATAAAAGCATAACATATCTAAAATTCAACCTGAAATAAATTCGGACTAATTCAAAACATTTGTTTGAATTTAGAATTAATATTAACATCAGACATGCTAAACAACAAACAATTTTCATTCAAACATTTTTATAAAATCAAATATGCATGATATGCTTCTGAATTTTTAGGTGACATGCTTAACATATAAAAAAAAAAAGCTAGAAAAAATACTAATTCATGTAAAACACATTTAAAAATATGATTTGTTATCTTACGAATTATATAGAGCATAACAGATAGACATTCATAATCACTAAGTAATTAGCAAGTAATGAATTTTATCTTAAAACGTAATAAAGATATGAGGTCAAAAATTTACAGACACTTAGCTAACATACCAATAATAACTTTTAATTTTTTACAGAATCAAAAGATGTTTTTTTGCTTATAAAACAGACTCTATAAGACACAAATATAAGTTTGCCAACAAATAAAATTTGGTAAGCAGTGTTTGATTGTAAGTTCATAATATTTAAAATATATTAAACGAAAATTTTAAAAAAATTCTAGATATTCATAGCCAAATAAAACCATTTGAATTAAAACATTATTAGGAATTTCACTAGCTAACTAAAAACCCTAGAACAATCTCAACATAGTCCAAATTCCAAACCATAATCATTCTAAACACATATAGTTATAAATTTATTTATTAATAAAACTGAAACACCATACACATAAATAAATTCATACCTTGTATCCTTGAATTCTTTGGGAGAGAAAATCTCAAAGAAAACAAAATTCTATCTAATGGTGCATGAGGTTTAGAGAAGAAAAGAGAGTATAAAAGCATAAAGGAATAGAAGAAAACATGGAGGCAAGAAAAAGAGATAGGAATAATATATGTGCATGAAGCTATATATTTATAGGCAAAGTAACCTTAGTCCTAGGTAAAGTGGGATTCTTTTTTTTTTTTTTTTGTTCCTTTTCCTTCATGGCTAAAAAAAAAATTGCTTTCTTTTTTTTTTTCGTTTCCTTCACGGCATTGTTGTACATATGTATATAATATATATATATATATATATATATAACTTTTTACTTGATTACATGGTTTCATGTTAATACATATATAATATAATATAATATAATGTAATGTAATGTATTATAACTTAATTTAATTATAATAAGTAATTATTTATATACAACAATAATGTTTGCTTCCATGACCCTAAAAAAACTATTGATTTACACAATATTATTATTATTATTATTCTTTTGGACGCTTTATATTATCGAGTTTCTTAACGCTATAATAAAAATGTTATACATGTAATTATCATGACTTCATAAATGTTATAAAAATAAGAAAAATGAAATTTATGTCATTGTCAAGAATATAACTCTAGAGTATTATAAAGATTATAAATCTAGAGCAAGTTGAAACTCTTTAAAAAACTATAAATACTTTATACTTATCATCACTTTTGACATAAACAACTCGAGCATATCGATCCCACATGGCCGTCACCTGCGATATTACTAAATAAAAGTTAATTTATTTAATAATAATAATAATAATAACTCGTAAAATATCATATACTAATGTTTAATCAACGTAACTATCCATATGAGAAAACAACAAGCGTTACAACTTTCCTCACCTTATAAAAGTTTCATCCTCAAAACTCAAAATAATTGTGGATACTTGGCCCTCATATCATTCTTGTATTCCCACGTAGCCTCTTCTACTCGATGATTTCACCACAAAACTTTCACCAAATGAATTTCTTTATTTCTCAAGGTCTTAGTTTTTCAATCCAAAATCTTAACCAGCTTTTCTTCATAGCTGAGGTCTTCTCTTATCTCAATCACCTATGGTTTAATCACGTACGTAGGGTCCATGACATACTTTTTAAGCATCGAGACATAGAACACATTGTGAATAGATGACATCTCTAATGGCAAACTCAATTGATAAGCTATCTTGCTACTTTGCTTTATAATTTCATACGGGCCAACGAACCTCGGACCTAGCTTGCCCTTCTTCCCAAACCTCATGACTCCCTTCATCAGCTCAACTTTTAGGAACACAGAATCATCTACAATGAATTCCAAGGGCCTTCTTCTTTTGTCAGCATAGCTCTTTTGTCGACTCTGAGCAGTCTCAATTCTTTTACGTATTAACTTTTACCATCACAGATGTCTCGTTGAAAAAATCAATCTTTTCACTATCCTTGCTTTCCATCATCTTCTTTTTTCCAACTTCATGCCAAGATATAGGTGATGTACACTTCTGCCTATAAAGAGCCTCGTAAGGTGCCATTCCCATTGTTGCCTAATAGTTGTTGTTTAAAGCAAATTTTGCTAATGGTAACATCTTACACCTGCTTGTCTTGTAGTCAAGGTTACATGCGCATAGCATATCCTTTAAAATCAAATTCATTCTCTTCATTTGGCCATCAATTTGAGGTGAAAAGCCATGCTAAAGTACTACTTAATAACCATTGCAGTCTGCAAGCTTTTCTAAAATTGGAAGTGAACCTGTTGTCACAATCGGAGGTGATAGACTTAGGAATTCTATGAAGCCTCACTATCTTCTTAACATAAAGCTTCACTAATCACTCTATAGAGTATCTGATCTTAATGGGGATGAAGTGTGCTATCTTCATCAATCTATTAATAACAATCGAAATAGAATCATACCCATTTGTAGTTCTTGGCAAACCTATGATGAAATCCATTGCAATCTCCTCCCACTTCCACTCAGGTATCTAGATTGACTGTAAATCGCCCCCAAGCCTTTGGTATTTAACATTGACTTGCTAAAAAGTCAAACATTTTTTTACATACTTAGCAACATCACGCTGTATTTTGAACCACCAAAAGTAGTCCCTTAAATCATTGTACATCTTTGTCGCATCTAGATGGATTGAATAAGGAGTACTATAGAATTCTACTAAGATCCTTTCCCTTAAGCCATCAACATCGGGAGCACATAAGCATTCTTAAGATATAGAGATTTATCATCAGTAACTCAAAACTCCTTGCATCTACCTGCCATGATTTCCCGCTTGATCCTTGCTAGGCTTGCATCTTTGTCTTATTTACTTTGAATCTCTTCAAACAGTGATGGAGCAAGAATCAATACTGAAAACTATCTTGATATCAGTTCCAAATTGAAGTTGAGAATTTCTTTCTTTAAAGGCTAGGACATCGCTTGCAATGACATCAATGTTGCCATTGCCTCATGTTCAGGTCCTTCTAGGTGAAAAAGTACTTCAAATTTTAATGATTGGTGTAGATCTTACATTGATCTCTATACAAGCAGTGTCTCCAAATCTTCAACGCAAAAAACTACAACCGTCAACTTAATGTCATGAGTAGGGTAATTCTTCTTATAATCATTTAACTATCTTGATACATAAGCAATCACTCTATCATTTATGTATTAACACTACACCTAGGCCCATTTTAGAAGCATCACTATAAATAACAAATTCTTCATTTTCTTCTAGAGTTGCCAAAACTGGAGCTGTAGTCAACCTTTTCTTTAATTCATGGAAGCTCTTCTCACACTCATAGGTCCTTTTGAACTTCTTTCCCTTGTGAGTTAGATTGGCGAGAGGCAACGCTATCTTGGAGAAATTCTCCACAAACTTCCAATAATAGCCAACTAATCCCAAAAAGCTTCTTATCTTACTTGCATTTTTAGGTTGCTTCCAATTAAGAACAACCTCAACCTTAGCAGGATCCACCGTTATTCCCTCCTTTGATATGACATGCCCCAAGAAGGATACACAGTCGAGTTAGAACTCATACTTAAAGAACTTTGCATGTAACTTATGTCTCTTTAAGGTCTCTAGCACAAACCCTAAGTGCTCAGCATACTCTTCTCGACTCTTTGGGATAAACAAGAATATCATCAATAAACACTATGACAAATTTATAGAGGCAAACCTTGAACACTTGATTCATCAGGTCCATAAAAGTTATAGGAGCATTTGTTACACTAAAAGGCAAAACCACAAATTCATAGTGACCATACCTCAATCTAAAGGATGTCTTTGGAATGTCTTCTTTTTTATCTTCAATTGATGATATACTGATCGTAAATCTAACTTTAAAAACATAGACTCAGGCTTAAGCTGATTGAACAAATCATCAATTCGGGGCAATGGGTATTTTTTCTTGATCGTTACCTTGCTCAACTCTTGGTAGTCGATGTAGAGTCTCATGGAGCTATCATTCTTCTTCACAAACAAAACAGGTGCCCCCCATGGTGAGTGACTAGGTCGAATGAAACCCTTATCAAGAAGTTCTTTTAGTTGGGAGTGCAACTCCTTCAATTTGGCTAGGGCCAGTCTATATGGTGCCTTGGAGATCAGATTAGTGCCTAGATTGAGCTTGATCTCAAATTTGATTTTTCTATCCAGAGGTAAGCTTGGCAGGTCTTCTGAAAACACTTTTGGAAATTCTCAAACCATTGTAACATCTTCATTCTCTGTCTTTTCTTCTTTACTCTTATCTATGATGTTTGCCAAATAACCTATACTGCCATTTGCCAACAAATTTCTTGCCTTCAAAGCTAATAGAAACATGCTTGACTTCTTTCTTGAGTCATCCACGTACACGAATCTTTCCTCACCTTTTGGATGGAATATTACTTTTTGTCTCCAACACTCGATAGAAGTATTATACTTACTTAGGAAATCCATTAATAGAATCATATCATAGTCATATATATCGAATATAAAAAGATTGACAAAAAGTTTTCTTATGGAAATCCACAAAGGAACTATACGCAAATAATGCATAGATATAATCATTTACCCAGAGGGTAGTGTCGTAGTGAACCTTGTTTTATAGGCTCTTGATGTTCTTCTAACTTCTTAGCAAAAGAAGAGGATACAAATGAATATGTAGCACCCGTATTGAAAAGAGCATATGCATTAAAACAAAGGATTAAGATTTGACTCGTAACAACATTGAAGGTTTTGACTACCATTTGCTCCTTCGTCATTACATAGATGCAAGCATTGGTAGTGGAGCTTCAAGTCTTCCCTAGTTTATGAGTGATCCTTCCAAGGTAGCTTTCATATAGTGGAGTTAAGTTTTAAGGGCTTTTTGCTGACCATGAGCATTAAACTAGGTGGGGTAGTTCTTGGAAAAGTGACCCTCGTAGCAGCAAATAAAGCATTGGTTTGTTCCACAATGGCATTCACCCGAGTGCTTCTTTCCACATTTGGCATAGGGTTTTATTTGCCTGTTGTTGTTATACTGGCCACTACCATCTTTCTTGCTGCTTTGACCCTATTGATTCAGAAAATTGCCCTTTCATTTATTACTGTTCCAATTCTAGTTGTTGTTGTTGTTGTTACGACCCTAGGGTCAATTATGAGTGTTTGAGTTATTCACAAGATGACTTTATTAGGACTGGTTTCTCTTCAACTTTAACATGTGGAATTCAGCCTGTTGTGCCCTCAAACAACTTGTTTTTGATCTCTAGGTGGACAGACCATGATCAACCTCCTGGCCCTCTCACCATCATCATTGACCATTCCTAGGCAAAGGTGTACCAACTGATCGAACTTAGCAACCACATCAGTCAATGTTTCCAGATGATGTTCATGTGAAAGAACTTCGCATTAAATTCACAAATAAAGTTAGCCCATGTTATATCGTCTACATTTTTGCTATGCTTTATCCCATCCCACTAGATTCTAGCTTCTATTGCTAAGTAGTATGAGGCACAAAGGACCTTCTTATTCTTAGTAAAACCCATTAGCGTTAGAGTGGTCTCGATCGTCTTCAACCATCCTTAAGCAACCAAGGGATCATTGGAACCTTCAAAATCAGTAAGCTTAACACGCTTCCACCTGACCAATAAGGGTTCTTGATAAGCAGGCTTGGCTTCTAGTGCAGGGGCTAAGGCTACCCCTCTTTGCTGTTGCAGAGGAGGTAATATGTTTTCACCTTGTCTTTTGCCTCCATGACCATTAGTTCCGAGCTCCTCAATCTCTCTTCTTTGATCTTGAAGCTGTCTTTGAAAGTTAGTAATCATTACCATCAGATTAGTATCAACTAAGTTGCTAGCACTAGTAGCAGCTTAAGTACGAGCTTAAGTCCTTCTACGGTTGTTCATTTTCAATTTCCTAAGAGGATGTGATGCCCCGGAGTGGGGGGGTTCAGGGAGTTTTAAGTAAATAAAATGAAATAAACAAGGTAAATAAATAAAGAGTAAATAAATATATGTAGGAAGTAAATAAATATCATCAAAAATAAATAATATCATTAGCGGTCACCGTCACGTGAATGCTACGAAGGTGGGGCCGAGTCCTATTCTCATTCACCATCACGTGGATGCTTACCACAAAGGTGGGCTGGTAAATAAAATACAATATCAAGAATAATAATACAAGAAAAAAAGAGAAAACATGAGCAGAAGGTTTAGTAGGATAATTAGTTAAAAACAAGTTATTTTAAAATAATAATCAAAAACAGAGAATTGTTCACAAACCGTTCTATTTGAGATTAATCCCAAGGTCTTAACAAATCAATAAAAACACTTACTTGAAAGCAACTTGATAAAACATCACCATACGGGTTTTGGAAATCCGAAAGGTATATCAAAATTCAATTATTCAAGATCAAAGATAAGATAAATTATTTCCATCAATCATTCAAAAGGTCAAGCATTTGGCCCAAACAGTTTAAAAAAGGCTACCAAAGAAAGGGATAAAAATATATGTATATCCTACTTCATTTGAAATCCAATAACGTAAGCTTCAAATAAAATCTAACGTATGCTCCATATATGTTCAAGAGCTTAAAAATTGCATTTACATTTAACAAATATCATTATGTTAATTTAATTATCAGTGTGTCCTTTTTACTCAAAATAATCATAATCCAAAATCAAAATCCTTTTTGAAACATTTCAGAATCATTAAACGTTGAAAAACAAAGTAAAGACACAATTTTCTAAGTCCACAGTCGGCCTGTCGAACACCCTGAACCGGCAAACTGTACAATTTGGCCTTTAAACATCCAGACTGGCTTGTCGAACTTTTTCCAAGTTCGGCCTGTTGAACCTATGAATCTGGAATGCCGACGATCAAGTTTGGCCTGCCGAACTGGCAAAATCTAGAGACTTGAGACTTCGAGTCTCGACCTCCCCAAGCTCAACTTCAAATTTAAAATATGTTTTCTCAATCCCAGAGCATAAAAATCACATAGAAAACCATTATAGAATAAGTTTAAACCATTTTCCCTAAATTTAAACTCAATTTCACCTTTGATTTGAAAATCAAAGAAAAATGTAAAAACTTGGTTAAATCGATTCTAGCTCAAATTAAGTTTAGATTCATTATAAAATAGTTTCTACAACTTAAATTGAACATTATCTGAGCTCAAGAAAGCTTGGATTCAACATTCAAAGAAAATTTGAAAAATTAAAAATAAAACTTTGAAATTTTTTAAAAAAGAGAAAGCTAACCTTTAATGGTGTTTTTGGATGAAAAACTTGATGATTGAACTTCAATCCTTGCTCAAATCCATGAGAATGAAGCTTGAAATCAAAATTTTTGAGAGAAAGAAAGAGAGAGAGAGGGCTATGCGTGAGAGAAGGAAAGAGAGAGAGAGGGAGCGTGAAAATGAAAAAGGAAAGGGAAAAGAAAAAGAAAATAAAGGCCCAATGGCATTTTCATAAATATGGGAAAAATATTGGGTAAAAATATGATTTGGTATTTTAATACTAAAAATCAAATTTTAAATATGACAATGCAACAAAATCTTCGAATGACTAAAATTATCAACAAAATTTACACTGACATATTTAATAACTAAACTTAACATAACTAACATTACTTTAAAATTCAGGGACATTACAAAGGATTATAAGTTTAGGAATGAACTTTTAATTTCAAGAATGAGACAAGATTTCACTACTAAAATTATGCATTGAGGCATTAATCACCATAAATTTGAACCTTATACTTATCGCTAAATTTACATAAACATAAATTTGAGTAAAACATACTTACTTGGAGGACTTGAAACTGATGTGTCACAATATGCATTGAAAACAGAAATCCGCTCTGATACCATAACTGTAATGCCCCATTACAAAAATCACAATAATTACTTTTACAATTAATATCATTATTTAAAGATAAATAATTCAAATAGAACACTTATACTCAAGCAGATATCCCAAGAACACATGCATATATTTGTTTCTCTTTAAAAACTACTTACCAGATTTGCTTCCCTCACCTCGATTAGCTCGATGAAACACCTATAGTGTTCGACTAACCGTTATCTTGTAGAAACAGTTAGTTTACAAATACAATAATTTATCAAATTATAGACACACACAAAACTTCAAACAATATTTAAAACCTAAAAAAATACTTATATGCCCAAATATTTAATCATATCAAAAATAAAAGAAACTTAGCATAGTCATCAAGAAACCATAATTAAGGAAGTATTAAACAGTCTCAAAACATTCAAAAGTCCATAGAATATAAACCAAGTCTTAAATCAACATTAGTGCAGAAAATAACATGAACAATAAAATTATTGCTTAAGTAATTAATTCTTATCACGATGTAATTTAGTTTCTAATTTAACACTCCTTACACACACGCCAGTACCCATCTTCCTCCTATTCCATATGACTTTTACCTTTGTCTGTAACACGATATAAAACTAAGTAAGTATAAGCTTAGTAAGTATACTTTCCTATCTCATAACATAAAATATGAATTTTCAAAAAAACATAACATAAGATCATAATCATAAAAATAATAGTGCATAAGACATGTGTTCGTATATATAACCTATCTTTTTATTTAAACTTCTATATTAAAACATTATTCATTTTATCTTTAGAGGCCTAAGCATTGTACCACTAACATCGTAGGGGCGCCTCATGAGAGGAGTGGTAACTAGTGTAACGCCCCTTTATGAGCGCCACAAGGAACGTTGCTTTTACCATTGAACTTAATAATTACAGATAAGAAGTTCTAAAGAATCAATAACACTCAGAGAAATATCCTAAGAAATACATCCGTATATTTTTTTAGTAAAAAAAAAAACAACTTATCGGATTTAATTTTTCTCCTCGGTTAGCCCAATGGAACACATAAAGCATTCGGCTAATCGACTACTTGCAGAAAACTTAGTTTATTAAAACAAATATTTAACAAATACAAACTCACAAATAAAATGCATGCACTCTTAACTTCTTCAAAACAAATAACTAAGACTAAGGACAAAGAAATAAACTATATAACATATTCTTTAATAAATAACCTAAGAAATAAAAAAATATATAAAATAAAAATTATATTCAATAAAATATAAGTTCAAAAGAACATATCATAAATAGAACTGAGTCTCAAACAAATAAAAATACAGAACATAATATATTAAATTTTGTTTGAGTTTAAATTTCTTTCATGACATAACTCTATTTCCATTCCAACACTCCTTACACACATGCCCGCCCTTGTTCTCTATCCTAGTCAACCTACATCTTATTCTTATCTACAACATGATATAAACTAAGTAAGCATAAGCTTAGTAAGTTCACATTTCTATCTCACAACATAAAACATTTCATAAAAATTATTAGATAACAACGTAATCATAATCATAACTATGTACGATGCACATGTGTATATAGAACATATCTTTTTCATGTAAACATCCATATTAAAACATTATTCATTTTATTTTTAGGGGCTCAAGCGTTGCACCATAAACATAAGCATAGTTGTACCGAAGGAGTGAGGTAGCTAATCCCAAACCAAAAAACAAGTTCACCCTGCGGAACAGTCCATCTAGCAAGACAAACATAAACATGAGGTATGCAACGCTTAATTAAGTGATACATATATAGATATACTTTTAACATACCTTGTCATTAAGATATCTATTAAACTTTCTTGTTGCAAAAAGAGTTTTCATGAGAAAACAATATGTAAAACACAAACTTAAAATTATCATAAAACATGTTTTCAAAACTTTTGTGTAAACTTTTATCATGTTGTGGATGAAAATATGCTTATTTGACTTACTTGCTTACTAAACCTTAAATCGGGTGACATTACCATAGTTCTTAGTGTGCTCACTTTTTGGAGTGTTCATGTCAATCATTTGTATAATATATAAAATTAATGTTCATATTCAGGATATCATTTTATATCATATTACATCATCATACATCATTCTTAATAAAACAAAACATCTTTGACTCACAACACATGCACTTAGAGTCATGAAACATAAAGATAGAAAACTTGACCTTTAATCACTTAGAGGAATTAATCTCAACTTATAAGCATGAATAAAATGTAAGAATTATTCCATAACATAGCTAACATATATAAACATCACTCAAACTTTATTCTCTTGAAAATATTAATCCAAAATACATTTTTTTTAATTTTCAAAACATTCAAGTAAATCTGTCAATTATAAAAACTGACAAACTTTCAAGGATTCATAACCTTATATCTTTCGATTCATATTTAATTAGAGTATGAAAATTTGCAAGGATAAAGTTAACATATATAACGTTTAGATTTCTCTCTAGCTATAAAAATTTCATTTGATAATTACAATAAATCATATAATAAATACTACAAAATCTGCCAATAAAGCCTGGGCAGTGAGCAATCCTAATTAAAAATTATGTATTGAATTATACATGCTATAAAATAATTTATAAAAATTACAACATATAGTAGACATATAAAATCATAACATATCTAAAATTTAGCTTCAAATAAATTTGGAGAAATTCAAAACACACATTCAAATTTGAGTTGAAATTAACACCAGACATGCTAAACAACGAACATGTTTCATTTAAACATTTTTATAAAATCAAATATGTAGGATATGCTCCTAAAATTTTTATGTGACATGTTTAACATATAAAAAAAGCTAGAAAAATAATAAATCATCCAAAACATATTTAAAAATATGACCAATCATCTTTTGAATTACATAGAGCATATCTAGCATATATTTATAACCACTGAGTACTTGGCAATGAACAAATTTTATTTTAAATCATAATAAGGATATGAAGCAAAAAAATTTACAAGAATTTAGTTAACATATTAACAATGATTCATAATTTTTTATTGAATCAAAAGATGCTTTTAGCCCATAAAATGGACTATAAAATACAAATATAAATCTACCAATAAATAAAATTTTGTGAGCAGTGTTTGATTGAAAGCTCATAATTCTAAAAAAAATTTGAAAGAAAATTTATTAAAAAAAATCCTAGACATTATTAACATATATATACACATCATATCCAAAAATTGCAACAAAATAAAATCATTTGATTTAAAAACATTTCCAAAAACCTTACTGACTAACTGAAAACCCTAAAATTCTCATACCACACTTCAATAACAAAACCTCATTTTCATGAAATTTCATGATATCATATGCACATAAATGCTTTCAACCATAAAATAGTGTTGTTATAATCAAAGTAATAAACAAAATAATTTATTTTTAATACAAACATACGTGCATATACTTTCACAACATTAAAGAATAATTTTCTAACAAAGTTTGTCACAAAATAATATATATCAATCATAAAAATTCAAAACCATGAAAACCTTTAAACCATGTGTTAAATTCTTATTTTTTCTTCAATATATACAAAGACTTACACACAACATCTTCAAAAAGAATTCCTTCTACTTTGGCTTGAAAGAAAATAAGAATAATGGATTCTTGGCTTTGAGGATTAAAGGGATGATGGAGGCTTTCTTGGAGAGATTTTTGAGGGGTAAGGGAGAGAATTTTCTTTGGCTAGAACTTAAGAGAATGAGAACTCTAGAGGCTTAAAGCTATATTTATAAGTTTATGAGAGAGAATAGATTAGATGAATATAGAAAACCCTAATCCTAATCTAATTAGGTTTCCCCTTTTTCTTTTTCTTTTCTTCCACGTCATTATTGTACGTGTGTACATATATATATATAATATGTATATTTTTTCCTATGATTATGCTTTATTATAATATAATATATATAATATAATATAATATAAATATATTATAATATAATGTAATATAATATAATACATAATTATTTATATACATTAATAGTGATTGCACCCATGACCCAAAAGATATTAATGTATACATTATTCTTTTGGATATTTTATATTATCGAGTTTTTTAACACCATAATAAAAAAATGTTACATATGCAATTATCATGATATCATAAATGTTATAAAAATAATAAAATATGCAATAAAATTGATGTAATTATCAAGAATATAACTCTAGGACATGCATAACTCTAAAGCATTATAAAGATTATAAATTTAGAGCAAGTTGAAACTCTTTAAGAAAATAAATACTTTAAGCTTATCATCATTTTTGACATGAACATTCTGAGCACATCGATCTCTCGTAGCCGTTACCTGTGACATTACTTAAACAAAAAGTTAATTTACTTATCATAAATAATAATAGCACTTAAGTTAAACAAAAAGTTAAGCAAAAAGTTAAGTTTATGTAATTATCTATAGAAGAAAATGGCCGGCGATACAACTCTCCTCATCTTATAAGAGTTTCATCCTCGAAACTTAAAATAACTACGGATAGTAGGCTTCACATAGCTTCCTCCTTTTTGTGGTCACACCATAAGACTTTAACTACTACTATTTCCTTATTTCTCAAAGTCTTGGTTCTAATCTCACATCTCTTTTCCATGTAGTTTATTTAATCTTTTGATTTCCCAATAACTCATTGACTAGAGAAATGCCTTTGTTCCCTAATATCTTCCTTTCAACCAAAGACATAGTCAGCTTATCCCTATAAATTGTATTTCCTCAAACTTCTTATTCTTTCTTTTTGGGTAAAAGAACATGGACTTGGTATGTACTTCCTTAGCATATGAACGTGAAAGACGTCGTGTAAAAATTCAGGGTTTTACATCCTTTCATCCTTCTAAGGGTTTCATCCTTAAATTATGTGTAGTAATAAGTATATAGAGAAATTTCTAATCCTTTTTCTTAACATTCTATCTTTTCACATAAAAATCTCTTCAAAATCATGTCTAATTAAAGTCATCATACGTCCAATTAACAATATCATATGCAACGTTTAAATTCTCTTCTTGCCTCTATGTCTATCATCCTTCATAGAATTATAAATCTAAGTGCAACATTAATTCTCTCTTTTTTTCTTTAGATCTCACATTTCATGTATGTAAACTTGTCTTTAATCACATGCCAAAAGAGAATTGTACTCTAGGAACTCTTTACTTAAAAAATATACAAATAATTGTAAAATATTCAGATTTAACTTTAAGATACAGTAAAACATCATGCGTTCTAATAAATCTACTAGTACATCCCAACATTCATGAAATAACCAATTCGTTTATAACAGCAAAAATACGCCATATTTGAAGCTTGACTTTCTTTTCTACAAATTTCATACCAGACTATTAAACATTGCTTTTGAGATATCATGTATCACCATAAAAATTTTAGGCTTACTCTTGTCACCTTCTTCCCTAATTTCCTTAACCAATATCTTCTAAAAGAAAATAATAATCTCATATTTAATCTCTAATGTCTCTTCTAATTCTCCAAGGTCATCTATAAAAGAAACTATTATATGTGATTCTTTATCATATCATGGTATTAACCATTCAATTTTTTAAAACATTATCATATAAAACATGTTTCCTAACCATTCTTTTTTCATGCATGAGCTCCTAAAGGACAACATTCACCAAATTTGTTCAAGTAATAACTTGGGAAATTTATATAAAGATACTTCCTATAGCTACATTTGAGAAATTACTACGTAAGATTAGTATGTGTCGACTCAAAGATCTTTGCATATGATTTTGTTGAAGAAGATATGTTGACATGAAGGAAAGGCTATTGGCTATTGTACTCTTTTTTCCTTGGCATAGGTTTTGTCCTATCGGGCTTTCCTAGTAAGGTTTTTAACGAGGCAGTTCTAAGCCAAATCTTAAGAGAATAATATACTCTTTTTTCCCTTACTAGGATTTTTTCCCACAAGGGTATTCTTGGTAAAGTTTTTAACTTGGCATATATTCTTAAGTGATGAAAATCGAAGGGGAAAGTTATGAATAAATTAGTTTACTAGTGTGGATGTTCATATTCCTAAGGTGTTCATGAATTGCATTATCTCTTCTTTGATTATCATTGATATTTGGTATTCCATAACCTTTATATAACCCCCCAATTAACACTCCATTAGTAATATTTTATTGTTATAACTTATGGCTTTTAATCTCTCCCATATTATGATTCTTGGCCCATATATATGGTATTTGAGAAGTTGTATTTGTACAAAATATGAGATAATAAATAGTAAGATTGTCTCTCTTTATTTCTTTTGTGTTTCTCTATTCTACGCTTTGCAATTTAGTTCTTTGTATTTATTTTCTAACACATATTTAAAGGGAATGGAATACATGGTTTGTTCAATTATTAATAAGTCAACAAATGTGTTTCATCTTAACAAATATAGCAGAGAGAATGTTTCTTTCATCATTTTCGATTGGAACGACCACAATTTGGTATCAAAAGATTTTTTTTTATGTGCACTACGTGATTTTGGTGGTCATGGGCCATGGGATGTGTAGAGGTAATGCGACGTGATAGGCCTTATGGGTGATGGCTATTTTGGTCAAACTAATTTTTTTTATCCTCTCTCTTTAAATCTTATTATATTTTGAAATAGATCTTATTAAATTAATCTTTTCTCAAGTGTTGCCGTAAATTTGTTTTTTTACAAATGTCTATCCATTTACTTTTTTTTTATATGCTTCTAAATGCATGGATAATGCTCTTTATAAACTCATTTTTAATTGCTAGATTAAAATAATTTTTCTAAAGTAAGTCATTAAATACTTTTTTTAATAAATAACATTTGTCAATTTTTTTTTCATATTGAAATACTTTCTTTTTTTTATTTTTTATTTTGGTAACTAACCATTTTCTTTTCATCTCGCCTTCAACCATTTTTTTACATGTATATCCTAAACTAAATTTTAATTTGATTTTTCCTTTGAGGTCTTTTATTTCCAAAAGTGTAATCTTCTTATTAATATATATATATATATATATATATATGTATAAAATATTCAACCAAAAGTATATTTTGATTAAGGCTTCCATTTGCTTTTTATTTTTTAAATCTTATATTTGTAAATGTGACTTAAATTTTTTTGTCAAATGTGCTCATACTTAAAAATATTTTTTAGTCTTCTTATTTTTTTTTTCCAAATTTGGGTCCTTATAAATAGTTTTTCTCAAATGTCTCTTTACTAAAATATCGTCTTCTTTTTTATGGAAAAAAAATCTTTTTCTTGTAGCTCTATCTAAAACTATTTCCTCAAACATACCTTGTAAATTATTAACTATCTAATTTGCCTCAATATCTTTTAAATATACTCTTCTTGATTTTTTTAACTAAATTAAACGCTTAATATAATGATAAATGAAAAAAGTTTTAATATATTTTGACATTCGCATATTCAAAAAATTCAATAGATGGAATTAGGGTTGTTCATCAGTCGGTTTCCATCGATTTTTAGCCGGTCAATTTTTGATCAACGACAGTCAATTTTGAGAAAGTAAAACCGAGAGGCGATTGAATAGATAAGGATTAGGTCGGTTTTCAATCGATAGCGGTTGGGTTTGGTTAGTTTTTGATAAGGGTAACCTGCCAGGATACAAAAGGTAATCTAATATTTAAAGACCAATAGCATGGCATTTATATGGTCCAAACTTAATGTATTAAAGAAATCTAAAATGTTATTATGAGAACAATAATGTATGAATTAAATATTGTAACAAAGACTCATTTAAAGGTAAATGTTTTACTTTTTATTCATATATTAATATATGAATGATAAAAATATTAATAATTTTTTTAAAGAGTTGATCAGTCGGTTTTCAACCGATCAAAAAAAGTTTTGAAAATAAACTGTTGACTTTTTATGGGTGGTTGATTTTTGACCAAATTGGTTGGTTTTTGTCTTTAAACAGATTTCGTTGGTTTTTTTTTTTTATCCTTTTTCGATTGGTTTTTGATTTTTGGTTTTTTGAATAGCATTGGATGGAATATGCGCGTGCATCGACATGTGCTTTCAACTAGAACCACAAAGAAGACAGGAACAAAGCTAGCAATTCCAAGGCTAAGTGGCTCTATTATTTTTTGTTTTAAATATAAATTCTCTTTCTTTTTTATTTGACTCTCTAAAATTTTATATTTTTTTTAACTTTAAACATAAGGTTTTAAAATTTTCCATTTATGCTATCTTTCTTTGCTTTTTATTTGAAACGAAAAAATCAATTAACACCATTATAACTTTTAAAATTTCAAAATAATTTTTAGGTGTGAAAAAAATTAATAAAATTTTAACGAAAATTTGGTATTTAAAAAAAGAGGGGCACATATAGTATTATGTTATTAATTGATTTGTTGTTGTTTTTAATCATTAATAAAGACTATTGTTATTATAATTTTAATTTTTAGTTCTTTTTATAAGTAAGATTATTGAAATATCCCTAATTTTAAAATTATGTCACTTTTTTCATTAAATTTCTAATAGAAGAACCACTTTTGTTAACGTTTCATATTTAAGGGGGGACAGATGTTATATTTGGGGGGCAAAGTATTACAAGAGTTATAGTTCAGAAGGAATTTTATAATTAATCATAGATAAAATTATCTATAATAAATATACAGCCATAGTGCATAAATAGCAAATATACATTGCAAACTAAGTAGAATAATTGAAAAACATTTATATTATTAAAGTTCAACTTGATACATATACCTTGTATATGTCGTTCTATACAAGATGAGAAAAATATTTAATCTAAAAAGAGAGGTATTTGGAGCGCCTTGATTTAATCCACTATTTGATTTCATTTATATACATACACAAAATGTACCAAAAATATATTACTTCGCTCTTTGGGTGCGGTCTAGTGATGAGTGCATGCCTACACATGCATTTTTTGTATTTTTTGATACAAAGATATAGAGAATCAAAAATGCAAATGAAAAAGAAAAGAGGGTGGAAAAAAAAAGAACAAAAAAAGGGTGAGAGAAGAGAGAAAAGACGATGAGAGAAGCAAAAACGACAAGAGGGTTGTGCGCACTTGAAAAAAGATAAAAGAAAAGGAACTACAAGAGAGAAGGAAAAAAAAAAGTTTAAAAAAAGTAAGGGAAAATCCTCCCTATGTGTCAGTCAATGACCAATTTTCTTATTAGCTCTTTTAATATAGTAAATATAATGCCAAAGAAAGAAATAAAAATTTTGGTAGAATTGATTTTGCAAGGGGTGGTACTATTCACACCCAACTTGATTATTTACACCCCTTTGAAATAAATTTTCATATTACTAACCTTTAAATAAAACGACAAAAAAGGACAACTATAATTGTTTTAAATACATAATTAATTCTTTTTATAAATAAATAGAAACTATTTATGCATCTTTTTTCTTTCCCTACACACTGGTATGTCATTTCTCTAAATAAGCAACCTCCTTATGTATAAATCCTTTCTATTTTCAAATTACAACAAAACCCTAATTTTCACCTTTCAATAACTATTCTAAAAAATGATATGAGGTATGCTAAATTTCCTTTGTCATTCGGTACGATTATTTCTTTACTTTTTTTGTTTTTCTATTTCAAGGGTATGTTGGTTTGTCTGGTTTGATTTGGTTTTATTGCAAACATTATTTTAACAATTATTCCTTTGTTATTCATTTGGTGTGACCTATAGTTCCCTTCGTATATGGTGGTCAGGCAAGATGTTAGTTGCGAGCGATGCGCAGGGACGCAAAGACCGACAGATGTGGGAGGGACTAGGTAAACCCTCATTGTGATCTAACATTTACCGTTAGATTGTGGAAAATAAAAGCTCACTCTATAGATGGTCCTTTAAAAAAAAAAAGGTATTATTTACAAATTTTTTTCCATTTGTAAGAAAATTTGAGACTAAAACCATAAAATTTTTATTTCATAGAATATGCTCGACAATGTAGTTTCAATTGTTATAAAATATATTTTTTATATATTATAATATAAAATAAAAATATGCTCACGTATTATAATGTTTGGCACCCTTTTATCATTCCATACCTGAATTTGATAACAAGGTTCACCAGTGAGTTTACGGAACTTGGTGATGCCGAATAGTGCCAATAAGAAAGGTGAAATTGACAAAGTTCAGGGTTATGGAGTCAAATTTTTACTTTCTTTACACGTGTTGCCGCGAGGTAGCCGTTTGACAAAAAATCAGTGAACCCAGCCGTAGCCGAACAAAGTAGCCAAGTTTTCAATAGCAAAAAGGAGGGAAAGAGCAGAGCTCAGAAGGCGGTAAAACATACATTTATTCATTCCCCCAATTTCCCATCCAAAAATGGCTTCCTTCGCCAAAAAAAAAAAAAAAAAAAAACTCTGTTCTTCTTTTTTATTCTCCTTCCGGATCTTGCATACACTAGCACACTGTCTCTCCCCTCCGGATTTCTACAGAAACATCGCTTTTCATTGTATCAAAATCCTCCGTCTCCGAGGGCCACCAATCTGGTACGTTCTTCTTCTTCTTCTTCTTCTTCGGAATATCGGTCTCGGATGAATTGGTCACAATCTCAAACGCTAGATTTGTATATGAACACTACGCTTCTGAATCACGTTTCTTTATATTGCCTCGCTCTTTCGATTGATGCATTTGTTTCCATTTTTATACATATTTTTTTTCTGATGGCGGTGTCGTGATCGTAATATAGTGCAGAATAGCTTTTCTTCAGAGAAAGTATGCTCTGTTCTTTCTTTTCGTTTTCTCCTTTCGTTGCTTAATTATAGGGTTCGGTCGTTAAGTTGTTTAAGCATATAAGATTTGTTATTTAGGCTTCAGAGTTTGGAATGACGAAGGGGTTGATTAAGCTCGCAAGGTTCTAACAGTGTTTCTGATCATTGCTATCCTGTCACAAAGCTGATTTTTGTTTTCTGGCTTCTTCATTTGGTAGCATAATTGCAGGTTTTGATTTTTAAGTTATTGTATTACTAAAGGTAGTAGAAGTGCTCATATGCTCAAATGAAGGTGGTATGTTTTTAAGTTTTTTGAAACTCATAAACATATATGTTCAAGTTTTTTGAAACCCATAAACATACTTTCACCGAGGGTTCTAAATTAATTATTAGATATCAAGAAAGGCTTTTAACACTGAAAACAGATTAAAGTTGATTTTTTTACAATGAACTTGAAAGGATTACAAAAGGTGCCTTCTTAGTTGGTTGTCGGCAGTTCACATAGGAGAAGACGTGAGATTTTGACCTTTACAAATTTATTTTAAATCAACTGAACTAGTAGTAGACCTAAATGACACCAACCGGAAGTGGGTTTCATACATGGTTTCCAAAACTATGTAACGGGTCAATTGAGCCACAACTAAGCTTCTGTCAACTGTCCTGAATTGCTAAAAAAATGCTTTCATTACTTTATCACATAGGCCATGCCTTGTGTAGTTGCAATGAATCAAATTACTCAATTATTTCCTTTCGTGGCACTGTGAACATTGGCTAAACAATGAAGACTGCTCTGCTTCGAGCAGACTGTAAAAATGGTCACCTAGTCTTGTACAAACTACTTTCCTCTTATTATGGATCTGCAATCTTGAAATTGCTTTGTACTCCCTGGCCGAGATTTGGCGAATGCATTTATGTTAGACGAAGAATGGTTGAATGTACAACAATAAGTTAGTCATTGATCTTCTGCACGATCCCGTTAGTAATCTCATGTATTTTGCTCTACGACCCTGGTTTGTAGCTTGTTCTGAGAGCCGTTTGTCCCATTATCTCTTTACCTTTTGTCATCATTTTTTGCCCTGGCCAACTTACTTGCGGGGAAGTGCAATCTGGCCATCAAAGGCCGCGGTGCTCTTGTTGTCAGGTCAAATCCCCTCACACAAACAAATCCTGTAAATAATTTTATAAAGAGGTTAGCATGTAAATTGACAGATGATTATATACATCATGAGAGCATGTAAATTGACAGAGGATTATACGTCATGAAAATCTTTGTCTCTTTTGGATTGTGTTATAACTTAAACTTGAATTTTTGCTATTTTGGACCCACATAGTGATTTGCCTTGTAAGTACTTGTATAGGTCTTTAAACATATTGTTTCCTATCTACTTTGGATTTTTTCTAGGAATAGTAAAGCTAATTGCTTATGTTGTGGGCTAATCGTAGATAGTGAGCAGGAAACGACCAAGCAAAATTAGAGATGTTTCGTGCAGTAGTCTGATTCTATGTTATTTAATCTTTTATTACTTTATCATTTACGTTAGCAGCTAGGATTTATTGAAGTATAGCGGGAGAATTTCGTATTTAAGCAGCCTGAAAAAACATTTAACTGTTTTATATCTAGAATGCTTTAACAGTTGTTTTTAAGGCAATAAATTGAAGATTATAAGTTACAACACTACATTTTGTAAGCCTCGCTAAATCCTTGTGGATGAATGTTCATACTTCTTTCTTAAAGGTGTCACTAAGCCAACCAATGATGGCATTTGGTATGTGAGTTTTGGCCATTTGAATCCATACTTCGAGTTAAACCAGCGTTTGGTAAACAAAATAAAAAAAAGGTTCAAGACTATGAGAATAGTTAAAAAGGGGCAAAACCTCCAGTTTTGAGAACTTGACCCATTAAATTCTCACGGTTTGAATTGTTTGAACCATCCAAACCCATGGCTATTGCTAGTTTCCTCACAATTCTCACACTATTCAAACACCAGTTCTCTAGCATGACGTTTATTCCTTGTTCAGACCTTTAAAGTCCAAACCCTAATCACGTAGGTTCAAAACCAACGGTTAACTGCAAGGTTGAAAACCACACCAATTCGAACCTGTATTCCAAATAGACCCTTGAGTTTTAGAAAAGAAAAACTACAAATATAGAATGATGAAAAAGAAAAAAAAAATACAAAAGAGAAGACATGCACGGCTAAATTGGAACTAGAAGAAGAACAAACACGATTTGGAAGCCAATGAATGGGGATATGAAATCCATCCGTTGAATGAAAGGACAACACAAGTACTTCTCATGTTCTAACAAATCAAACTAAGGCGTTCGTTTTGCACTTTGTATTATTTGTTTCTTTGGGAAAACTTAATCTTGAGTAAATTTAAGTTTGTTAAATTAGTTTACCGGATTGAACCATCAATGTCATGGATGGGATACTCATCTCAAGCAATATGCAATGTGGGAAATTTATGATATTTGAACACAAAAGGATTGAGGATGAGTTTGTCTTATATCTTACAGTGGTCAGTGAGAATATACAAATATTATAGAGTACACAATGAATTAAAAACTACTGGACATTGTGTAGATTCTAAGAATGCCACCTCGGCATGTAGAAACTGGATTATATACAGCTTACGATGTACAAAAAAACAACTAGCAAGGCAACTAATACACAGCTACCAATGCATCTAGCATACAGTTGGCGCATACTCATATTCTAGAGCATCTAAAACAAACTTTTCTAGACTCCCCTCAAGCCGGATAAAAAATGTCTTGCATTCCTAGCTTGGAAGTTACGCTATCAAACTGTCCCTTTTGGAACCTCTTGGTAAAGACATCTGTCACCTGCTAGGCTGGAGGAATATAGGGCATGCAAATTAGGCTACCTTCTATTTTTTCCTTCATGAAGTGTCGATCCACTTCTACGTGTTTGGTTCTATCATGTAGGACCAGATTATGTGCTATATTGATTGCTGCTTTATTGTCACAATAAAGCTTCATAGGCATAGGGCTTTCAACCTTGAGTTCCTCAAGTAGCTTTCTTAGCCATAAAAGTACACAATTCCATGAGCTGCTACTCTAAATTTAGCCTCAACACAACTTCTAGCTACCACAGCTCTTATTTTATTTTATGTTTATTTTTTATTTTCTTCTCCACATCACTAGGTTGCCTCCAATAAAGGTACAATAGGCTAATGTAGATCATCGATTTGTAACACTTCTTGCCCAATCAACATTGTTGTAGGCTTTAATTCTTAAGTGGCCATGATTTTTAAACGACCCCTTTCAGACTTACCTTTTAAATACGTAAGAATTCTTTAGGCTGCTTCAAATGTTCTTCCCTGGCGAGTGTTTGAATTGGCCCACTACACTCACTACACTCATTGCTGAGTATGGGATAAGCAAATGAGTCTTCCAACTAGTCTTTGAAACTACTCCTGGTTCACCACCTTATCTATACTGGCTTCTTGTAGCTTAACATTGGGTTCCGCTGGAGATTGGCTTGCAACGAAGCAATCCAATCTCCTCAATTAAGTCAAGTACATGCTTTGAGAGAGAAACATGCCCTTCTTATACTTAGTAAAATCCATGCCCAAAAAGTATCATAGGGTTCCAAGTTATTTTATTTCAAATGCTTTTGTAAGAAACTTCTTTAGGATCTCTAGTTCCTCTACATCGTCATCCATAAGAATGATGTCATCCATAAAGGAGTATGGCTATCTTAGCCATAGTTGGCGTTTATAAAGCAACGTATGCTTAACTTGGCTTTGTTGATATCTATACCCTCTGACGGTCATGGTGAATAGATCAAACCATGCTTTAGGTGATTGTTTTAATTTAAAGAGAGATCTCTTTAACTTGCAAATTTCCAACTCCAAGCTTTTTTCCAAAACCTGGTAGCAAATCCTTGACGATTTCTTCCTTTAAATCTCCATTTAGGAAAGCATTTTTCACATTGAGTTGTTGCATTGGCCAACTCAAGTTTGCAGCAACAAATATACACTCAAATAGAATTCAACTTTGCAACAAAAGCAACTGTCTCCTAGTAGTCAATCTCACAAGTTTGAGTGAGCCCCTTAGCTACTAGTCTTTTCCTAGTACCTATCGATGCTACCATTTGCAAAGTATTTAAAGTAAACACTGACTTATAGCCTACGACCTTGTTTTCCTTTGGCAACTCGACGAAGTCCCAAGTTTTTTTTTTTTTCAAGAGCTCTAATCTCTTCCATGACCATCGCCCTCCATTCAACTCTAGGCATCCTATAATGTTCTAGGTAGTGAAACGCTAGAGAGATTAGCAGCTAAAGCTTTATAATTTGGAGAAATCCTATGGAAAAGACATATTTGGCAATATGATGCAAAGTTCAAAAGTTTTTGCCTTTTCTAATTGCAATAGGAACACTAAGATCATGACAAGGACTTTATGGTTTTTTGGATTCTGGGATTGAACATGGAATGGGTAAGAAATACCTGTTTCATTTAAGTTGCCATCCTGTGGGGGAGTTGCTTGCTCATTTTAGGTTGCGACTCTATTTTGATTATTTTTCTTTTGAGAGTTGATGCGCAGCACGGTTTGAGTTTGTTTTTGTAGTGGTTTTCCCCATAAACTAGATTTACAATGCTTGGCCCAATAGGCTTTGGCAACGTGAATGGTGGGATGCTTGGAATCAATAGGATGGTGGGTATAGGCTCGGACAACATCTCTGTGTGGGAATTTGGTGGCTCACTCAATAAGGGCTAAGGTAAGGGTCCTATCACTTCCCACAGGATATTCTCTCTCAGTTCCCATGGAGATAATTTATGTGAATGTTGCTTCTTGAAGAATGTCACATCATACTCACAATAAATTTCTTGGAAATAGGGTTAAAATATTTGTATTCCTTTTGTGTAGGAGAATACCCAACAAAGACACTTTTCTGCCTGGTGGGTCAAGTTTTGAATGGTTTTATTTGTGGATAAGAGCAAGTGTGGTTCAACCAAAGACTTTTATAGGCAGAAGAGTAGAGATGTGAATGCATGGGAAAATGATCAGTAACTTTTCAAAGGAGTGTTGAATTTCAAAACTCAAGTTGGCATTTGATTGAAAAAGTAAGATGTTATGAGAACAACTTCACCCCACAAGTATTTTGGCATCCCCAAAGTGAACATTATGGACCTAGCCATCTCGAGTAAACGACGTTTTTTCCTTTTAGCTATACCATTTTGCTGTGGAGAGTCGAAACATCTGGACTGATGAATAATACTCTTTTTGTAGTGACTTTAAGCATTGAATTCTCGTTTGGTTATGGCGTAATTTTTTTCCCATCGTCACTCCCCTATGGCTTTCTTCTCATCTAACCTCAAAAATTAGCTTTACTAATTGAGGAAAGTGTTCTTTGAACGTAGCACGATCCTTCACTTCATTCAAATCAACATTCAGGTGGACTAATAACTCCATCACACGATCCTATTAATCACCTTTTGATATTGAGCACCCTCCTTTGGACAAGACAATTCGAGGTCATAGAGCAAGACAAGTTCCTACCACAACCTTTTCAACACATTGTAATAGCTTGTTACAAACATGTTTGTAGGACATGTTTCCCTAGGTCGTATTTTTGATCTTGAGGGCCATTTTAGAACATAGGGTGCATTTGGTTGCAGTGGTGGAATGGTAATGGTAATAGAATAGAATGGAATGGAATGGAAAGTGAAAACAGGTGTTTGGTTAGAAATTTACAAACACTTTGGAATGGAATATTTTTTTTTTAAGTTGACAAATTTACCCTTATTTTTAAGCATCTCGAAAAAATTATTAATCTATTTTTACTGCAGATCAATTGCACAAAAGCACATATTACACACGAATCCACCATATTATGAAAAAAAAAAAAAAAAAACCAAAAACAAAGGAAAAGCTTGAAAGATAAACATACATGGCTTAAGTGACAATCTAACACCAATTCTTGAACTTTAAACCAAGCACATGGGAATATAGGTGTGAAACAGGCATTGCGTATTTGACCAACCCAGCAAGAGAATTTAATTTTAAGATAACCGAAATATCCGATTAGTTAAATAAAACCACAAGAATTACAATAGCAACCAATTGAATTGCTGTTTTCAACTATGGGTCTTTTTAATGTAATTGTTAGAGAAAAGCAGGAAATTTCAAGGTTGGAGCCATGAATCACTTTTTATTTCTTGTTTATGTGGAGGTGACGACTAGCTGGCAAATCTGGGTAGGAGCTGGGTGTAGAGTGTGTTAGACATGTATGCCTTAAGGAGTAAAAATGTAATATGTTTTTGGGGACATTTTTATCAATAAAGAATTTATTTATTATTTATATAACAAATTCTGTTTTTTTTATGTTCATATATGTTGAATGTATGTTAAGCAAGCAATAGTATGAGACTGTCGGTCTAAACCTTTAAGAATTGGGCATATGATGGATAGATTATGCAGAAGACACGATTTTTAAGGTGATGGTCTAAATCATAAGATATGGAATCGAGAGAATAAAGTTGGGTGCTTTATTCATGTAAAGATTTTTATGTTGTTTATATCCCTATTGAGAGATGGTTTGTCTTAATCATCGGAGGTGGACTTTGCGAATAGAAACATTAACACATTGCCTTAGGTGATAATGTGTTAGATCGGGATATAAAGTGAATTGATTTTGATTAATAATTGTCTTTGTAAATCGATTCACTTTAGACAATCATTTGTATTGTATTTTAATCCTGAAATGAATAGTAGACCCGTTGTCTTGATTTATGTCTTTTGTACTAAAGAGTGACATCTACATTTTTAATAGTGGTGTGCATGCTGGTATGTTGGAGGCATAACTCTTGATAGCGTAGACTTATTATTCATAGATATGGAATCCATAGCTCCTCTTTAGGAGTAGTAATGTTCTCTTATATGCGTTATCTTGTAATTGAAAAACTGAAGCGTTCAACTATTTAGATACATAGGTGTAATTGAATGGTATCCTGTCTTTAGATAGTAAGCTTTCCGATGGTAAGATGATGGAACATAAGATAAAAATAATCGAAAAGGTAAGACAAAACTTGTCCTTAAGCTGATTATGGATACTGATACGATACATTATGATATGTCATAGAGATTTAGGTATACAGGCTTCGTAATTCTATATAGTTTGAGAGTATAGCTCCAAACTTTTAGTAGAGTAGCGTTGGAGTTGATAATTATGAAATGTATATCTGGGATATTGGGTTTCATAATTATCGTAAGCTTGAACTATATAGGTCTATTTGGTTCCCTTTGCTAGCTCACAAAAATCCTGTAACGATACGACATGCTTTTTTAATAATTGATGATTTGTGTCAAATTATTAAAATGGCTAAAATTCGAGTTCATTGGATTTGATAATTTATGTTAATTTATAGATTATATTAATTTTGTAATTAATTTAAGATAAACACATTGGTTTATTGGTTGAATTAATTTCGTGAATTAATTCAAGATAAATATGTTGAATTATTGTGGATAATATCTTATTTGTATGGGTTTATCAGGATATGATTATTTTAATCAGATAACTTCTTTATTGTGTTATTTGAATTAAAATTAAGACTCTATCAAAGAAACCTGGAACTAATAAGATAGGAATTATCCAATAGGTTGAGATAATATCTATCGGATCAACCTTGGAGTTCGAATTAAAATTTGAACTGGAATTTGTGACAGCGCAGTTGACCGCGGCTATTAGACTTCGAGTTTGATTACGTGGATTCAAATTTGAAATTGATTAAAACTCAAATTTTGAGGCTTATTTGATAAAGATTGACCCCAAGTCCGACTTCTACATAAAGGGCGTGAGTATCTAATTATTTAGACTAATTAAGAGATTAAGAGTGAAACTGTGCTGGTGAGATTCTAAAAACTCCTTAAGAGCTCTTGTTCATAAATCATGAACAATAGCTTTGGGTTCTCTCAATTGGTTGGAAGGAGAGTCGCCTGGTGAAAGAGCTGTACGTGTGAGCCCACACTTACTCTAATCGTGTATAAAAAAAAGCAAAGAAGGCCAGCTGGTTGAGGTCCTTCTAGAACGTTACTCCTCTTCACTAATTGTGGAATCTTTTCGACATTTACAAGGTTAGTAAGATCTACTTAATTTATGTATATAGTGCGTCAAACTTGTGTTTTAGAAAATACTCTGATATAAAAATTTTAAAATTTCACTGCGTACTGTTTTTCTAACAGAGTGTAGGTCGGATGCCATTGAAATAGACGATTATGGTGGCTTTCCAACTAGGACAGTGAGGGTGGAAGGAAGAGAGGCCTGTTGGGACAACGATTTGACGAGGAAGGCTTACTGGAGCGACGGCGATAGTGACACTGAAGTGGGTCGAAGGAAAATGGTGGTAGGGGAGGAGGAGGAAGGGGAGAGGAGGTGGTAGTGGCAATGGTGTTTAAACAAATAAACAAACAAAGAGGGGCAATAAGGGAAAAAAATAGAAAATGGATTGGAATGACTATTCCTCTCATGTGAAAGACGAACGATGATTCAACCAAATTGATGGAAAAATCATCCTTGATGGAAAAATCATTCTTTTTGAATGGCTTTTCCTATTCCTAAAAACAGCCAAACGTCAGATTTAGGTCTCATTCCGTTCCTTTCCATTCCATGCACCCCAACCAAACACGCTTGTAGTTCAAACCATAAAATCTCGGTTCAAACCAACTTGCGACAGTGTTTTCTCTCATAAAGTCTAAATTTCAAACTAACTTTAGTTAACTCTTGGTTTGAACTATGTTTCCAAACAACATGTTAGTCTCCAACTCATAAACCTATTAGGAGTTGCTAAATTTGAGAATGTCTCACTTATTGCATCCCAATGTTGTTTGGAAGTGGAGAGATGATTAAATGTTTGGCCAATCTTTGGTTCCGTGGAGTTAACACGCCAATATAAAATCCTGAGTTCTCCACATCCTATACAAGGTAGGTAGGATCATCGGGTCCTGGAGCCCGTTTTGCGCCAGTCAAATAGCCTATGTTACCCCTTCCACTGACAACGAGCTTCATGGATTGCCCCATCGCAAGAAATTCTATCCTTTCAAATGGTGAGTAGTGCTTTGCAAGATTGGACTTTCAGCAGCTCTAGTGGATAAGTTCTAATCCTTCCGAGACATTTGAGCGGTTGAGGAATCCCTTGTGGTTTCTTGAGAAGTTGCTCCCTACGTTGACGAGAAGATATGTTCAACTCAAACACATGACAAACATGTTTTTTTTTTTTTTTTTTTTGTGCTGCAAATCTGGTGTACAGACCAGATAAAAGAAAAAGAAACTCTGGCATATAAGACCAGATTGAGAAGGACAGTGGACAGAAACTGGTATACAAACTAGGAAAATATGCTGATTTTGACAAGTGACCAGCAAAATCACCATCTGTCCTAAGGTTTTAGGATGTCTCTAATACTATGAACACAAATTCTTTGACAATGGGTTTTTCTTATATTTCGTAGAGGGAATATACAAGTATTTATAGCTTTAAAAAAGAAATAAAACTTTACTGGACATTGTCTAGATTCAAAAAGGGCCACCCTAGTAACTCAGTACATAGAACCTGGCTTATATACAACTCGCATTGTACTCAAAAACGGTTAGCGAAGTAACTAATACACAGCTAGCAATGCAGCCATATACAGCTAGCACATAGATTCTAAAGCATCTAAATCAAACTTTTCCACAATATTTCTACGTGCTCTGTGCCTGACTGCTATTAGATCCCTCATCCTTTAGCACACATAGGCATGCCCACACGCAACCATAAAAGGAGAAAAAAACATTAGTATGAAAACTGGAGGTTGTATACCATACCTTTCCAGAAGCAGTATTGAATTCCTTCCGTTGATAGACCTAGTAGACACAGATACTTTATTTGTTAGTAAATTTTATCATTTCGATTGGCATGATGTCATGGCCATGTGGTAAGTATTGTAGATTGGTCTTTTTGTACCTTTAAAAATTGTTGTTACTGAGGTTCCAAAGTATACTGTCCGTCTTGGCAAATTCCATATCCATTCTCTAGGAACATCGATTGGATTGAGACTAGAATCATGATCTGCAAACACCTGCAGGGTGATATAACTTTCACTGGTTTAAGAAGTGCACAAAACAATAAATGCTCTAATGTCAGACGAGGGTAAACAAATCATATCTGTTTATACGTTAATGCGTAAAGTAGATCATAACTATATGCATCTTAAGCAACCAATTTGAACAAACTCAACTGGAATATAAAATCTATGACTTGAGCAGAACTGTAAATTAATCCTATATCAGAATTATTCATGATTGTATAGGATGTAACTAGAGAGGAAAACTTTCCTCATTAACTTGAAAGTATGTGCCATTAAGCGGAAAGCTTCCTCTCATTGCTGTTCTACAAGGTATCTGGCACAAGTCAATACAAACTTTAGTAAGCAATTGATAGTAATCTACTTCCTTTTGCTTCTTGTTATAATTCATATGTATATCATCAGTTATGATTTTTCTCACCAAAATTGTCCCTCGGACTGTTTGTGAATTGGCTTCTCTCACGCTATTACATGAAAAACATGTCTCATCGTTACAAAATTTGCCTGCTTCTTGAGAGCTGCAACTTCTTTCTGATGGTAGAATTGAATTTGCAGTTTCACCTAGTAATGTGTGTTAAAAGAGAAGTGTTACCTATTAGCAAAATGCAGTTTTGTCTTTAATTTTTCGTAGCTCATGAACAAACACTTGGCAAAAGTTTTTTTATGTCTTAATACCAAATTGCATGCTATGATCTCAACAATGTATCTCATATTTCCTTAAATACTATGGATGATATGAGTTGCTTCCCCTCCTCCCCCCACATGTTATGACTCAACAATGTATCTCATATTTTCCTCTCCTTTTATAAATTATGTAAAATGGTTTTTAGTTAGCATACAATTTCAGCAGTATTCTGCTTCTTGTTTACCTGGCGTCCATATAGCAAGAAGATATGGGCTTGGGTCATCAGGTTCTCTTCTATCAAGCTGTAAATTTCAAATTAATGCTCAGGTGAGAATTGTAAGGCTGATACAGTTCAGATCAAAATTTAGGGATGCAAATTAACCCACCCGTTCCAATAGAGGATGTGAATCTGGAAGTTCGTACCTGCATTGGATCAAAATGTTGTGGTGTTAAACACGTCGTATGTTTCAAAAATTACTCTAAGTGGCTACAACTTAACAGCTTTGTTTCCAGAAAAAAAATTTAGGAACCCTTAGTTGCTTTACTAGGCATAGAGCTTTAACTACCTGGTTGAACAATATGATCCAGTAGAAGTGATTATAAGTAATGAAATATAGAGATTATTGCTGAACTAAAAGTTTCTGCACTGTCTCAAAACTGTCTTCAGTTTAGTAGAATTCAGTGACCTAGATGGAAGTTGCAAAAGTATGAATTTGCTATAGGAAGATACTTACACTTGGTGTTCTGTCCGAAGTCTACTAACATTCTTCAGTTTGGGTATAGGGATAGAGGCAACATCTGGAGTCAATGCAACCAAAGCCTTGGACATGTCATCTTCTTGGAGCTCCATGTTCTTTTGCATGTAGGTTTGCAAGTTTTCTGTGAACTCTTCCATGTTGAGTTTTATAGTAGGGATCTCATCGGGATCCTCATAAATTGCATCCTCTATGTCAGTTTGTGAGATCTCTGTGCATTCTAGCTCTGGTGTCGCAGGCTCCTCAATGATTGGTTCACAATTTCCAGTTTTGGAGCCAACTTTTTTAACTAAGTCATTCTCTGGTGGAGGTAATGTCATAGGATGGATGATGACAGTAGGGGGCTTCTCTGTTGGGATAGGAACAGTTGAACTCACAATGCCTCTCTCTTCTGGCCCTGGTAGGGCTAGTCTTCCACTGCATTGAACATGGTTGATGTTAGACTAACCATCGAATGTCACATGCACTGACAGGTTGATTAAAGAAGAACGGATCTTTCTGTCCTAAAACTACATACATAATGAACTTGGCCGCGTATTCGTCATTTTCAAGTCATATTGCATTATTGAATTTGAACGAAGATTCTTATTTTCCTTTAGTTACAATAAAAACTATTGTTGCTTCCTAATATCCAAACCAATAAGCTCAATACTCTTGATTTGTCTATTAATATAAGGAAGTTTTGTTATTAAAATAAAATGGTTTGGAGGTTTCAAACATTCTTTTAGGGGCCTATTTGTTATAACTAAATTTACCGCTGCATCATGGCCTTGGGCATTTCTCTCTTGCGTTGTTTCTTGTAATTTCAATGAAATACTGAAGAAAATGAAACTAAATAGCTAACACAAATGTTTTTTCCTCTCGACTCTTTACTTTGTTGACTTTGTAAACAATGAACTGTTAATAATTTATTTATAATACACCTGATATCTCCATTTTTTTTTTCCTGGAATTATCTGCTAGTCTAACCATTTTAAAAACTTTCTGGTTGCAAATAAATGACTAGGCTTGATGTTGCGTCTGAGAAACATTTGAGGGTTATGATTACTTCCTTTGTTTGTTAACGTGCATAGTGGAGGCGGTAAAAATAGTAAGCACAGAGGCATTAGCATGTACACCTTGCAAAAGCACTTGCGAAGTGTCTGCACTCTCCTCTCATTGGACATGCATTACAATTTGGTTTACTCTTTGTGCAGAAGACCTGCATGTGTATGTATATGAAAAGGTGAGAACTTTTTTTTTTCCGTTCTTGGTTTACTAATTATAAATTATATTTGAAGTCAAATAAAACATCATATGCAGAAATGACAGGTAATCTACCTTTCCAAATGTGATCATCTGGTAGTGTAGCTCATATCTGTAGATAGTCAACAACAACTTTAATGGAAGGTAAAAGAGTTCATTCAAACTAAATTTTTGACTAGTAAAGTTTATTTTAACATGAACATTTGAAGGACTCATGGAATTACAGTGTTCGTTGGTCAAGTTTGCATAATCTTGGCCACAGATACTTTTGAATAGACTCCAGCATGGGGTATCTGTAAGGGACTGAAGTCAGAATTTTTCTATCATAAGATTTAACTTTTATAGATAATATGTGGCGCATACAGTTCCAGAAGGTGTAATTGAAGTGACTCGGGAAGTGGTTGGAGGGGGACCCAGCCCAGTCGTACTGCTATTCTTCCAACATTTGTGTCAACCTTCAGGAAAATAGAAATGCAATAAGTTGGCTTAGTAAGAGAGGGAGAGAGATCGTGAGAACAAGAACAAGAGCAAGACTGTCCTAAGCTTTCTTCCCGTCTAGCTATTATATAACAAATAAACAGCCAAAGAGAACTTACTGGGAAAGCAAGATGGTGAAGCGTTAGAAGCCGCACACACTCCACACTTTTTAACCCTAGTCCTCGTACGCTTAGTAAGTAATCCCTGCAGTTGAGTTGTTCTTAGAGAGAAAATATAGAGGCAAGTATTCAAGTGTGTTCTATAAATAGTGTTGTCTCTTGTATATTTGTTTGACCTCTAATATTCCCTAGAAACTAATACATTTGGAATAGCTTACTTTGCTTGATCTGGTGGAACATCTCTCAACCATTCGAGATCAATGCTTCCCTGTTCTCTAACCAGCCTCTTTAGGAATTCCTGCAAGATTGGGCAACCAATTTCGTATTCAAGGAGCCTCTACTTATTCCTTTTTGTTCCTATCAAGCGCCATCTGAAGCTTATCTCAGCAGCTATGCCTAAGTGATGTGGAATAAGAAAGGACAAACCTGGATTCGTTCTGCTAACATGTTGTTCATCCCTCGTTCTTTGATGGCATCGGATATTTCATTAACATTAGCATTTCTAACTGCCTCATAGTCGATTGAGTCCAATGCGTCAACTCCTCTTTCCCCTTTTTTACCATCGCTCTGCACTTTCTTCCTCAACTTGTCCCAGTTAACTTCATTCTTTTTCTGACTCTCAGACTTTCCTTTTTTTGCTTTTGACATTTTTGTGTTTGCAGCTTCAGAAGCATGGTTAGAAGAAGTTTGCTTCTTTAACTCTGGCTCTGCCAATCTATTTTCTTTGTGCATTTGCATGTGTACCGCAGAAATACTATGTCCAGCTTTAAAAGTTTTTTCTGTGAGCTTATTGAATTTTGGGACACTCTGCATTGTTGCATTCTGCATTTTGGTGTGTGCTTCAGCAAGTTGTACAGGTTCTGTTGATGAAGTGTCTTCCAAGTGGAACATATTGTTCCTCTCATGCTGGTAACTGCTGGAAGCCGTTTGATAATTGTTTCCAATGTGGGGTACAGTTTGAGGAATGCCATTGCCTCGTTCGTTTGTTAAGTGCATACTTAACAATGAATAAGGGTCAGCTGTTGGTGTTTCTCGAGACCCACGCTCTCCATTCAGTTCACTGGTGGAATTACCAAAACTTCCAGCTGATTCTCCAGTTCCTGAGCTCTTTGAAACAGCCTCTAGTGCCTTAGCAGATCTGGAAGCAGTTGAATGCCAAGAGGATGTGCTTTCTTCGCTCAAGGTTTCATAGCACCATATTTGAGGTACTCTAGAGTCATTTATCATGTGCAACTTATTACTTTCTGAATGGCCAGCTTGTTGCATGTATGAATAGTCGGGATTGTTTGTAGGGAAATCAAGATGTTTCATTGCATCAGATCTTGACTTAAGCTGGCCATATTCTACCAGCCCATGCTTGGACTTCTCATTCAATATTGTACATCCATTTACATGGCTGAAAACTTCCTGAACTGAGGTTGTCTTCTCCATCTGCAGGTAACATGTCAAGGACGAAAGTTGAATGTTACTAGGTTTGCATGAAGTACAAGGATCTTCTGTTTCTGAGTTAGATCCTGAGCAGGATCTTATTCCACCAGCAACTTGAGTGATTGTGGAATCAAAAGAATCTTGGGACAAGATGAATTCTTCGTCCAAACTTTGACTTTGTGCCTCTATCAAGCTCCTTTCGGTCCCTCTGTTATCATTTTCCCACTGGTTTTCAGTAGACTCATGGGGTCTAATGTTTGGGTTATGGATTGGTTCGCTTAATACTTCACGCCATTTGAAGGTGTCATCTGGATTTAGTATCGAGATTGGTGCTTGTCTAGCTATTACGTTTGTTTTGGCCTTGTCTTGTGTGCTATCGCTCTTAGACTTGATAGGAAATCGAGCTGCCAGAGACATGAAGGCAGAGCTGCAGTAGGAAAAGAAAAATAAGTGCATGTTCATCTTGTGTGCTGTTGGTCACAACACTAATCCAAACTACTTGGGTTACCTTGAAAGATGGTCTGACACATTCTGAGTAAGGAAAACTCCTATCACCGAGTCAACAACAGATCCTTTCCACGGTGAGAAACGTCTATCTCCTGCAAACAGTAATATTGCATTAGTTGCTGAAATCTGTATTTTCTAAAATATCTGTACATTAGTCTACTTGAAGAATCTTTTTGATTAATTCTCATTTTTTTTTTCTTGATTCCCATTAAGAATGTAAATTACTATTCACCTGTTCGAACTGTGATTGTGCATCTTGGGGTTTATGTGATCTTTTGACAAATTTTTGAAGTCTTTGCATGTTTTCGATAGATTCTAAGTAAATATTTGTTCAGTATAACGCCGAATACCATTTTATTTGTTGCACATTGAAGGATTTTAAACAGAATGCAAATGATGATCATGCTCAGTTTTTGGCGCTATCTACTCTGCTTTTCAAGCACATTTGTATGCAGTTTAAAATAGTATTTTTATCTCATGCGTTTATTTCCCAATTTTGTATTTACATGGGTACTTGAACTTTTATACAAGATTTATTATTTAATATTCATTTTAAAGGTACCTTGAACATATAAAACATATAAAGTATCATGATAAAAAAATATTGACGATATAGTATCATGACGTCTGTCAGAGTGAAAATATTTAGAACTGAAAGTATAAGATAATGCACCTTGAACAAGGTGCATGCGTGCAATGAAAGAATCAACGCGCCCACGGAACACTTTCCTTTCCTCCTCCCACTGCTTCTCCTTTTCCTTATCCGTTCCTCCCGGGTCTTCGCTTCCCTCCTTGCCCATCAAAAGATTCCAAATCCTGTTTGTTTCTGGATCAAGATCCACTTTAGGACGTGGTTTACGTCTCTTAAGAAATTCCAACCCATCATAAGGAATAACCGCTCCATCTCCTTTATACAGGACAAGTGCATTTTGGTCTTGCTTTTGTAATCCATTGCTGCTTCTGCTGAGGTCGAGCCTCTCAAGTCTATTTATGATCTCATCTATTGATATTGGAATTTGTTTTTTCTTAGGACCTGCATCAAATATTTGATATGTTGTGATGATAGGCAAGTAGAATATATATATAATTACCAAGTAAGCCTCAAATATCACCGTTTAAATGCTTCCCAATAAGAAAAGTACCTCTTCTTTTTGGCGAGGGCTCCTGCTGTTTATCAGCTCTTGATGAAGCTGATTTTAATAGAGGAGCTCCCACAGTCTGCCTCTTTTCTGACATACTATTGTAGCATGTTTCAAATGTTTGGCCATTTCCTGGTCCAGTGTATGTTTCTTGAAGGGATGGTATGTGTGTGAGATGGTTCCAGTTCTCAATTGTGGTTTGGGTGGAAAAGCCGTTAACTGGATTCAGCCCCCTGGTAGAACTTGTCCTTTCTATGTGAGAATGTATCGTGGATGAAATTTTCTGCATTAGTGAATTTTTCCCTGATGCCATAGGATAGACATACCTGTCATTATTAAATTTGTTCCCCTGATTGTTTTGTCTGTCCACAACTCTGCTACTTTCTAGATGAGAATTCAAAGTTGTGCAATTCAGTCTTGATGTCTGTCCAATTGGATGGGTATCATGTGCTCTTTTAGTTTCAGCCTTTCCTAAATCCCCATCAGCTGCTTTGACATTAGAAGGCGTGTTTTGGATGTCTCTGTAGTCAACCCCAATTTTATTTTTCTTATGAGTTTGTGGAAATCCTGTGAGCAGGGTATGGCTGTTTCTGTGACATTCATCCCCCTGAAATGTTTTATCATACAATGATGAACCCGCATGATTTGTGGTCGATCGGTTCGCGTGTGTAGTGGTTTGAGAATGCTCTCTTTTTGATCCCCTTGCTTCGTAGAATTTGGATGGAGTCATTGGTGCTTGCTGAGGCATAATCTGCATCATCAGTTTAATCCTCTCAAGGTTCATCATTTGTTTAGCCCTCTCAAGGTTTCCATTATTGGCTTTTCCTTGAAGGTCATTTTGGCCTGCTCCTCCTCCATGTGTTTGTTGCTTCGTCATCAGTTTAATCCTCTCAAGGTTTATCATCTGTTTATCCCTCTCAAGGTTTCCCTTATCAGCTTTTACTTGAAGGCCATCTTGGCCTGCTCCTCCATGTGTTTGTTGCTGCGTCATCAGTTTAATCCTCTCGAGGTTCATCATCTGTTTAGCCCTCTCAAGGTTTCCCTTATCAGCTTTTACTTGAAGGCCATCTTGTCCTGCTCCTTCTGCATGTGTTTGTTGCTGCGTCATCAGTTTAATCCTCTCAAGGTTTATCATCTGTTTAGCCCTCTCAAGGTTTCCCTTGTCAGCTTTAACTTGAAGGTCATCTTGTCCTGCTCCTTCTCCATGTGTTTGTTGCTGCATCATTAGTTTAATCCTCTCGAGGTTAATCCTCTGTTTAGCCCTCTCAAGGTTTCCGTCATCCGCTTCTCCTTGAAGGCCCTCTTGGCCTGCCCCTCCATCTGTTTGTTTCTGCATGAGAGTGTATTTATTTGCCTTTCTGTTTTTCCATTGATTGGCATTGGGATTTATTTCAGGTCTCCCAGTCACATAAAAATGTTTCAATCGCATGTCCTGTGTTGAAGCTAATGGCACAACAACTGCTTGCCCATCAGGTGACATTTGACTCATGAATTGTGCACCACTACACATCTTTCCTGTAATCTGGTCTTCTACCATCAAGCTCTTAGGTAAGCCACTCTGTACTGGTGATGTTCCAAAGGCATGATTAGTTCCATTATGTTGTTTCATGGCTTGAGAGTCCCTGGTCATACTTGTAGTGCCTATATTTATGTTCTGAACCTCTTGCTGTGCGACGACATTATTGTAGATTTCATTGCCAGTCTTTTCCAAATCAAAATTTAAGACTCTCTTGCAGGTTTTTTGGTCTGTTCCAATACCAGGGTCTCTTGTCTCCGTCGTAATGTCCACCTCTTGAGCTGTTAAATCCTTTTGAACATTCTTGCGTACATATTTCCTTTTTGCTGGAAGGTTCTCCCCAGACAGTGTGTTTTTTGGCTGAGCAGGCTTTCGAGTCCTAGGCTTGCCTTCTACAATTACCTTGGGCCTGTGTTTCTTGCGTTTGAGAGGTTTCTGCTGTGGTGTCTTGTTCACATCAAGGCCTAGGTCAATTTTCTTGTCAGAGTCTGTCATTTCCTTCTGTGCTGTAGAAATGGCGGTTGATGATGAGTCCCCAATATTTTGCAAGAGTTCTTCACCATGTTGTTGAATTGCCTCTCCAGTATACTGAACTAAATTCCCCAGCTTGTCCTTTTCCTGACTCATGCTTTCAATTACTGTAGACATCAACATTGCAGAACGTTGTTTTTCCAGGTTTGTGGCCTGATCTGGTGTCACTGGTGTGAAAACAAGTGAGCGGGCAGCATTCGTGAGAGTATCACAATTTATACTCAGTGAGGAGTTCAAATCGTAGCTCGGCCTGGAAGATGTGCGGAAAGCATCTGCAAAGAGAATTTTGTTCATGAATTTATTGATTGATAGTGTAAATGCAAATTCACAAGGTAAATAGATTGTTTGGTCTTAATTTCAAAGCAGCAGCATTACGCTGTCCTTTGGCAATGCTATAATTTTGCATTTCGATCTACATAAAATATTAACCAAGCCCATCTGAAGAACAAAAATCTCACTTTATTATATGAAGTTTGAACTCGTTAGCAAGAAATTTTGAAAAAATTAATAATATAGAATGCTTATTGCTAACTGACTACGGAAATCCTCTTATGGCATTATCAATACATTACGAACAAACAAGTGCTTTCAAGGAAGTGTTTGGTTGCTAAAGGGAGACTAGTTATTTTGATTGTGCTTTTTTAATTTCACGAGGGGGAGAATAATCATTTTAAATGACTTAAATCAGACAAGATTATTGCTGCAAACTAGAAGAGAATTATCTCAAAATTTTCATTCCAGAGAGCCCAGAAACTTCTTATGTTTAGGGGTTTCAAGGATAATATGTCAACCTGCAAGTGCTCCAGCAATTTTTTAATTATTTCGGATGGCAATTATTTTTCATTTTTGCTTCCATTTTGTTAATGAAAAATGAGTCTTTTGCTACCTAAATCCAGACTCCAGGTGGCGTTAACAGAAGTAAACTGCAAGTGATTTTTTTTAGCCAAAAAAAAGAAGGAAAAAGATATATATATATATATATATATAAAGAAAAAGAAAAAAAATGAAATTCTTTCACTAAAGTCTTGGGTCAGCTGTTACCATGATCTGCCGGGTCTGAAGCTGAAGACTGAGTTCCTTCTCTAAGCAATAAACCAGCAGGGTTGGAACCCATCCAATTTTTCCCAACTTGACAATGTGCACTGGCAATTTCGGGTCTAAAGCTCGATCCAGAATTAAAACCATCTGATGAGCTGCAATCTCTTTGGAAGTTGCTCATTACGGGTGGCGGAGTCGGCATTAGAGGTCTCTCTGCTGCCACTTGTACATCTTTGCTCAGCGTTCTGTTTGTGGAGGCAACCAAATCTGAGTTAACCCCTTGTTGCAACAGCTGCATAAATGAGATGTTGTTCCAATCTTCACTCTCATCAAGCAAAGAGTGTTGTTGATAAGAACCGGCAATGCCATTGATGTTTGGATTTCCATGGTACCCGAACTGCACAGGAATTCGACCCACTTGTGGATTTGTATTGAAAGTTTGAGCCAAGAAATTGTAATTTGGTGCTGGTTCTAACCAATTCGCCAAACCCGGTACTTGATTCCCATTTGGGTTTTCTAGGACTGAATTGGATCTCATCAAAATGGGTGGCTTCTCTGGTGTTGCTGGCATCCAGGAGCTCTCCAAATGAATCTCCTCACCCTGTGGAATCGAAAATCCACCTCGGAAACTCATTATTGAATTAGTCGAGAAAAAAAAAATCCCAAATCGTTTTCCCTCTGGTTTTCTCGTTCCACCTTCTTGGGTTCATCCTAATCCTCAAGCAGCTGAATTTTACCAGCGAAATGCCAAAAGCCGAGCGTTTTCTGTTTTTACCCTTTTCTTCTTTAACCTCATTGCGTGAACCTGTGAGACATGTTAAAAGAAGGAAAACTTGAAGAGAAATAGAAAGGAAAAAAAAAAAAAAAACCCATTACGCGATTATTGCTGAGAATCAAATTTTTTTTACCAGATTTTTCTCAACAGCTTACACCAGCTAACACACTTTTCACTCCCAAGGGAAAACGTGGAACGCATGTATAGCAATAGAAACATATTTATGGCTATAAAGTATTGATATTGTTATTATTATCTTCTTTGGGTGTATTAGAGGAACAGGGAAGCCATTGAATCTGATTCAGATAGTGGTGCATAAATTGTGTGGATTTAGATGGAGAACAAAATTAACACAAGAAAATCTCAAAAAATCTTCATTTTGGGTCAATACTCATGAATTGAGTGGAAAATAATGAAATGCAATTTCAGGGTTCAGGTCAGCTCACCGATCTGGCACTGTAGGAGGTGGGTCTCTCATAAAATTGGTCAATGCCGGAAAATTCTTTGTCATTCTTTGCGGTGAAACAGACAGAGAAGGAGAGAGAGACCAGAGAGAGGAAATTACGAAAAAAAAAAATAGAATAAACCAAATAGTAAATATACGCTATGCTTTTATTGAATAGAAATAGATATATTAAAATAATGTACGGACTAGGACTCGGACGCAGCACCTCTCATATATTTATAAAAGAACACGCTTCTTTCTGGTTTTAAATGAATCACTTTTAATAAATTGGAATCTCTTTTTTGTTGTCTTGCTAATCTTTATGCATTGCATGAGAGTGCGTAAATGTACGTCTTGCGCCAACACTGCTGAGTTCGTTATTGTTGTTACCGTTACTGTCGCATATGTGTAGCTCTCGTTTATTTTTGTTTTTATTTTTATATTTTTACTTTATAGAAAAAATGTTAAGAATAGTAGCTAGTTATCTAAGAGTCTGTTTTTTTCGTTGTTTAAATTATGGTTCGAATCATGTTGCTACAGCATTTTTTTTCACAAAAATTTAAATCTTTATTCAAATATTTTATTCAAATACTCAAACTAGACGGATACTAAATTTAAATTCAGATTTTGTGGACCTTCATATGGGACCCATGGAATAAGGGACCCATGCCAATACTATAAAGTTAATTGTTCATAATGTCAGAGCACTATTTTATTATTTTTTATTCTCAATTTTGCCCTTACAGTAACACGTCTTTCTTAATTGTCATATTGAAAATAATATTTGTTCTTTTTTCTTGTTTTATTGGCTTATATTTTGAGTAAACTTGATTTTATTTCACTATATGATTCTTTTCTAAGCTCTGAAAAAGTGTAGTTTTTTTTTTTTTTTTTTTTTTTGTTTCCTCGCTGTTTTCGTTAAATAGACTTAAAACGGTAGGTTTCAAAATGCAAATGCTTACTTATCCACCGCTACTGCTTTTTTTTTTTCCCTTCTTTTTTTGATACCCTATTACTAAAATAAATCTAAACCTTCCATATACGTCTTTGAATTATGCATATCATTAAAAATGCATTACCTTTGTTTCTAAAAAACTTTTTTTTTCTTTTTTTTGTTTGCTCTGAATGGAAATACGTCGCCTTTTTTTACGGGATACAATGCCTCCCCCCACCCCCGGTGATCAGCGGATGGTAAAAAATTTATTATCTTGCCTTGCAAATAGAATATTTGCTGTTTATATTTTACATTTTACTTTATAGTAGATATGACTAAAAGTAATTACCGTTTTCTTAAGTGTAAAACCCCATCTACATCTACATTATAAATCTGTATTTCAGTTCCGAAGATTAAAAAAAAGCTCTTCATGATTGTTATAATCTACAGTCTTGAGGGTTCTTGTATGTTAAAATGTATAGGTGTTTGGGAGCACAATATTATAGCATATGAGAGCTTTATATTGCAGCTTATTTTGTTCTTAACATTATAGCATTTGAGAGCTTTATACTGTAACAATCAAAAGTTTTCGTTGAAACTGACAATGTCAAATACTCTAATAATATTTGTGGTCTACCTTGGTAGCATTACAGCTAAGCTTAATCTATCTGAGCCAGTGATAATGGTAAAACTCTGATTTTTTTTTTTAAGGGAAAATCTGTGCGCTTTTTTCGTTAACCGATGTAATAAATTTATGGTCATATTTTATTTATTTATTTATTTAGTTTTTGGTGTATAGTCATATGGGTTTTTTTGTGTTCATATCCGCTCAATATTTTGCACGCTGAAAAAAAAAAGATTTTTTGAATGGAAAAAAATGTATATTAGTAAGTAAATTATTATTTTTATTTAAATTAGGAAAATTAAAGTTTTGGTGAACAAAGAGGGGAGATATTATGTAGATTAACTTTAGTCCAAAAAAAGCAAGTAAATTAACGTTAGGCAATAAGCAAGTCAATTACTTGCTGCGTATGCCATGTATCGTTTTAGCTGGGATATTGCTTAGTTTCTTTTTTATCACGAAGGAAAGAATTATATTTTGGGGTTACTTTTGACATGGCGTGCGAATTTGAGCAAAGAGTATCCTTATCCCCTTTAATAAAGGGAAAAGAAAAGGAAAAAGTCAATAAATGCACCAATGAGGAAAAAGTAAAAACTTGACGCTTATAAATTATTGGTCGTTTCAACAAATAATAGAAGTACGCATTTCAGGGTAAAAAAATGAAATAAAGAAAAAAAAGAAATGAAAAAGTATAAAAGTAATTTATTTTCTTTATAAATAAAATAAATTACTGGATAGAAAAAACAACAAATAAAATGTAATAAAAATAATAATGTAATAAGACCAAAAGAAAAAAAATATATATGCAAGAGGGTTTTTCCCTTTTCCTTTTTTTTGTTGTTTTTGTATTTGTTTTTTTTAATTTTTTTTAATTGTTTGAGTTAGCAGGGGATTGGACGCCAACAATTTTGGCCGAGGTTAGAACAGTTATTACATATGCGCATCCAAGACATTTATGTTTTTAGCGTGTAACACTCCCAAATCACGACCGTTTGCATGTTCGACGAAATCAATTAAATGGCACCGCGTGAGTTACTAGGTTTTGCAAAAAATTTCACCAAAATTAAAGAAAGTATTATTTGTAATAAAGATATTGATGAAACACGATTTGGAAAAGAAAGCATTTCATTTTTTTTTTCTTACAAAAATGGAGGCATTATTAAATAGCCTTGATTGGTTTGTTAGCAGGAGATGACTGTTCAGCATTGAGAGGATATTCACCCATATTTCACTGTCACATGATAATATGCAAAGCATATAATTATTAAAATAAAAGATAATTTTTGTATGATAATTCATGTCAACTCGTAGTACATAAGATTTTAATACCTAAATTCTATTGTCACAGGATGATATATAAAAATATCAGTAGCAAAATCATAAAGCAGACTCCTATGAACTTAAACGAGTATGTGTTTGTGGATGCATCAGGAGTATGCGTTAGTGGATGCATCAGGAATAAAAGTACTAGTTAAAATGATTATAAAAAAATAATAAGAAAAATATTTATGAAGCCTTGAGAGTTCATTGTATTATTATTATTATTAAGCTTAGAAGCAAAAGATTTTGACTTTAAAACCCCTTTAGAAATAGTTGTGAAATTATCCTAGGCTATGCCTACTACACCAATTTATGATTTATTGTCATGTATCTATTTTTGTTTTAATTCAGGTGTAATGGTTAAGATTTCTCCACTTGTCTGATGCATGTTTTTACACCTTACACTTCAATGATAACTCAACCTAATACTTTCTTGCTTCTTATTAGAATAAAAAATTTAAAATTTTAATACTTAATTACATTTTTTGCTTTATTTTAACTTCATATAATAAGTTTTTCATATCTTGCCAATAAACATATAAAGATACTACATAACATAGGTGCTTAACTTCATTTTGTGAAATATAACATATTTATTTTATATAATACTTTGTAAATGTGATATATTATTATTACTTTTCATACATGAATGTAAATAGTATTTATAAGTATAGGAATATTATAGAAATGCAAATAAATAGATAAATATTCAACTTGCTATTTTCTACATAATATAACATATATGTCAAAGAAGAAATGCATTTATTTTGTTAATTCACTTTTTCAACCATCATCATATATAATATAAATTTATTGATTTTTGTTTGACCATTATTCTATATGTGTTATATCTTCCAACTTTCTAATAAGTTTATACAATTATTCCAATATTTTATGATTTTATTTTTGAAATTTTAAAACAATTAAATTTTTATATCTAATCAAGTGTGTATCTCTATGTATGATAATGTAAATATTCAAGTTGAACTTTAAAGGTAAGTTGAATTAGAACAATTACTTGTCTATTTAATTTTACACCTATAAATAATTTGAAATATAGTTTTAATGCTAAAATATAGCAACAATTAACATATTTAATAATTTAATCTATTTTTTTGCAAAAAAAAAAGTAAAAGATAAAAAAAACAGTAACAGGGGATGTGATCCCTCTCATACTAATTAAAATAAGTGGAGAACCGTTTTTGTTGGTAAAAACACAATATCTCATATTAGTGAGTCAATATTATGAAAAAAAAAATCATTATTATAAAACATAAGACATGATGTGATAAATAAGAACTGGTTTTTAATTGCTAAGATAAAATTTCTTATATAAATAAAGCATTAATTGTCAAATTATAATTTATTTAATACATCTCTTAGTATAAATTATTAGGGAAAGTTAATATTTTATATATTGTTCAATTTATGAATTTGAATTTATTTGTATCAATTATTGAATTAGAAAATCTATTGATTTGTTAGTGTTGGTTAGCTTACCTTACTCTGTGCTTGTAATGTGTATTTATATGAAGCCAAATGATAGTGTTCCCTACCATGAATTTTTCCTCAATCATTTTCTTGTTTGTGGAAGTAGGCTTATTGTCAAATCATGTTAAATCTTTTTGTCTGCTTCTTCTATTTTATTTTTCCTTAATTTTTAATATGATATCAAATTGACTCATGCTCTAACAAGTCCCTGCTTCTCTACACTTGATGCTGTTGTTTTCTCTTCATGTGCTGTTGTATCTTTGGCCTTTTTTGCCTTATATTTTCTTTACCATGTCATATCGCTCCGACAAACAACACTCCCTTTTATTATAATATTAGAATTTCATATTAGAGCTTCATCTTGCAGGAATATATTAGGAAAATTTGATGTTTTATATACTGTTATCTTTATTAGTAGTTTGAATTTATGTGTACTAATTGTTAGCCTTAGATAACGTACCTGAGTATGTTCTTGTAGTGCATATTCTTATGGAGCACATTTGTAGTACTCCTTACTAGTAAATTCTCTTTTTTTCTATTTCACTAATGTTTGCATTTTGCCAAACCACGCTCAATCTATAAGTATTCTTCTTCTTGTTTATTTTTCATTAGTTTATAATATAAAGTTTGATAAGTCTATAAAAATAGAGTTATTTTGCATTTAATTGTATATATATTTGCTATGTTCTAGGCTTTTAATTTAATTGTTGTATTTTATTTTTATTTTTATTTTAGTTAATTTGATTTGATTTGATTTTAATGTAATTTTGTAGAATTTTAATTTATTTTAATTTGCCATCTAATTATTTATTTTCTTTCATTTATGTAGGTAAAATAGCCAAGATAGAAAAATATGAAATTTGGAGGTAAAATGGGTTTTGAAATTCAAGTCGCTTAAATGCAACACAATGTGCGAAAACATAAAGCTAGACACTTGCGTATTCAGGCTGTTGGATTAGAACCTTGAAAGGTCCAGATTAGAGCATACTCCACACCCCAATAGGGGCGCGTGATCCTCAACCAATAGCGTTTCATTGCATGGTGCAAGTGTCAACGCACTAACCTAGCACACACTTCCATGTAACACATCCCATTGATGTTCCCATGATGCCTGTGTTCCACTTGTCCAACTTCTCTCTTGGTCCAATGGCACCATGCCATGCGTCAGATGCGCATCAGACCCTAATTTGGGGCATTCTTTTCCTCAGTTGGTGTGTATAATGGAAGAACGAGATTCTCATGACCTGGCTTTTCAAGTTATTACTTGAGTACTAATGTTACTCACTTAGCTACAACATTAGGAAACACTACATATATTTACATAAAACTTTTTAATTAACATATATTGTAAACGCATCATTATTTCCAAAAGGATATAAAATACTTACTTATCTTTAAATTACACATCATATCACACAATATTTTCTTTCAAAGTAACATATTTTAAAATACTTAATATACATTTGAAACATCTTTGCGGTGGTATCCATCCTCTTGGTTACACATTTACACATCCATTGTTGCTAGCTCAACTGAGATTATATTCTGGCCTCTTGGTTGGATTTCTTGTAGCATAAAATAACTAGGTGAGCTATTGCTTAGTAAGTCCAAATATAGCCCATGAATAATTTCTATTTGTATGCATCATATATTTATACTTATTTATGAGCTTTAGTTATCCATTTTTTATCCTTAACTTATCTAGGGACAAGTGTTTGTATCATATGCCCAAGATCATCATAATGCCAGAATCATAACATTCTTTACTTGAAACTCCCCTTAGAATGGGAGCTGGTATGACATTTTCTTTATTTATCTGGTTAACCATTTACCAGTCCTTTAATTTATAATGACATACCATACATGATGCTTTAATTACTTAAAATTATTGCATTGTAAATGCATTTATTTAAATGAAATAAATGGCATTTTTGGAAAACCATTTTATCAACGCTGTAGGTGGGGTTTGGAACTTACTTGGAATTGCATTGCTTTGATCAAATTCTTCGTTTCCTTCACTATCAGCTAAGTGTGTTGCTTGGACAATTTACTGTCGTTAGCTAATCTATTTATCATTGACCACATGTCAATAACAAATCTTAAGCGTTAATTACTTATCTGGTTATTAATCGGTTTTCTAGAAACCTGGGCGTAATGGAAATTATTTTCCCATATTTCAGGTTAATTTTTTTGTCATTAACGGGGTATGGAATAATTCCCGCTAAAGGGCATTTTTCTAATTCGAACATTTTGAAGTCCGTTAGAGTTGTTTTGCAAAAAATGACCTTTTCGCCCTTAGCAGGTCTTAGAAAATTTTTTAAACTAGCTTTTGTTAAAAACTTGCATTTTGTTGCTTATTGACAATGGGTCAATAAAAATGAGGCGTCGGTTTTCATTTTATGGTAAAAACCTATTTTAACAAAACTTTACGGTTTTAACCCAAATGGCAGAAATTTCAATGATTTTGGCCCCAAGATCAAAAGCAATCATATTATATCATTGGGCCTAGTTTTTCAAAAGGATTAAACACTTTAAAGTTTCTAGATCAGATTCCTTTGATTTTAAAAACGTTTTTCTCTTTCTCTCTCTCTCTCTTGCTTTTTAAATTTGTGATTAAAACCTAAGAAATTCGTAACTCATAAACTATGTAGAATTTTCATGAGCCGTCCATGACTATTAAAAGTTTCAATAAGTTCTACAATTTTTATGTTTTAACTTTTCTGAAATTCAAAGTGCACAATGGGTTTTCTAGCCTTTTTCAAAATTAGCCCAAAAATTATAAACTTTTCAATTTAACCTTGAGGAATTTTATAAAATTTTGTTCATAAAAATTGTTAGCCTTACTGTATTGGGAAGAATTGGTATTTTCCCTAGAAATTAGATTGTCTCAAAGTCCAACAAAATCTCTATCTCTGGTGAAAACATCAAAACTTTGTTTTTGAGTAAAGTTTTTCAAACTAAGTTTTTAAGCACATCAAACCTTAGTTTATACTCATCTAACATCATTATCATGCACATAACAAACCATATAATCATGCCATGGAGTCCTTTAAGCATGTCATAGTCTCCTTTAAACATATTATAGTCCATACTATACAAATATATGCCAACTTTGTCCATATTATACAAATATATGCCAACTTTCATAGACAAGCAAACTTTAAAATAAAGGGTTACAGGTTCTACCTATGAATTTTTGAGCTTAAAGAACCTCCTCAAAGTATCTAGATCTTGTCAAACTATCCTTAAAATAAATCATAGCAAAGACCTCCATAAAAAATCCTTCCTAAAGACTCAAGAAAACTTTAAAAACACATTGGAAAAGTCTAGCATTCACCTCCTAAAATTGCTATGCTTCGTAACAAACACTTGAACTTGATCTAATTCTTGATTGGAAGATGAATTTTCAAGTTATTTTTAAGCAAAACATTTTGTGAGGGAGGGCTTAAGGGCTGCCACACCAAGATGGAAAAGTGTGTAGTGTTTTGGTTCCTTGTTTGCATGGGAATGATGAGTAAAAGTGGGATTTTTTTTACTTTGATAGACTCACCAATATTACTCATCACTTAAGGCTTTCTGTGGTAAAAATTGGCTTCATCTTGTATGGTAAAACTAGCTAGAACAAGGGGATGAGGTGGTTCAATTTCCTTCTTTTAGGTATCCTAATGGTGGGTCCCACAACCTTTCGCACAATGTAATTTTACACTACACTATATTTTTTCCTATAGTATCAGTGTAGAATTTAGGAGATATTTCCTTTAATAGTCTAAAAGTACAATGAATGACTTTTTACCCATATTGACCATTTCCCCACAGTACTTCATATATCTTGTTTGTACTTTATCCATACAATTGCATTGTGTTGTGACCCTTTTTTACTTTTGTGTATCTTTCTACACTGTATTCCATCAACTAATGAATTATAAACACAAAATTCTTATCAGTTTAATTGCCTGTCATCTAACAATTTTTATACTATTTTAAACTTATGGCATGATTTCCTATCTTAATTAACATATTTATCCTTTATTAATTTATATGAGAAAATTTATAATTAATGTCAAATAAATTTCACTTTAAGAGTATTTTACAAGTATTTGAGTATTTAAAATTATAAAATTTACATATTTAAAACACTCAATATTGTATAAAAAATTTATATTCATAATGCGCATATATATTATTCATAGATAATTTACATTTTATCTTATACATACAAAATATGATTCTTCGAAGAAAAATTCATTATTTAAATCTAAATTAATTCTACATTTAAATTAATGAATTTTCTCGGATATTACAATCTGTCCTCCTTAAAAATTTTTATCCTCAAAATTAAAACCATTTCAAGTGGTTTTTTCTCATATCATCCTCTCGCTCCCAGTTTGCTTCTTCTACCTTTTGATTGAGTCATAAGACTTTACCAAGTGGTATCTTCATGTAATTTAATTCTTTCTCTTCTCGTGCTAAAATTTTTACTGGTTTCTCCTCATAGGACAAATGCTCTTGAACTTCAAGTGGCTCATGTTGAAGCACGTGTGATGGATTCGGCACATATTTCTTTAGCATTGACATATGAAATACATTGTGCACAGATGCTAGTTTAGGAGGTAAGGCTAACTTGTAAACAACATTGCCTACTCTATCCAGAATCTCATATGTTTCAATGTATCTTGGTCTTAGTTTCCCTTTTCTCTCAAATCTCATTATAACTTTCATTGGCGCTACTTTAAGAAAAATCGAATCTTCTACTTGGAACTTTAGAGGTCTTTGTTCTGTTAGCATAACTTTTCTAATGACATGAGTAGTTTCCATTCATTGACAGATTAGCTTCACATCCTTAATAGTATTTTGAACAAAGTCTGTGGTTGATAACACCGTTTCCTTAGTTTTATACCAATGAAGTGAGGATCTGCACTTCCTTCCATATAGAGCTTTGTATGGAGCCATACAAATAGAAGCATCCTCCTTTGAAGTTAAGCACACATGCTCTCAGCATATCTTCTAAATTCTGAATGGTCATTTTAGATTGACCGTTGGTCTAAGGATAAAATGCCATACTAAAAGTGAGCTTTATATCCATTGCTTGATAAACACTCTTCCAAAATTTGGAGGTAAATTGACCATTACAATCAGAGTTAATAGACTTTGGTACTCCATGATACCTTACTATCTGGGCAACATACAACTCAACCAATTGTTCCACAGAATTGCTAAGCTTAATTGGTAAGAAATGTGCAGATTTAGTTAATCTATCCATAATTACCCATATAGTATCATGCTCTCCAATTGTCCTGGGTAATCCGACCATAAAGTCTATAATTATCTAATTCCATTTTCATTCTAGAATTTCAATCTTCTGCAATTCTCCCACAGATAGTTGGTGTTCAGCCTTCACCTTTTGACATGTCAGACATCTACTAACAAACTAAGCAATAGCATTCTTCATTTTATTTACCAGAAATTCTTTTTTAGGTCTTTGTACATCTTGGTAGCTTCAAGATGAACTAAATATGGTGTCTTGTGAGCTTCTTCTAATATCTGTCTCCTTAGATTTTCCTTATTAGGAATACATAATCGACCTTTATAGTAGAGAATTCCATCTTCTAAAATGCTAAACTCCATTTCCTTATCCCCTAAAACTTTGTTTTTGTTCTTGAGTAATGAAGAGTCTACTTATTGTTGTTCTTTTATGTTCTCAAAAAGAGTTGGTTCGAAAGACAAATCAGCTATCTTCCCATGATCAAGTCGATCCCTAACTTCTCAAGGTCCTCTTGAAGAGAATTTAACAGCAATCGTATCGTTGTAACAGCAGATATTGTTTTTCAACTAAGAGCATCAACTACTCGATTTGCTTTTCTAGGATGATATAAGATTTTACAATCATAGTCTTTGACCAATTCAAGCCATCTTTGTTGTCTCATATTAAGCTCCTTCTGAGTGAAGATATACTTGAGAATTTGATAGTCGGTGAAAATTTCAAATTTAGTCCCGTATAAGTAGTGATACCAAATCTTCAATCTGAACACTATTGTTACAAACTCCAAATCATGAGTTGGGTAATTTCTTTCGTGATCGTTTAGTTGTCAAGACATATACACAATCACTTTTCCATTTTGCTTTAGTAGAGCTCCCAAGCTTGTCTTTGATGCATGACTATAGATCACAAAGTTTTCTAGGTTTGGATCAGGTGTAGTCAATACCAGTATGCTCGTACATCTCTTTTTTAGCTCTTTAAAGCTTTCTTCACATCTCATAGTCCAATCATACTTTTTTCCTTTTCGAGTGAGGGCTTGAGTGGTGTTGTGAGTCTAGAAAATCCTTCAACAAAATGTTGGTAATAGCCTACTAATCTGAGAAAACTCTTGATCTCAGTAACACTTTTTTTGGTGTAGGCCACTTATTCACGGTTTCAACCTTAGCAAGATCAATAGAAACTCCGTCTTAAGATACCATGTGTTCTAAGAAAAGAACTTTCTCTAGCCAAAATTCAATCCTAAAGTAGGTGTCCCCATAGTAGCTAAAGTCCAATTCTTAGATATTCTTCATGCTGTCTTGGAGTCCTTAAGTAGATTAAAATGTTATCTATGAAAACAATAAAAATTTGTCAAGATAATCCTTAAATACTTGGTTTATTAAGTCCATAAATTCTGTTGGAACATCAGTTAATCCAAATGGCATAACATAGAACTTGTAATGTCCGTACCATGTTTAGAACTTCGTCTTGAAACATCTCCTTCTTTGAGTCAGAGTTGGTGATATCCAGAGCACAAGTCAATTTTTGAGAACATGGCTGCTTCCTTAAAATGATTAAATAGGTCATCAATTCTCGAAAGAGGATACTTGTCCTCAATCGTGACCTTATATAACTCCCGATAATCTATGCACATATGAAAGTTCCATCTTTCTTCTTGACGAACAATACATATGCTCTCCAAGGAGAGTAACTAGGATGGATGAATCCTTTGTCCAATAGTTCTTGCAACTAAATCTAGAGCTCTTTAAGTTCTGTCGGAGCCATGAGATATGATGCCTTTGAGATTGATGTAATACCAAGCATCAACACAATCTCAAATGAGATTTCGCATTTAAGAAGTAATCCAAGTAATTTGTCTAGAAACAAGTCGATGAATTTCTTTACTATTGGGACACCCTCTGGTCCTAACTGAGCTTCTCGGTTTTTGTTTACTAAATTCAATAAATAGCCTATACATCCACTATCCAACAACTTCTTCACTTTTAGAGTGGATAATAGTGCTTTTGGCATCTTCAGGGTTCTCCTAGCATAAACAAACTTCTTACTTCCTATTGGTCGAAAAGTAACTTTATGATGATGGCAGTTAATTTTGGCATCGTACTTTCCTAGAAAACCCATTCCTAGAATTACATCGTAATCTTGAATATTGATTATTGCTAAGTCGATAAATAATTCCCTACCACCAATGATGATTGGTACATGACGTAACTAATGACTAAAACTCAGTACATCACCAAAGGGAAGTACAATCCTAAAAGTCTACTCTATCCTATCTCCTTCAAGCCCCATCCTTTTTGCAAATTTAAGTGATGCAAAAGAATGTGTAGCTTTAGAATCAAATAAAATATAGGCATCAGTTTTGGCTATAAAAACCTGACCTATGACCACTATAGAGGTTTTTGTTTCGACCTCGTTCTTCACATAAGTATAGATCCGCCCACTTGGCTCTGGATCTTCAAGTCGGCCCTGACTGATACTAGGACCCTCTATTTGAGCCTGAACTACATGAAGCTATGTTCCTTGTGACCTCTGTTGGTTCTGGTTGAACAGGTTCTAGTTAGACTGATTATGGGAGTTAGAAAAGCAATTCTTAGCATAGTGTCCCTTCTTCCTACATATAAAACACTTATTAGTGCTAGCTTTGCATTTTTACGTGTCTCTCTTTCCACACTGACCATACACAGGTTTACCATTCCCTCCGTCATTCACTTGCTTCTAGGGTTGACCCTTCTGCTTACCTTGGTTACCCAGATTCCACTTTCTCTAGCTATTGTTGTTGTTGTTGTTGATGCGGTTGCGTGTAGACGGGTTATTTTGGGCCTAACCTTGTCTTGTATTACTACCCTATCCCCTAGATTGAGGGCCTTGGTTATGTCTTTTCAAATCTCTTTTTTCCCTTTGAGCTTTGAAAGTCTTAATTCTTTCTGCCTTATCACAGGTGATTCTAAACTCTAGTTGAGATGTTCACTCAATACAATCTTCCAAAGATCTTGGTGCCTAACCCCGCTATCCACAATCACTGTGATATCTATGCAAAATATTGTCATTAATCTTCTTATCCTTTCTTTGTCAGTGGACACCCGTTCAGTACAGAGACGTGCTAGTTGATTAAATCTCTTAATGGCATCATTAACAGACATATTGCCTTCTCAAAAATTCTTAAATTCTTCTTACTGAACTGCCATGGTTTCCACATTCAAGTAAGCTTCCTTGAACTCTTAAAGTCAGCCCAAGTTTCATTCATATATTTTTTAGTGAAGGAAAAAGATGCGTTCAATACCTTCTTATGATCATTAAGTCCTATAAACTTTAACTCCCTTTCAGTGCTAGTAAGCTAGCCATCAACTTCTAGGTGGTCAGTAAAACCATCAAATTCTGATGCTTTCATGCATCAAAATTTCTCATAAAAGTCCATTACTAGGACTACCGGTGCGGCAGGAGCTGCCTAAGGTGCTGGCGGAGGTGGTGGTGGAAAGTTTTCGAATGCTAGTGGTGCTTGATTTTGGTGAGCCAACTCCTCATGTAATCCTTGCATTTCTCACTTTTGGGCTGGGAGCTTTTCTTGTAGCTTAGTAATTAAAGTCATCAGTTTACGGTTTGAGGGACCTCTAGGTGCTTTGGTCATTTTTGCTAATTAGAATACTACCTTAAAATGTTAAGATTGCATTAATCATTTGCTTTATAAAAACTCATTTAGATTCGTTGGAATGATATAACTTCATTGAAAACATAAACATAAATATAAACATATTCATTACATCATTTCATTATATACTTTGTACTTATATACATCCTTTATTAACAAAACATGTCAAGTATGGCTTACATAGCACACAAAGTCAACATATACATAAACTTTCATATCATAACCAGTAGTAGTCATCTTTACTAATCGTACATGGACACCACTATCAAAGTGATGCTGCTTACCAGGGATACATATATACATGGTCATAAGGGTTCAAAACTTGCTAGCCACAGACTAAAAAAGGTCAAAAAGTCTATCTTTCTTAGTTGGAGTCAACATTCGACATGTCACTGTTTAGGGGTTCTTTCTGTGTGTCTTCTTCCTCCTCTCACCAGAGTCGGTAGATGGACCATCCCCAGCATATAAGGGCTTAGGTGGTCTTAGGACACAATCGGGCACTACCTGATCATCATTATCCTCATATATGTCTATGAGATAGTCATCAATTGATGCTAGCAACTATTCCTCTGTGTGAAACAATTTTGTTATAAAGTCTTCAATACTAGCAATGTCACATGGATATAATACCAACATCTAGATATCTTTGGGAATACAGTTTCATAAAACATCACATACTTGATGTAATGGCGTTCCTAGCAATACCGCCGGTAACATGGTGTAACAAAACCTCATGATATAATATTCTAAGGACTCCCTAGGGTATCTGTCCCAAATGGCTGAAGTATTATTGCTGCCAATTTCCTCATATAAAGGGATCAATCAACATCGAGGCATGGTTAGAAGGTGGGCTTAGTGGTGGTGTGAATTCCTTAGAGATCAGGTCTTAGAAGCCTTGCCAATCCTGGTCCTATCCATTAGGTCCTAATCTTATCCACTAGGCTAACGCCACCCTTGTAGCCTTTACTAAAGCCAATCGAACATGAATATGTAGTGGTGTATGGCAGGATTCAAAGATGACCTCAATGGTGTTAAGCCATTCAGTTAGCACCATTGACCACCTATTCCCATTGAAGCGGGCCAATATCATATCTTTAAATGCTACACTTGCTCTTTTATTAGCATCCATTCGATGATTATCAAGCAGAGTCACCATCGACTATAGTCACATTAATTTAATGTTATATTTTATATAAAGAAAACTTTTTTAATCTTACATACTTAGGAATAAACTATCTTGCCCAAGATGTGGCTAAACTGTGTATGGAAATGCATAATAAGATGGCAAGATACCTATTTTGATACCAACTATCATGACCTGGCTTTTTGAGTCGTTACTTAAGTACTTATCTTACTCATTTAGCTATAAAATTAGGAAACATTTTTTATTTATATATTTACATAAAACTTTTCAATTAACATATATTGTAAACACATCATTGTTTCCAAAAGGGCTTAAAATACTTACTTATCTTTATATTACATATCATATCATACTTAACATTTTCTTTCAAAGCAACACATCCTAAAATACGTAATATATAGAGGATACATCTTTGTGATGGTATCCATACCCTTGATTGCACATTTGCACATCTATTGTTGCCAACTCAATCAAGATTCTTTTCCGGCCTCATGGCTAGATTTCCTACAACATGAAATAACTTGGTAAGCTACTGCTTAGTAAGTCCAAACATATCCTATAAATAATTTCTATTTACATGCATGATCCATTTATGCTTATTTATGAACTTTAGTTGTGCATTTTTTTAATCCTTAACTTAACTAGGGCCTAAGTGTTTGTACTATATGCATAAGATCATTGTAACGCCAAGATCATAACATTCTTTACTTAAAACTGCCTTCAAATGGGAGCTTGCACGACACCTCCTTTACTTATCTAGTTAATCATTTATCAGTCTTTTAAGTTATGATGACATACCATACATGATGCTTTAATTACTTAAAATAAGTGCATTGTAGATGTATTTATTTAAACGAAATAAATGGGATTTTTTGAAAACCATTTTATCCACGGTATAGATGGGGTTTGGATCTTATTTGGAATTACACTACTCTAATCAAATTCTCCATTTCCTTCACTATCCATCAAAGTGACCTACTTGGACAATTTACCATCATTAGCTAACCTATTTATCATTGACCTCATGTTAGTAACAAATCTTAAGTGTTAATTACTTTTCTAGCTATTAATCATTTTTCTAGAAACCTGAGCGTAATGGAACTTATTTTCCTTATTTCACGTTAACTTTCTGTCACTAATGGAGTATAGAATAGTTACCTCTAAGAAGCATTTTTCTAATTTAGATTCTTCAGAGTCTGTTCAAGCTGTTTTGTAAAAAATGACATTTTTGCCCTTGGTTGGTCTTTAAAAATTTTTCAAACTTGCTTTTGTTAAAAATTTGCATTTTGTTGCTTATTGAGAATGAGGCCATAAAAACAAGGCATTAGTTTTCATTTTATGATAAAAACCCATTTTAACAAAACTTTACGGTTTTGACCTAAGCGGTGAAAATTTTGACTTTGCCCCCAAGACTACAAGCAATCATAATAAATTGTTGGGCTCGGTTTTTCAAAAGGATTAAAACTCTCTAAAGTTTCTAGATCAGATTCCTTTCATTTAAAAACAATTTTCTCTCTTTCTCTCTTTTTGCTTTTTTTTTTTTTTTAAAATTGTGATTAAAACTTATGAAATTCGTAACTCATAAATCGTGTAGAATTTTTTGTGGTCATCCGTGATCTTTTATAGTGTCGATGAGTTCTATAAATTTTTATTTTAATTTTTCTAAAATGCAGACTACATAGTAGGATTTCTGGCTTTTTTTCAAAACTTCCCCAAAAATTATAAACTTTTCAATTTAACCTTCAAGGAATTTTTCAAAATTTTGGTTCATAAGAATTGTTAGCCTTGGTATTTTAGGCATAACTAGTATTCTCTCCAGAAATTAGATTACCTTAAATCCAACAAGATCATTATCTTTCGTGAAAACATCAATACTTTGTTTTCGAGTAAAGTTTTTTAAACTACGTTTTAAAGCACATAAAACCCTAGTTTCTACTCATATAATTGTTGGAAGAAACAATACACAGCAGAAATTTTAAAATTTTAATTAGAGTATTTTTCAAAACACAAGTTTGACACGCTATATGCATAAATTAACCATATCTTACTAACCTCGTTTGCCGAAAAGCTCTCGCAATTTGTGAAGAAAAAGGTGTTCTAGAAGAACCTCAACCAATTGGCCTTCTTTGCTATTCTTTATCTACGTTTGGAGTGTGTGTGGGTGCACAACGTACAGCTCTTCCCCGATGACTCTCATTCCAACCAATTGAGAAAACCCAAAACTAAGGTTCGTGATTTGTGAACAATAGCTCTTTAGTGGAGTTTTAGAGACTCACAATATAGAGTGCTCACTCTTGATTTCTCAACTGATCTAAATAACATATGAGTCTCACTTCCTATTATAGAGGTTGGACCCAGGAGTTAGTTTTTATCAGATAAGGCCTCAAAAATTTGAATCAGGATTAATATATGATAAAAAAATCACATCTAAACATGCATGATAAAAAATCATTCAGTTAGTAGGCCGAGCTGGTTGATCGACCTACCGAACTTACTCCATCGATAGGCCCAACTTGAAGATCGGCCTATCGAACTTACGATAAATGATCCTTGTGAATGCTTTATTTCCCACCCAAGATCCTTAAGATAAAGCCTCAGTTTTAATTCAAATAACTCAATAGAGAATTTATCTGGTCAAAACAACCAAATCTAGATAATCTTTAGGAAAATATATATTCCCGATAATTCAACAAGTTTATCTTGAATTAATTTATATAAAATTAATTCAACCGATAAATAGACATGAATTATCTGATCCTATCGAATTTCAACCAATTCGATAATTTAAAATAAGTCACCAATTTGTTAGAAAAGCACGCCGTATCATTACAAGATTTATTATGAACTAGCAAAGGGGACCTGATAGACCTATGTAGTTTAAGCTCTTGATAATTATGAAACCCAATATCCCAGGTATACATTTCATAATTATCAACTCTAACGCTACTCTACTAAAAGCTTAGAGCTGCACTCTTGAACTCTATAAAATTACGAAGCCCGAATAGCTAAGTCTCCGTGACATATTATAATGTATTATATCCCTATAGGTTATCCATAATCGGCATAAGTATAAATTCTGTATTACCATCTTGATTATATTCTCTTAAGTTCCATTATCTCACCATCAAAAAACTTTCCATCCAAAGACATTATACCGTTTGGCTACACCTATGCATCCAAATGGTTAAGTGCTCTAGTTTTTCAATTATAGGATAACACATATAAGAGGATATCAACGACTCCTACAAAGGAGCCATGGATTCCATACCTATGAATAACAAGTCTACGCTATCAAGAGTCATATCTCCAACGTACTGGAATGTGTACCAACATATATTGTGGACGTCATCTTTTGGTACCTTAAAAGACATAAGTCAAGGTAACAGGCCCAGTATTCGTCTTAGGATTAAGATACAACATATATGATTGTCTAAAGTAAATTGATTTGCTAAGACAAAATTCTTAACCAAATAAATTACACTTTATGTCCCGATCTAATGCATCATCACCTACGACAATGCACTAATGTTTCTATTCGTGAAGTCCGCCTCCGATGGCCAAGACAGACTATCTCCCGTTAGGGATATAGACAACATAACAATCTTTGATTGAATAAAGTACCCAACTTTATTCCCTTGATTGCGTATCTTATAATTTAGACTGTCACCTTTAGAATCATGTTTTCCACATAATCTGTCCATCATATGCCTAATTCTAAAGGTTCAGACCAACAGTCTTAGACTTTTGTTTGCTTATAATACAGCTAACAAATATGACTGTAAAGAGGACAACAATTTTGTATATGAATAATAAATAAATTCTTTATTGATAAAAATGCCTTCAAAAGCATATTACATTCTTACTCCTCAGGGCATACATGTCTAACAATTTCTCACTTATACTAAGTGAGTAAATACAACAAATCTCGTATCCTCATAACTTCCACATGCTTCTCGAAGACTCTTGTAGTTAGTGTCTTCGTGATGGATTAGCTAAATTGTTCTCTAACACGATTTTGCATACCGTTATATGTCTGTCCTCTATGAAGTCCTTTTTCACATGATACTTCTGATTAATATGCTTACTTTTCTTGTGAAATCTTGGTTCCTTAGCATTAGCTATAGCTGTAGTGTTATCACAATATAGCGATACCGTCTTATCTATACTAGGAACTACCTGAAGATCCTCAAGGAATTTACGAAGCCACACTATTTTTTTGAAGCATCACGAGCTGCCACATACTCGGCCTCCATCGTTGAATCTGAAGTGCAATCTTGCTTTATACTTCTCCAAACAATGGCACCACCACTTAGAGTAAACACAAAACCAGAAGTCGATCTCTTCGAATCCAAATAGGATTGAAAATCCAAATTAGTATATCCTAGAGGTGTTAAATCCTCACCTGAATATACAAGCATATGACCACAATTCCTTCTTAGGTACTTGAAAATATACTTGAACGCAACCCTGTGGTTTGGTCCCAGAGCCACCTGAAATCGACTTACTATCTCAACCGTATAACTAATATCGGATCATGTACAAAGCATCGCATACATGAGACTACCAACTACCAAAGCATAAGGTACTTTCCTCATGTATTCTCTTTCTTCATCAGACTTTAGTGAGTTTATTAGAAAGAGTAATTCCAAACCTAAATGGTTTCCCACCTTTCTTAGAATTTTGCATTACATACCTTTTGAGAATTTTGTCTATGTAGCCCGCTTGGGATAAAGCTATCATTTTGTTCTTCCTATCCTGAAAGATCTGGATCCCGAGAACAAAATTAACCTCACCCAAGTCCTTCATGACAAACTACTTGGTTAACCATAATTTGACCCATGACAATGCCCCAACGTCATTGCCAATTAGCAGAATGTCATCTACATAGAGCAATAGAAAAACCACCTTTCTATCCTTTATGTATTTGTAAACACATGGTTTCTGCACATTTTGTGCAAACCCAGAAGTCTTGATCACCTGATCAAATCTTATTTCCAAGAACGGAAAGCCTACTTAAGTCCATAAAGACTTTAGTAGCTTATAAACCTTACCCATCTAACCCCTAGCATTGAACCTGTCTGGTTGTTCTATATATATGGACTCATTAAGATAGCCATTTAAAAAAGCCGTCTTGATATCCATTTGTCTAATCTCATAGTCAAGAGCGACAGCTATGGACAAAGGAATGCGGATGGACTTAAGCATGGCTATAGGTGAAAAGGTTACTCATAATTGATTCCTTCTTTTTGCATGTATCTCTTAGCTACCAGTCTAGCCTTATAGGTTTTGACCATACCTGATTAGTCTCCATAGACTTCATCTCTATGTTCATGGCCTCTGTCTAGAGTTTCAAATCAACATCCTCCATAGCCTCTTTGTAAGTGTAAAGATCCCTTTCATGTTCAACCAGTTCAGCTAGGAAGGCCTCACCATTAAACATATACCTCTCGAGTTGACGCCTGATCCTCCTACTATGCCAAAGCCCCTTAGGTTGTTGTTCAAGTTTAGTTGGTTTTTCTACACTGATTGGAACGATTTCATTTAGAACCCTTGCAGTGATCGAATTACTTGCCAACTCCTTAAGTACTACTTTGCTTTGAGGCTTAAAGTTGTCCATGTAACTTTCCTCAAGAAAAGTTACATCATTTGAAACTACGACTTTATTTTCCTTTGGGTTATAGCAATAACCCTTTTTAGTCCCTTTTGGATATCCTACAAACACACAAACTTCCAAACATGCTTCCAACTTATTCGCTTCCTTAAACAGGACATAAGCCGGACATCCCCATATGCGAATATGGTTTAAGGATGTCTTCATGCCTGTCCATAACTTGTGAGGAGTTTTAGGAATCGATTTTTAAGGCACATTGTTCAAAAGATAAAATGCAGTTTACAGTGCATATCTCCAAAAGGATAATGGCAATGATGAATAACTCATCATGGATTTGACCATGTCCAATAAAGTCCTATTTCTTATCTCAGCCATGCTATTCTGTTGCAAAGTGTTTGGCATAGTCAAATGGGATAGAATCCCATTCTCTAATAAGTGTCCTAATAACTTATTTGAAAAGTACCTCGATTGGATTGAAGTGCTTTTATGGGTTTACCTAATTGCTTTTCCACTTTAGCCCGAAACTCCTTGAACTTATCATAAGTTTCACTTTTGTGGTGCATTAGGTACACATACCCATACATTGAGTAATCATCAATAAAAATGATGAAATATTCATACCCTCTTCATGCCCAGATGTTCATTGGTTTGCAAAACATCACTATGCACAAGTTTTAGAACCTCTTTTCCCTATTTTCCTTAGACCCAAATGGGCTTTTTGTCATTTTACCCTCCAAACAAGATTCACATTGTGGTATAGATTCTACCTGTAACTGGCTTAAAGGTCCGCCCCTTATTAACCTTGGAATCTTGTTCAGGTTAATATGACCTAGTCGCAAATGCCAAAGATAAGTCTTATTAGAGTGAGAAGTTTTTAGTCTTTTAGAATTATTATCATTAACCTCAGTATTCAGCAGTAAGTCTAACTTAGGCTTGATAAAATATAGATTATTTTACATCCATCCATCACAGATAAAAGATTTGCTTTTATGAATTACTACTTTTTTATTAAAAGAAACTACATAAGAGTCTTTAAATAAATAAGCTATAGAAATTAAATTCCTTTTAAGTTTAGGAACATAAAAACAATTTCACTAAAATAAATTCCTAGAATTATCAAAGTAAAGATAGACATCACCTACTGCTTTAGCCAACACCAAGGATCCATTGCCCATCCAGAGCTTGAAGTCATCATGTAGTGGACTTCTTGTTTCTTTGAACCCTTGCAGAGAAACACATATATGATTAGTTGCTCCGAAATCTATGACCCAAGTGTCACTTGATTCCTCAACCAAACAAGTTTCAACAACTAGAAGATCACACCTACCTCCTCGGGAAAGGAAGTACTTGTAATTCTTCTTGATGTGCCCGACCTTCCCAAAGAAAAAGCATTTGAGCTTCTTTAGGTTCTTCTCTTTCTTCTTCTTGTTCTTGCCATTTGTAGGAGTAGAAGATTTCTCATTCTTAGCCCATTGCTTCTTTCCATTCCTTGGGTTAGAATTGGAACTAGACGCAGCTACCAAGTTGGCCTCGCCACCAGCAGGAGTTTTCCTGATTAGAATTTCAAACTCTTGTAACTGCTTCATCAACTCAGTCAAGGTCATATCCCGTCTATTGCTTAAATTAAATGTAGCTCTAAAAAGAATAAACTCCTTAGATAGAGTCTTAAAGATTATAGTAATTTGTGCTTCAGCATCTATGTCAGCTCCGTTGGCTTGAGCCTTAGTGAGATGACTAACATCATATGCTCCTTCACAGACGTCCTAGGCCTTTGTTTGTAGTTTAAGAGTTTCCAAAGCACCCCTTGCCATTTTGTTAGGGCCTGGCCTCCAAACATGTCTTTAAGATTATCCAAAATCTACTTCATAGTCTCATAATCTTTATGTTAAGTCTGCAGCATGTTATTCATGCTTGCCATAACATAACAGGGGGCCTGATAATTAGCATCTTTCCAATGATCATACGTTTGGATTTACTCATTAGTGGAATCTTCCGTAGCCTTAGGAGTACATGGAGTTGTCAGCATAAATTTTAGTTTCTTAAAAGATAGGACAATTTTTAGGTTCTGTTTCCAATCATTATGGTTCTCATCAGTTAATTAGTTTTTATCAAGTATCGAAGATAAAGTGTTTTTAGACATTTTTAATCTACAATAAAGAATTATCTACCAAACATAAGCAAACATACCATAATAATTTGGTAAGTTAACACAATCATGTAAAATATATAAATGTGTTTATGTGTCAAAACCTTGAAAAAATCACAACCTTACAACGATAATTCCTAACTCATAATTTAAAGAGCCGCCTAGGGAAAACTTGCCAAATTCAATTAGGAACACAGGTCCTCTCATGATTAATATATGTCATCTAGGACTCGTATGATCCAGCATATATTAATAATCATTTCTTTGGCCATTAATTTTATTAGTAGAGCACCTAGGGAAGATTAATAATAAAATTAACATGAATCTATAACCATCGTTTTAATATTTTATCCATGATTTATAATCATCACCTAGGAGTGTGCAACCATAAATCATGCTAAAATACTTTATCCTCTTGGAGATCCAACTTAGTACATGATAAAGTCCTTTCCTCAGGGTCGGAACCACCAGGTGCTACCTATGGACCAATGATGGAGGCCATCGGTCCTCTTTTTGAAAACCTTCTCCCACTCAATCTTTTAAAATCAAGGTTTTATTTTAAGAGACATGCATGAACAAGTTTTAATGAGCGGTACTCCCTATTCTATATGACATGTTATCAACATACATAGAAAATCATATTATAATGCAGACAAGCAAAGCAATCATGCAAAGCTATAAGCAAAACAATAATAAATAGCCATAATATGATGGTTCAATCCAGAGAATAGAAAAAAAGATTACAAGAGATAAATCGAAACATATTATTGATTCTTCATCCTTGAATCTTCAAATTGTATCCATCTTCATGTTCTATCCATCTTCAAGTCTTTAATCCCGCATAAATCAAATACTTCATATTTTCGGTAATATCCAAATTTAATGTTTCTTAGAATTGTCCCAAAAATAAAATCAAAACCAGGTTGAAAAGCGCACCTTTTCTGAAAGACCACAGCTCTCTACTGGCATGCTGATCTATGCAATCGGCCTGCCGGTCATGACCCTTCGGCCTGTCGAACCTCGTAGTCTAGCCTGCCGGCCATGATAGATTGGCTTTTCGAACTTGAAAGTTTGGCCAGCCAATAGAACCGTCAGAATTTTGCCCTGCAGACAGGCTGTCGATCCTAGAGGTGTGGCTTACCGACCGAGCATATATCATAACTTCCAAAAAATATAGTTTTTATGCAGTTTTCAATTTTATTTTCAATAATTCAAAAACATAAAATTAGAGACTTAAGAAAAACCTATGGAACACTATCATCCATCTTCTAGATCCGTCTTCATCGAATGATTATTTAATTACAAAATTCTTACAAATTTAAAATGAAATAATAATTCCTAGACGGTGATAATAGACCGCCATCTAATTACATGAAAAATCTAGATACATATTCTAACCTCTAAGGAACTATAACCGGCATAAATTAATTAATTAATAAATAATTAAATAATAATTTAATTAACCATAATTAATTAATAAACATTCACTATACAATTCCATGACAAGATAAATATATAGAACCCTAGAGTGCCGACTCTCTAAAAAATTAAATTCAAGGATAGGAGAGACCAAGATCACATAATTCATACATAGATCTCAAACATTTCGTGGTTACTCAATGTTGGAAGAAATAGTTATTGACCAGGTGTTTTTCAAAAAATGTCCATGTAATCTAAGTAACCTATGTTCCTAGCGAAGCCCTGTAAATCTATAAATGACAAATGTAGTTATTAACCCAGTCCAAGTATGCAATTCCCCCACCCACATAGCCCCAAATTCCCTCCTCTTCAAAAATTCCATTATGATGCATTTTCAATATATATAACTCAACAAGATCAGGAGCTGCAACAACAATTTATTATGTAGCTTAAGAAAAGCAAAAAAACCACCCCAAAAAGAAAAGAAAAAAGTTCAAAGCAAACCAAAATTCTTGACTATAAATAAAAAGCAGAAAAACCTGAATCCAAGATACAAAACAACGACTCCCTAAACATTTAAAAGAAAAAAAAAGTAAATGAAGTAACGTACATCTCACACCATTCAGACAAATATTAAAGCAAATTTCTATAAAGCCCATTAAAAATGCACTAAGAAACTTACATAATCAAAAGTCAGAACATAAAAAATAGAAAATAAATTTTAATATTCCATTACACATTCATCCAGAAAAAAAAATATTTTTCTTGAAACAAACACGCCCAAACACACAAAAAAACATTTTAGCACTTAAAATGAAAAAAAAAATACATAATAAGCTTCGGTAAATGAGAGACAATAAGACGTGGTGTGAAGGTTGTGCACCCCCTTTATTCAAAATTAACATCTCTCTCTCTCCTTTCTGCACGATGACAGATCTTCAATCCCTAACCTTGATTCTCGGTTGAAGAGTGAAGAAGCCCAGAGAGTTGATACGTGCGGTAAAAGAAATAGGGATAATGACAATTTAGGGTTTTTCATCTTAAAGTCTGTTGGCGTTCCCTCCCACATATGGTATTTTAAAGTCCTTCTTTTGTACCAATTTTAAAAGTTTGAGGGCATTTTAATAATAAAAGAATTGAAACTAGAACGTCCTCTTTTAAATAGATTAGGGACCATTTGGATAATTTAATCAACCTTACTCATTTAAGTACAAAGACCAAAATAATCATACAGCTCCTAATATAAATGTGTTGCACGAGTAAAATAATAAAGATTCATCGAAACCTAAAAACATAAATTAATCCAAACATATACGTACAACACAAAACTTAAATTTTTGGAAAGGCTTTGGATTAAACCCTATAGGTAGTGTGCGACAGACCTGCATTGCTACAGCTTTGGCGTAATTTTTTTAATCTCCCCTCTAACAAGTTGGGCAGCGTTTATAAACTATAAATTTTATAGAATAGACAAACGAAAATTTTTTAACGGACCGAACTCTTTTATACGTATACATAGGTTAGATAATGGATAATGAATAATCCAATCATGTGATGCTCATAGAAAAGATTGACGCGACTATTGATAGCATAGCATCAAAGAAATCATGACGTTCCCTGATGGGAACAAATTTCCTTTTGTACTAGTGACAGGTACACGTGCTAATCAATGTTGAAGTACTCAATTGATGGGATATTTGAGGGAAGTAATGAAATCCAGGCTGTGGGCTCCACTGAACTATCAACCTAGCTAAGACAGTAATGCTCAAAAGCACATGTTGGAGTTCTGGAAAGCACCGGTGACAAGCTGAATTGCTTAGGTAACAGGGAATTTTATAACAAGATATTAAGAACATGTTTGTTTCATTGTTTGAATTATAGTTTGAATTATAGTTTGAATTATTTTATTATAGTTTTTTTTTATAAAAATTTACATGTTTATTTAAATACTTTATTTAAATACTCAAACTAAACAGGCTTTAAGTGTAAGTTTGAGACCGCAGTCAGAGCTATTTTTATGGTTTAAATTGTTTTTAAGTTAAATTTTAAATAAAAAAACATTTAAGCAAAAATGATTAAAACTATAAAAAGGGTAACCGTTTTTCTTACAAGTAATAAATCTTTGACGAAAAGATTAGAAAAAAAAAAATTTAGCAAAAAGATAACAAGAACATTGCCTTTTGTTGCCATTAGAAAACTTTTTGATTCGTCAATTTATTATTATTATTATTATTATTATTATTATTATTATTATGTAGGATGTCTCTTTGGTTTCTGCTTGTGGCGCTCTCTTGAGCTGTTTTTGGGACTCCTTATCCTCGACTAATATAGAAAGCTTTTAGTCATTTGTTGAATTATTATGTGTCTGACCTTATATAGCACCCGATTTCTTTTTTTTTTTTTAACAAATATTTCCTCCATTTTCGGTAGACAAAAACCTCTTATTATTGATTTATATAACTTAATAATGTTTTTCCGCCTTTCACATTTTTAACAAATAAATGATCTAATAACTTTATCCCATTTCCACCTGGGAGTCGGGAAGCTTAATCCTTGGCAGATTTTTTTTTTTTTGGTTCGTTTTTGGGGGGACAAAGACACACTACAACAAATTCGAGATTATATGACCTTCATTTAACGACCGTTTCTCAAAAACCGTCGTAATAAGGGGAAAAAAAGCGTGACGAGTTACGCTCGTAAAGACAAAAACTGTCGTGCTATGGACGGTGTGTACCATGACGGTTATTCAAAAAACCATCGTGGTAAGCTTAACATACCACGACGTTTTTTTAAAAAACCAGGGCATACCATGATGGTTTTTTTTTTCCAAAAACCATCGTGGTAGCTCAATTAAAACCCATTTTCCCACCTCGACAATCAGATACAAATCATAAACTTACCTTTCAAATACGAACACAGATCCTTCCGAAATAGCTGCCACCGTCCCTCTCTGCCTCTGCACTCCTTAATCTCATTCCAAATTATAAGTTTTTGTTAGAAATTAATAAATTGTTGTTGATTTTGTTTTTTTAATCTGTGATTATTGTATTGTGGATCATGGGGATTTAATGTTGTCTTTATTGATTTTGTGTCCTCACCAACCAGACAATGACATTGATGTATACTTGGCACTGTTAATTGATGACCTAAAAAACTTTTGGGAAAATGGAGTCGAAGTTAGAGATGCTTACCTAGAAGAGACGTTCACACTCCGTGCAATGTTGATATAGTCAATTAACAACTTCCCCACATATGGCAATTTATCTGGTTATTCGGTGAAGAGTTCTATTGGTTGTCCTATTTGTATGATGGAAGCGTCTCACAAATGGTTGAAGAATGGTAAGAAAACTGTTTTCTTGGTCATCGAAGATGGTTTCCAAGAGATCATCGTTATTGCAAACAAAATAAAGCCTTTGATGGCAACAGCGAAGAAAGAGACCCTCATCGTCTTTTAACAGGTGAACAAATATTTGAAATGGTAAAAGATACAAGAGTGGTATTCGGGAAGAGAAAGCAAGGTAAGGACAAGCCTTCGATTGATGGACCATGGAAAAAAGATCAATCTCTTTTGATCTTCCATACTAGAAAACACTTTTTGTTTGTCATTGCTTAGACGTTATGCATATTGAAAAAAAACGTTTGTGAATCCATAGTCGGCACGTTGCTCGACATTCCAGGCAAGACTAAGGATGGTGAAAAACCTCAGTTGGATCTAATGGAAATAGAGATTAGCCCTAATTTGTTTCTCGAGAAAAGAGGAAACCGCACTTACTTACCTTCGGTGAAGCACACGTTATCAAGAGTGGAAAAGAGAAAGCTTTGTGAATGGCTGTGCTTCGTTGAAAGTGTTGGATGGGTATTCTTCAAACTTTAAAAAGTTAGTGTCAGTGAAGGATTTAGAACTTATTGGCATGAAAACACACGATTGTCATGTGTTGATGCAGCAATTACTACCACTTGCTTTGCGGGATTACCAAGCTGTGCTCGTTCTTCAATTCAATATGCTCCATGGCAATGGATCCACTATGTTAGATTCACTGCAATTGGACTTAGTCCAAGCCTTATGCATGCTTGAGAAGTATTTTCCATCGGTATTTTTGACATCATGATTCATCTTGTTTGGAGGGTAAAATGACCAAAAGACCATTCGGGTCTAAGGGCAATAGGGCCGAAGGGGTTCTAGAACTTATGCATAGTGATGTTTGCAGATCGATGAACATCCGGGCACGAGGAGGGTATGAGTACTTCGTCACTTTTATTAACGATTACTCAAGATATGGGTATGTGTACCTAATGCACCACAAAAGCGAAACTTTTGACAAGTTTAGGGAGTTTCGGGCTGAAGTGGAAAAGAAATTAGGTAGACCCATAAAGGCACTTCGATCAGATCGAGGTGGGGAATGCCTTTCTGATGAGTTCTTGGAACACTTGTTAGAGAATGAGATTTTATCCCATTTGACTGCGTCGGGCACTCCGCAGCAGAATGGCGTAGCAGAGAGAAGGAATAGAACTTTGTTGGACATGATTAGGTCCATGATGAGTTATTCATCATTGCCTTTATCCTTTTGGGGATATGCACTACAAATAGCATGTTATCTTTTGAACAATGTGCCTTCAAAATCGGTCCCTAAAACTCCTCATGAGTTGTGGACGAGTAGGAAGACATCCTTGAACCATATTCACATATGGGGATGTCCGGCTCATGTCCTGTTTAAGGATCCGAATAAGTTAAAAGCACGTTTGGAAGTTTGCGTGTTTGTAGGATATCCAAAAGGGACTAAAAGGGGTTATTTTTATAACCCAAAGGAAAACAAAGTCGTGGTTTCAACTAATGCAACTTTTCTTGAGGAGAGTTACATGGACGACTTTAAACCTCGAAGCAAAGTGGTGCTTGAGGAGTTAAGGGGTGATCCGTTCACTCCGGATGTTCCGAACGAAACCATTTCGATCGGTGTAGAAAAACCAAACAAACCTGAACAACAACCTCAGGGGCTTCGGCGTAGTGGGAGGATCGGGCGTCAACCTGAGAGGTATATGTTCAATGGGGAGGTCATCTTGGCTGAACCAGATGAACATGATAGGGATCCTTATACTTACGCAGAACCTATGAAGGATGTTGATTCAAGACTCTGGACAGAGGCCATGAACATAGAGATGAAGTCTATGGAGACTAATCGGGTCTGGGAGCTTGTGGATCTTCCTGAAGGGGTAAAACCCATACGGTGTAAGTGGATCTACAAGAGGAAAAAAGGATTGCATGGGAAGGTCGAAACCTTTAAGGCTAGACTGGTAGCTAAGGGTTATACGCAAAAGGAAGGAATCGATTATGAGGAAACCTTTTCCCCTGTAGCCATGTTTAAATCCATCCGGATTCTCTTGTCCATAGCTGCCGCTCTCGACTACGAGATTTGGCAGATGGATGTCAAGACGGCTTTTCTAAATGGCTATCTTGATGAGTCTATTTATACGGAACAACCAGACGGGTTCAAGGTCGCGGGTCAAGAGGGTAAGGTTTGTAAGCTGCTAAAGTCAATTTATGGACTTAAGCAAGCTTCTCGTTCTTGCAACATAAGATTTGATCAAGTGATCAAGACTTATGGGTTCTCACAAAATGTGGATGAACCATGTGTTTATAAACACATTAAGGATGGGAATGTGGTTTTTCTACTGCTCTATGTAGATGACATTCTGTTAATTGGCAATGACGTTGGGGCGTTGTCATCGGTCAAATTATGGTTGACCAAGCAGTTTGACATGAAGGACTTAGGTGAGGCTAATTTTGTTCTCGGTATCCAGATCTTTCAGGATAGGAAGAACAAAATAATAGCTTTGTCTCAGGCCGGCTACATAGATAAAATTCTCAGGAGGTTTGCAATGTAGGATTCCAAGAAAGGTGAGCAACCATCTAGGTCTGGAATTACTCTTTCTAAGAAAGACTCTCCGAAGTCTTATGAAGAAAGAGAATACATGAAGAAGGTGCCTTATGCTTCAGCAGTGGGTAGTCTCATGTATGCCATGCTTTGCACACAACCGGATATTAGTTATGCGGTCGGGATTGTAAGTCGATTTCAGGTGGATCTAGGACCGAACCATTGGGTTGCAGTAAAGCATATTTTTAAGTACCTGAGAAGGACTCGAGGGCATATGTTTGTGTATTCGGGTGAGGACTTGACTCCTCTAGGATACACTGACTCAGATTTTCAATCCTGTCTGGATTCTAGGAAATCGACTTCGGGGTTTGTGTTTACTTTGGACGGAGGTGCCATCAGTTGGAGAAGTGCAAAGCAAGATTGCACTTCAGATGGCCGAGTATGTGGCAGCTAGTGATGCTTCGAAAGAAGCAGTGTGGCTCCGCAAGTTCCTTGGGGATCTTGAGGTAGTTCCTGGTATGGATAAAGCGGTATCACTGTACTGTGATAACAGTGCAGTGGTAGCTAATGCTAAGGAACTGAGATTTCATAAAAAGAGTAAGCATATTGATCGAAAGTATCATGTGATAAAGGACTGCGTTGAGGGCGGGCATGTCACCGTGTGCAAGATCGCGTCAGAGGACAATTTAGCTGATCGATTTACAAAGACACTTACTGGGAGAGTCTTCGAGAGGCATGTGGAAGCTATGGGGATGCGAAATTTGTTGTGTTTACTCACTTAGTGCAAGTGGGAGATTGTTAGACATGTATGCCCTAAGGAGTAAAAATGTAATACATTTTTTGAGACATTTTTATCAATAATGAATTTATTCATTTATATATACCAAATCTTGTCCTCTTTACGTTCATATTTGTTGAATGTATGTTAAGCAAACAGTAGTCTGAGACTGTCAGTCTAAACCTTAAGAATTGGGCATATGATGGACTGATTATGCGAAAGACACGATTTTTAAGGTGACGGTCTAAAACATATGATCCGCAATCCAGGGAATAAAGTTGGGCACTTTATTCATGTAAAGATTGTTATGTTGTCTATATCCCTTTTGGGAGATGGTTTGTCTTGACCATCGGAGTTGGACTCCGTGAATAAAAACATTGGCACGTTGTCATAGGTGACGATGTGTTGGATCGGGACATAAAGTGAATTGATTTGGATTAAAAATTTTGTCTTGGTAAATCGATTCACTTTAGACAATCATTTGTATTGTATCTTAATCCTGAGATGAATAGTGGGCCCGTTGTCTCAACTTGTGTCTTTTGATGTGCCAAAGGGTGACACCCACATCTCAATAGTGGTATGCATGTCGGTACGTTGGAGGCATGACTCTTGATAGCGTAGACTTGTTATTCATAGATATGGAATCCATAGCTCCTCTTTAGGAGTAATGATATCCTCTTATATGCGTTGTCCTGTAATTGAAAAACTAGAGTGCTCAACCATTTGGATACATAGGTGTAATTGAATGGTATACTGTCTTTGGATAGTAAGTTTTCTAATGGTGAGACAATGGAACGTAAGATAAAAATAATCGGGAAGGTAAGACAGAACTTGTCCTTAAGCCGATTATGGATTTTCATATGGGGACATGATACACTATGATATGTCATGGAGACTTAGCTATATGAGCTTCGTAATTCTATAAAGTTCAAGAGTGCAGCTCCAAGCTTTTAGTGGAGTAGCGTTGGAGTTGATAATTGTGACATGTATATATGGGATATTGGGTCTCATAATTATTATGAGTTTGAACTTTATAGGTCCATTTTGGTCCCCTTTGCTAGCTCACAAAATCCTGTAACGACACGGCGTGTTTTTCCAATAATTGGTGACTTATGTCGGATTTATCAGATTAGTTTAAAATTTGGAAGAATTAAATAATTCATGTCTGTTTATCGGTTGAATTAATTTTGTAAGAAATTAGTTCAAGATAAACTTGTTGAATTATTACAATCAGATAATTCTTGTTTGTTTATCGGTTGATTTAATTTTGGATAAATTAGATCGAGATAAACTTGTAGAATTATTGTGAATTGATTTATTTTCTTAGAGATTATCTTGATAAAGTTTGTTTTGATCAGATAACTTTTCTATTGGGTTATTTGAATCAAAACTGAGACTTTATCCTATAGAATCTCAGGTGGAAAATAAAAGATTCACGGAGATTTTTTCGAGAGAGTTTGGCCTACCGAATGACGTGTTCGGCCTGCCGATCAGTGAGTGATAAGATTACGTGTTTTCACGTGGATCTTATTAGATATTGATCTGAACTTGATTCTGTTTCAAGTTTTTGAGACCTAATCTGATAAGGACTGACCCCAGGACCAATAGCTATAAAAAAGGAGTAAGTCTCATGATTTACTCAAATCGATTGAGAGATTAAGAGTGATACTCTTCTACTGAGCATCTGAAAAACTCCCTAAGAGCTTTTGTTCACAAATAACGAACACTAGCTTTGGGTTCTCTCTATTGGTTGGAAGGAGAGTCACTGGTGGAAAAGCTGTACGTGTGAGCCTACACTCACTCCGGTTGTGGATAGAGACTAGCAAAGAAGACCAGTTGGTTGAGGTTCTTCTGGAACGTTACTTCTCTACACAGGTTGCGGAGGTTCTTCAGCACACAGAGGTTAGTAAGATTTGTCTAATTTATACATATAGTATGTCAAACTTGTGTTTTAAAAATTACTCTGATATATAAAAGCTTTAAAAATTTCGCTGTGCATTGTTTTTTACCAACAACTGTCATCGAAGCTGAAACTCAGATGACTAAAGTCTTTAAGACTTTGTCAAAGGAATTTATTCTGTTTAGAGCTACTTTTAATTTGAGCAATAAGCAGGATATGATTTTAACAGAGTTGATGAAATAGTTATAGGAGTTCGAACTGCTGATCTGGGAATCTCTTGCCAGTGGCGATGCCAATTTGGCAGCTGCTTTTGGTTCCAATCCCAACCCTAGGAATGGAAAGAAGCAATGGGCTAAGAATGGAAGGTCTTCTGTTCCTTCTAACAACAAGAGCAAGAAGAAGAAGAACAAGAACCCAAAGAAGCTTATGTGCTTCTTCTACAGGAAGGTCGGGCACATAAAGAAGAATTGCAAGGACTTCCTTTCCTGAGGAGGTAGGTGTGATCTTTTGTATTTAAAAACTTGTTTGGTTGAGGAATCCAGTGACATTTGGGTTATAGATTAGGGTACAACTAATCATATTTGTGTTTCTCTATAGGGGTTTAAAGAAACAAGAAGTTTGCTCCATGAAGACTTCACACTTTAGATGGGTGATGGATCCTTGGTCTTAGCTGAAGCAGTGGGAGATGTTCATATTTATTTTGATAATTATAGGAATTTAATTTTGTGAGGGTGTTTTTATGTTCCTAAATTTAAGAGGAATTTAATTTATGTATCTTGTTTATTTAAAGACTCCTATTTGGTTTCTTTTAATAATAAAGTGGTGATTCATAAAAATAAATCTTTTATCTGTTCTGTATAGATGCAAAATAATCTATATTTTATCAAACCTAAGATAAACTTATTGCTTGATGTTGAGATGAATGATAATAACTCTAAAAGACTTAAAACTTCTCACTCTAATAAGACTTATCTTTGGCATTTGAGTCTTGGCCATATTAACCTGAATAAAATTCAAAGGTTGGTGAGGGATGGACCTTTAAGTCACTTAAAGGTGGAATCTATACCTCAATGTGAATCTTGTTTGGAGGGTAAAATGGCCAAAGACCATTTGGGTCAAACGGCAATAGGGCCAAAGGGGTTCTAGAACTTGTGCATAGTGATGTTTACGGACCGATGAACATTTGGGCATAAGGAGGGTATAAGTACTTTGTCACTTTTATTGATGATTAATCAAGGTATGGGTATGTGTACCTGATGCATCACAAAAGCAAAATTTTTGATAAGTTTAGGGAGTTTCAGGCTGAAGTAGAAAAGCAATTGGGTGGAGCCATAAAGGCACTTCGATCCGATCGAGGCAGATAATACCTTTCTGATAAGTTCTTGGGATACTTATTAGAGAATAGGATTTTATCCCAATTGGCTACACCAGACACTCCGTAGTAGAATGGCATAGCGAAGATAATAAATAAGACTTTGTTGGACATAGTCAGGTCCATGATGAGTTATTCATCATTGCCTTTATCCTTTTGGGGATATGCACTATAAACCACATGTTATCTTTTGAACAATGTGCCTTTAAAATCAGTCCCTAAAACTCCTCACAAGTTGTGGATGGGCAAGAAGACATTCTTAAACCATATTCACATATGGGGATGTCCGGCTCATGTCCTATTTAAGGATGTAAATAAGCTGGAAGCACGTGTAAAAGTTTGCATGTTTGTAGGATATCCAAAAAGGACTAAAGGGGTTTATTTCTATAACCCAAAGGAAAATAAAGTTGTGGTTTTAACTAATGCAACTTTCCTTAGGGAAAGTTACATGGACGACTTTAAGCCTTGAAGCAAAGTGGTGCTTGAGGAGTTGTCGAGTAATCCTACCACTCTAGGGGTTCCAAATGAACCTGAACAACAATATAAAGGGCTTCAGCGTAGTGGGAGGATCAGGCGTCAACCCGAGCGGTATTTGTTCAATAGTGAGGCCTTCTTGGCTAAACTGGATGAACATGAAAGGGATCCTTATACTTATGTAGAGGCTATGGAGGAGTTGATTCGAAACTCTGGATAGAGGCCATGACCACAAAGATGAATTCTATGGAGACTAATCAGGTCTGGGAGCTTGTGGATCTTCCCTAAGGGGTAAAACCCATAGGGTGTAAGTGGGTCTTCAAGGGGAAAAGAGGAGTGGATGGAAAGGTCAAAACCTTTAAGGCTAGACTAGTAGCTAAGTGTCACACGCAAAAGGAAGGAATTGATTATGAGGAAACCTTTTTGCCGGTGGCCATGCTTAAGTCCATTCGGATTCTGTTGTCTATAGCTGCTGCTCTCGATTACGAGATTTGGCAGATGGATGTCAAGATGGCTTTTCTAAATGGCTATCTAGATGAGTCTATTTATATGGAACAACCAGACAGGTTCACGGCTAAGGGTCAAGAGGGTAAGGTTTGTAAGCTGCTAAAGTCAATTTATGGACTTAAGCAGACTTTCCATTCTTGGAACATAAGATTTGATCAGGTGATCAACACTTATGTGTTCTCACAAAATGTGGATGAGCCATGTGTTTACAAACACATTAAGGATGGGAAGGTGATCTTTCTACTACTTTATGTAGATGACATTATGCTAATTAGCAATGACATAGGAGCATTGTCATCGTTCAAATTATGGTTGACCAAGGAGTTTGACATGAAATACTTGGGTGAGGCTAATTTTGTTCTTAGTATGTAGATTTTTTGGGATTGGAAGAACAAAATGATAGCTTTGTCTCAAGCCGGCTACATAGATAAAATTCTCAAGAGGTTTGCCATGTAGGATTCTAAGAAAGGTGGGCAACCATCTAGGTCTGGAATTACTCTTTCTAAAAAAGAGAGTCTCAAGAAGAAAGAGAATACATGAAGAAGGTGCCTTATGCTTTGGCAGTGGGTGCTCTCATGTATGCCATGCTTTGCACATGACCAAAGATTTGTTATGCGGTTGGAATTGTAAATCAGTTTTAGGCAAATTTAGGACCGAACCACTGGGTTATGGTAAAATATATTTTCAAGTACCTGAGAAGGACTCAAGGGTATATGTTAGTATATTCGGGTAAGGACTTAACTCCTCTAGGATATACTGACTTAGATTTCTAATCTTGTCTAGATTCGAGAAGATCAACTTCAGGTTTTGTGTTTACTCTAGGCAACGGTGCCATTAGTTGGAGAAGTTTGAAACAAGATTGCACTTCGAATTCAACGATGGAGGCTGAGTATATGGCAGCTAGTGATACTTCAAAAGAAGTAGTGTGGCTCCGTAAGTTCCTTGGGGATCTTGAGGTAGTTCCTGGTATAGATAAGGCGGTATCACTGTACTGTGACAACAATGCTACGGTAGCTAATCTAAGGAACCAAGATTTCACAAGAAAAGTAAGCATAATGATTGGAAGTATCATGTGATAAAGGACTTCGTTGAGGGCGGGCATGTCATGGTGTGCAAAATCGCGTCAAAGGACAATTTAGCTGATCCATTCATGAAGACACTTACTGGGAGAGTCTTTGAGAGGCATGTGGAAGCTATGGGGATACGAAATTTGTCATATTTACTCACTTAGTGCAAATGGGAGATTGTTAGACATGTATGCCCTAAGGAGTAAAAATGTAAAATGTTTTTGGAGACATTTTTATCAATAAAGAATTTATTTATTATTAATACACTAAATTTTATCCTCTTTACGTTTATATTTGTTGAATGCATGTTAAGCAAACAAAGGTCTGAGACTGTCGGTCTAAACCTTTAAGAATTGGGCATATGATGGACAGATTATGCGGACGACACGATTCTTAAGGTGATGATCTAAATCATAAGATCCGCAATCGAGGGAATAAAGTTGGGCACAATTCTACCCGCGTTTGTTGACCGTTGGATGTCCTTTTCAACATTCGAGATTACACGTGCTTAGTACTGGCAGATGCCGCGCAACATGGGATTACAAACTCATATTCGCACAATCTTGAAGGCCAAAACGCGTGAAGCATTTAGCGAAACGAATCTTTGTTTCAGTTAAGATTTAAATAGTAAAATAATGATGAAATGTTGTAAATAGTGGTTCTTAAGACACTATAAATACCAGGGGTTTCTCCCCCATTGGAACGCAACCTTCTTGTAGTATGATAATTCTGCTTCTTAAATAGTTAGTTTTCAATATTTTAGTTTTTATTTTAGTTCTTAGTCTAGTTTCTTGTAAAATATTTTCCAGTTTATGTTGTAAAATTATGTTCAATAATATATGTAGTATTTTATTAATTATGTCTTTCTAATTTCCTTTTTAAGTTGAGGAGAGAGGGGGAAATCTTGGCAAAATTACCTTAAATATTTTTGGTTTTTTATTCTTTTCTAAGTAGTTGTAATGCCAAATTATTTTCTTAGAAAACTTAGGATTTTAATATTTTCTTAGCTAAAACTCTACCAAAATTACAGTTTTGATTTGTCAACGACATAGACTGGCACGGATAATACTTCAGAGGACCTTAATTAGTCGTAGATAGAGAATGGCTTGGTAAATGCTTAACTTATTATCTTGGTTGTTATTTTAGTTAAGTTATGTTAAAATGCTGCCCATTTATTAAGTTGTGTTTTTGCTGTATTATAGACATGGAATGGCATAGTAAGCTTGGTAATTCTTGATTTATTGTCAACATTGGATGGCGTAGTGTATTCTTAAACCAACTAATAAATAAATAGAAAAACTAAAATATATTTAAGATAATTGCCTAAACAAAACTTTAAACCTCAGCCCTGTTATTATTGCTATTTTACTTCTTTAAATTGTCGTTGTTATTGTTGTTGCTCTGCTTAAGCTATCTGTACATGTTGAAATTCCATTTTTATTTACCTGTATTTCTTGTTATTAAAGTTTTAAATTGTAAAACTTCAGAAACGAAAAATGTAGTAAAAATGTGTAAATACTGTAAATATATTTTGTAAATAATAAATATTAATCATTATATTTTTTAGTTTAGATAAAAAGAAAAAGTTAATAAAATATATATACTAAAACTGAATAAAATATTTCCCTATGGGTTTGACCTTGGATTCACCGAGTAAGTACTACTTGAGACAACCTTATACTTCGGGTTATTTTAGAGTGTGTTATTCACACGCTAGTTAAGTTTTAGGCGCCATTGCCGGGGATTGGTATTACTTTTAGTGCAGTATATTGTTGTATAATATATTTTCTTTTTCTTTTTCTTTTCTTTTTCTGGTTTATTTGTTTTCTTTTGTTAATATTTTCTGTTTTATAGGTGTTAAGTGCTATTCACGTAGTAATTTACATGCGTTTTTTGTAAGTTACCATTTGTGTATGTTACTATTTTACTATTCATTAAAAAATAAAAAATTAAAAAAATCATAAAAGTTTTATTTTTCTTTCCTTTCTTTTGTAAAATATTTATTTTTCTAGTTTTAGGTTTTTGCCATAGAAATAAAACTTCATAAAATTTTAGATTAGGTTTTCTATAGTACTTAATAAGTAAATTGTGTTTTTGTGAAAAGTATTTTTCGAGAAAGTTTTGTTCGAGGACTGGTACTGGTTCAGAATTTTTTCCTATAACCAGTTAACTTTTGGAGATTCTTCCAATACCAGTCATTCCAAGAATGCTGTTCTGGAGAAGAGATTGGTTTTTAAGGAGCCTCAGCACGATCACTTTTTCCTGGGAATATTCTTGAAAAATACAATTCTCAAATTCTACAAAATCAACAAGGTTGATACTTTTCATTCACTACTTTACTCTCCCTAAGTAAAGAAAAGCTTAGTATCTGTCTATAAAATTTTGTAAATATATAAATAATTTATGCCAGTTTGGTCTCGTGTGTTTAAAAATCATAGGTTAATTAGGAAAAGTTTTAAACCACCTTTATAATTTTTGGATACATAGGTTTGCGTGATCATTAATTAGATAATTTTTGTTTTTAGAATTAATACTCGGGAGAGAAGGATTTTGAATACATATTTAGGAAGCATAACCTAGGAAATTATAAAAGTTAAGAGACCTATAGTTTTCTTTATGGCTAATAAATAGAATTAGATATTAATGAATCCTTAATAATTGGTTCACAATAGAGATATTGAAATTAGTTACTTTTGGCATTTCTCAATTAGTGCTTGGAAGATGAAAGTTGGGATATATTAGAAGTCTAGGCCAATAAATTGGAGAATTTGAATTGTAAATAATTTAGGCAATTATTGAGCATAATGAAGATTAGGTAAAATAGTTTCATTAGACCTTTTTGTTATTGCTTGTTTGTTTTTATTTATTTTATAAATTTTATGTTAAATTTCACTTTAGTTTAATTTAGTTTCTTGTTTTTGATTTAAATTTATGGGTTGTTAAAATAATTTTAGAATTCACATAATTTTGGTAATCAACTAAAAAATAGCACAATATTCATAGAATCGACATTTGTACTTAGTTGTACACTTTACTACTTGAAAAGATCACATACGCTTGCGTGTCACGAAAATCACACAACACTTATATTAAGTTTCTTTGAGAAGTATTTTTGTTTCTAATAATAATAATAACAACAATACTACTACTAATAATAAATGAACTCCTTTTGACATTTGCATATGCTATTTACTCTTTTTTTTCTATTTTTTTGATAATGTAGGATGATAACATTGGGATAATTCTACAATGGATTATACGAATATAGTCAACACTGACATGGTAATACATATGTTTACCAAACCATAAAATAATGTAAAAGAAAAGATAATAGGATTGGAAAGGAAAGTAAAGTAAAGAGGTGGGCATCATTTATTTCTTTTCTAGTGTTTATTTAATTATTTGATTGTGTAATAAGAAACAATCTCATTCCCTTTCTAGTATTTACTTACCTAGGAATGAGACTTATTCAATGTAACTACTAAAATATCATTTTGACATAACTAATAGGTAAACTATTATTATTTTATGGCTATATAAATCTACATATGCTCCCCTTATATATAGTGAGGCACAAATAAAAGGGTTAATCTTTATTGGCCTATTGGTTATTCTACTCCCACTCTGAACATTAAATAGTAATATTTATATTTAGAAATCTAAGTAAATATAGTATTCATTCCCTTTGATAAGAAATCGGTTCTAAAATGTATGGGAGAATTTGTATTCTCTTTTCTCATTCCCTATATTATATGGGGACCACATTATTTAAAAGTAAAGGAGATCACTCCTTACTTTCTTTTTCTTTTTGATGCAAAGTAAACATGCCTTGATGGCTAATGATGTTCTTCTTTTTATGGAAAAACTTTATGAAGAAAGATTGTAGAAGCGAAATCTTACCACGTTTTTGACCTTCTCAACTCGAGTTAGACTTAGTGATCATAATTACTATACCCTTTTGCTTCCCCATGTTTCTAGTCCATTTAACTAGAAATTCTTTAGAATTGAAAACCTACAATACATAGATTGACAAGAAAAAATAGAGCAAAATTACACATGAATAATGAAATCTGCATGTTTACTTTGCATCAAAAGGAATGGAAAAGTAAGGAGTGATTCTATTTTTCTTTAAATAATGTGTTTTCTTAGAAAATCAGTAATAAGAGTTTTTAAGGCCCCATGCAATATACAGAATGCAGAAAGGAGATACTAATCCTTCTCTACCCTTTCGTATTGATTCCCTATGAAATGGAATGAATATTATATTTACTTAGATGTCCAAATCTAAATGTTATTATTTAATAAATATTAATTATATAAAAAATATATATTTTAATAATTACATTAAATAAGATTCCTATTCACTTTCCAAAAAAGATCTATATTTCCTAAGTAAGTAAACGCTTTAAAAAAAAAAAAATAAGTAAGATCCCTATTCCGAAGTAAGTAAACGTTAGAAATAGAATGATATTGTTTTCCATTACAATATCAAATAATCAAGGAAACATTAGAAAGGGAATGAATGATGGTTACTCTCATTACTTTACTTTTTAATCTTATTATCTTTTCTTTTACATTCCTTTACAGTTTGATAAATAGACCCCAACATTAAAAACACAAGAAGGATGTGAAGAAAATTAAGTATTATAAAAATAGAATCTATAAAAAAAAAAAGTTTTCAAAACTTTATGAGCATTAATTATCATGAACATTTATAGATTCAAGGGATACAAATACAAGTGTAATCCCTTTTCTTTGAGGACAACCTAGGAGTGGCTGACCTAGAAGGGAAAAGTTGCATGTTTACTAGGTAAATTCACCCCTAAATGTCAAATTAGGGAAAAAAATAGCACAAAGAAAGTTCCCTTGCCAAAGAAAAAATTGTTTATGGAGTGAATTAGATGAATAATACTTGTCTACTTTTGGAGAATTGGCATTCAAATACACTTGAGTAGAAAAATTAAATTAATATAAACCAACAAATGGAAGATAATTAGGCTAAAAACCACTTTTGAGAAGTCATTACAGGTTTTTGCTTCTTTTTTTCATTGATACTATTGGTTTCTAAAAATTTTTAGGTAAAACATATAAACACGTGACTATAATCAGGAACATAAATAAAAAAAAAAATTCTCAAAACTTTTGTAAAACATGTTATAAAGTATATTAATTTAATGCTAGTAAAAATATATAAATTATGTTTATCGATTGAAGCGATTAGGACAATATACTTCTTCCAGAGATCATCAATCTTTATATGAAACTAAAGCCTTCATCGCCTAGTCTTTGGCACCATATGGACACACGTGCAAGCCAAGAAGGAATTAGTTTTTTTAAAGATCACTTTTCTCATGCAATAGTCTCAACACATAAGCAAAGCAGGTATTGTGATGAAGAGCACTTCTTCTTCTCTCTTTCTCTCTCTACACTCTTATACTAGGGTTTTTAGCAAAGTTTTTGCAATCTTCAAGACTTTCAATTTTGTGTAAAATGAATAGAGGAAGCATCTATTTATAGAGAATGTGAGATCTAAGTAATTTTTAAAGGTTCCTTTATTCTAATTTTAAATATCACATATTTAATTAAAATAAAAAAGATAAGTTTCCCTTTCCTTGTTAGTTATATGCACCACTCACATACAGATACTCTATCTATGTGTGGCACCAATTTGAGGAGAAAAGAGAGAGAAATCAACTTATTACCTAATCTGATTTCTTTCCAAATTTAAATTTCCACTTTGAATTAAATCACATTTATCTAAAATTAGAAAGTTCTAAACATGGAAACTTGGTGAACAAGCTTTGGACTGTACAAAAAATCCTTATTCAGGTACATGCCACACACAGTGGGAGGACACATTATTTAATAATTATAAATTAATTTAGAATTAATTTATTTTGAGTGATTAATTTAGAATTCCATAATTCTAAATTAATTAAGTAAACTAATAATTCCACTTATTCAAACAGCATTTACAAGTAAGGTTAGCAATTAATGTTCACGTGTCGTGTTTAAGCTAGCACAATTATAACATGACACGATTAGTATGAATATGAACACGATAAAATCAATAAACTTGCCAAAAACACGAACACAAAACACACATGGCACACGTAACAGAACATGATGCACCATGCTTAACATGTTTATTAAATAGGTTGTGATAGGGTTGACATGATAAAAACCTGTATATGAAATGATTATGACCAAGTTAATCAAAAATTTTAGATTTTTTTTTATATTAAGTTGTAACTACTCCATACAAATTGTAATTAGATCACGAAAGCAGTGCGTGTAATGAAACACAAATTCTCCAATTTTTAATAATTAACAAAAACACAATATTGAAATGCAAAACATATAAATAGTATTAGATATAACAGGCTAGGAAATGCATGCAATATTTTTGTTTTTTAGTTCATATGTGCCATAAATGAGCAAATGCGTATGGTATTATGTTATGTCGACACATTTACAGCCTGTTTATTAAACATATTAAAGCGTATTAAATGAGCTAGCATAAATCTAGCCCGTTTATTTTCATTTTATTCATGCCATCTCATTTATTACCCATTTAGTAACGTGTAGTTCAAACCTTTTTATCTCGTATCGTTTCTGTAGCGTGTTGTCGTGCCATATCCAAAATTATTGGCCCTATTTACTGTTAGAAAACAATACGCAACAAAATTTTAAAAATTTTAAATCAAAGTCTTTTCCAAAGCACAAGTTTGACATGCTAAGTATATAAATTAATGATAGATCTTACGTACCTCTTTTGATGCCAAAGGTGCAGAAGAACTATGAAGAAAAAAAGTTCTACAAAAGCCTCAACCAACTAGCCTTCTTTTCTATTATCTATCCACAATCGGAGTGCCAGTGGTCACACGTTGTACAGTCTTCCTTTGGTGACTCTCCTTCCAATCACTTGAAAAAACCCAGGGTTAAGGTTCCAAACGTTGAACAATAGCTCTCTAGAAGTTTCAGAGTTTCTCACACAAGAGTACTCACTCAATGCTTCTTAAATGATCTGAATACCAATAAAAAATAGCTCCCCTTTTATAGTGGTCGAATCTGGGGTTAAACCTTATCAGATTAGGCTTTAAAATTTGAGTCTAGATCAACTTCTGATGGTAAACGTGTCACAAATGCATAACTAGATTATTGCAAGTTTGGCACGCTGATCTGGGAAATCAGCTAGCCGAACCAACTCAACCGACCTACCAAACTAACTACATCGGCCTGTCGAACTGTCTGCATTGGCCTACTAATCGAGCGATAATTTGGAGATATCAAAATATTTTATTTTCACACAAGAATCTTAGAACCCCAGTTTTAATTTAAATAATCTAATAGAAAAGTTATCTGATTAAAATAGTCATATACATATAACCCCATATCAAATAAAATATTATTTAAATAATTCAACATGTTTATCTTGAATTAATTCACAAAGTTAATTCAATCGAGAAACTAACATGAATTATTAAATCCACTCTTATTGAATTTCAACCAATCTAATAATTAACATAAGCCACCAACATGTAGAAAAAACACGTCGTATCGTTCCAATAATCATTATGTGCTAGCAAAGAGGACCCAATGGACATATATAGATCAAGCTCCTATAATTATAAAATGATATATCTTAGATACATATTTTATAATTATCAACTCTAATGCTACTCTACTGAAAGCTTAGAGTTGCACTCTCGAACTATATAAAATTACAAAGCTCCAATAAGTTCATCGTCCATGACATATCATAATGTGTAACGTAACAACTCCATAGGATATTCATAATCGGGCTTAAGGATAAATCCTATTTTACATCCCCAATTATTTTAATCATATGTTCCATTATCACACCATTGGAACACTTATTATTTATAAATAGTATACCATTTGGTTACACCTATGTATCTGAATGGTTATGTGCTCTAGTCTTCTAGTTACAAGATAATGCCTATAAGAAAATATCATGGACTCTTAAAAGAGCTATGGATTCCATATCTATGAATAACGAGTCTACATCATTTAAGAGTCATGTCTCCAACGTACCGATATACGCTTCATCATCAAATTAGGATATCACTCTTTAGTATATTAAAAGACACAAGTCAAGAATACGGGCCCATTATTTATTTCAAGATTAAGACATAGCACAATTGATTGTCTAAAGTGAATTGATTTAAACAAACAAAATTATTAAACAAATCAATTCAACATTTTGTCCTGAACCAACATATTGTCACCTATGACAATATACTAATGTTTCTACTTGCAGAGTCCCACTCAGATGACTAAGGCATGTCATCTCCCGTTAGGCATGTAGACAACATAATAATCTTAACATGAATAAAGCACCCAACTTTATTCCCTCGATTATGGATCTTATCATTTAAACTATCACTTTTAAGATTCATGTCTTCCGCATAATCTGCCCATCATATGCACAATCTTAAAGGTTTAGACTGACAGTCTTAGATTTTTATTTGGTTATCATACATTTAACAAAAATAAACATAAAGAGGACAACATTGATTTATGAATAATAGATAAACTCTTTATTAATTAAATGTCTACAAAAACTTATTACATCATTAATCCTTCGAGCACCTAGTCTAACAAAATCCCACTTTCCCTAAGAGAGTAAATATCATATGTCTTGCATCCCAATGGCCTCTATATGCTTCTCAAAAACCCTCATTGTTAGTGTCTTTGTGAAAGGATTAGCTATATTGTTCTCGGATGCGATCTTGCATAATGCAACATGTCCACACTCTACGAAGTCCTTTATCACTTGATACTTCTAATATATGTGTTTACTCTTCTTGTAAAATCTTAGTTCCTTGGCATTAGCTATCGTTGTAGTGTTATAACAATGCAGCAAGATGGCCTTATCCATAGTAGGAACTGCCTCAAGATCCCCAAGGAACTTGCAAAGCCACACAACTTCTTTTGAAGCTTTACTAGCTGCCATATACTCGACCTCCATTGATGAATCTAAAGTGCAATCTTGCTTGATACCTCTCTAAATAATGGCGCCTCTACCTAAAGTAAACACTGAACCTGAAGTAGGTCTTGTCGAATCTAAACAGGATTAAAAATCTGAATCAATATATCTAAGAGGAGTTAGATCCTTACCCAAACACACTAGCATGTAACCTTTAGTCCTTCTCAGGTACTTGAAAATATGCTTGACCACAACACAATGGTTCGGTCCTAGATCCGATTGAAATCAACTTACTATCTCGATCGTATAACAAATGTCTAGTCGTGTGTAACACATCGCATAACCCACTGCCGAAGCATAAAGTACCTTCTTCATGTAGTCTCTTTCTTTATTAGACTTTGGAGAGTCATTCTTAGAAAAAGTAATTTCAGACTGAGATAGTTGCTTACCTTTCTTAGAATTCTACATCACAAACTTCTCGAGAATTTTATCTATGTATGTAGCTTAGAATAAAGCTATCAATTTATTCTTCCATTCCCAAAAGCTTTCGATACCCAAAACATAATTAGTTCCACCCAAGTCCATGTCAAATTGCTTGGTCAACCATAATTTGACCGATGACAATGCCCTAACGTTATTGCCAGTAAGTAGAATGCCATCCACATAGAGCAGTAGGAAAACCACCTTCCCATCTTTAATGTATTTATAAACACATGGTTTGTCCATGTTTTGTTCAAACCCATAAGTCTTGATCACTTGATAAAATCTTATGTTCTAAGAACAAGAAGCATGCTAAAGTCCATAAATAGAATTTACTAACTTACAAACCTTATGCTTTTGACCCCTAGCTTTGAGCCCATTTGACTGCACCATATAGATAGCCATTTAGAAATGCTATCTTGACTTTTATTTGCCAAATCTTGTAGTTGAGAGCAGTAGCTATGAACAAGAGAATGCGGATGGACTTAAGCATAACTACAAGCAAAAAGGTTTTCTCATAATTGATTCCTTCCTTTTGTATGTATCCCTTTGCTACATGTCTAGCCTTATAGGTTTTGAATTTCCCACCTGCTCCTTTTTTTCTCTTGTAGATCTGCTTACACTCTATGGGTTTTACCCCGTTGGGAAGATTCACATGCTTCTAGACTTGAGTAGTCTTCATAGACTTCATCTTAGTGTTCATAGCTTATGTCCAGAGCTTTGAATCAACATCCACCATAGCCTCTGTATAAGTGTAAGGATCCTGTCATGTTTAATCGATTCAGCCAAGTAGGCTTCACCATTGAACATATACCTCTCAGGTTGACGCCTGATCTTCCCACTATGCCAAAGCTTCCTAGGCAATTGTTTGGTTGGTTTTTCTATATTGATTAGATTGGTTTCAACTAGAATCCCTAGAGTGATCAAATCACTCGCTAACTCCTCGAGTACCACTTCACTAGAAGGCTTAAAGGTGTTCATGTAACTTTCCCCAACGAAAGTCTTATTCGTTCAAACCACGACTTTATTTTCTTTTGGTTTATAGAAATAACCCTGTTTTGTCCCTTTTGGATATCCTACAAACACATAAGCTTCTCAATGTGCTTTCAACTTGTTCGCTTCCTTGCACAGGGCATGAGCTGGACATCCCCATATGCGAATATGGTTTAAGATTGTCTTTTGACCCACCTACAACTCATGAAGAGTTTTAAGAATCAATTTTGAAGGCACATTATTCAAAAGATAACATGAGATTTGTAGTGCATATGCTCAAAAGGATAAAAATAACGTTGAATAACTAATCAGGGACCTAACCATGTCCAACAAAGTCCTATTCCTTCTCTCAGCTATGCCATTCTACTGCGGAGTGCTTGTTGTAGTCAAATGGGAAAAAAATCCTATTCTCTAGTAAGTGTCCTATGAACTCATTAGAGGGGTATTTTCTATCTCGGTCGGATCAAAGTGCCTTTATGGGTTTACCTAATTGTTTTTCTGCTTTAGCTCAAAACTCTGTGAACTTTTCAAAAGTTTTGCTCTTATAATGCATTAGGTAGACTACCCATATTTTAAGTAATTATCAATAAAAGTGACAAAATACTCATATCCTCCTTGTGCCTTGATGCTTATGGGACTATAAACATTACTATATACAAGTTCTAGAACCCATTTAACTCAATTGCCCATAGACTCGAATGGTCTTTCGGTTATTTGCCCTCCAAACAAGATTCATATTGTGGTATAGATTCCACCTCTAAGTGAATTAAAGGTCTATTTCTTACCAACCTTTGAGTCCTATTAAGGCTAATATGACCTAATCGCAAGTGCCAAAAATAAGTCTTATTAGAGTGAGATGTATTAAGTCTTTTAGAGTTATCATTAGCCTCAGTGTTTAGTAGTGAGTTTATCTTAGGTTCGATATGTTGGGTTTAGTTGGATTTTGTGATTCAAATAAGCAACGAAAAATCAATATTAATTCCTACAAAACCCTCACAAGATCCATGCAATTTGATTAGATTGATAAGAAAGTTATAGAATCTTATGAGGATGACAAAAAGGGCAAGATTGTTGGAAGGAAGAGAGTAGGTTCACTCTGGTGACACCCTAACTCGAGCTTTTCATATAGGGATTGGATTCAGATGTTGTTACTTGGAGCAACGCCTTCTGCAGGTATCCACACGAACAGACTCTCTAAAAAACAAATTGGTTTGCTAATTAATTCTTAATGTGTTTGTAAACACATGGTCTATACACATTTTGTGCGAACCCATAAGTCTTGATCAATTGATCAAATCTTATGTTCCAAGAACAGGAAGCCTACTTAAGTCCATAAATTGACTTTAGCAGCTTACAAACCTTACCCTGTTGACCCTTAGCCTTGAATCTGTCTAGCTGCACCATATAAATGGACTCATCAAGATAGCCATTTAGAAAGGCCGTCTTGATGTCCATCTACCAAATCTCATAATTGAGAGCGGCAACTATGGACAAGAGAATGCGGATGGACTTAAGCATGGCTATAGGCGAAAAGGTTTCCTCATAGTCAATTCCTTCCTTTTGCGTGTATCCCTGAGCTACAAGTCTAGCCTTAAAAGTTTTGACTTTTCCATCCACTCCTCTCTTTCTCTTATGGATCCATTTACACCTTATGGGTTTTACCCCTTCGAGCAGATCCACAAGTTCCTCGACCTGATAAGTCTCCATAGACTTCATCTCTGCATTCATGGCCTTTATCAAAAGTTTTGAATCGACATCCTCCATAGCCTCTTCGTAAGTGTAAAGATCTCTATCATGTTTAGTCGGTTCAGCCAAAAAGGCCTCAACATTGAACATATACCTCTCGGGTTGACGTTTGATCCTCCCACTATATTGAAGCCCCATAGGTTGTTATTGGATTGGTTTTTCTACACTGATTGGAAAGGTTTCATTTGGAACCCTCAGAGTGATTGAATCACTCACCAACTTCTTAAGCACCACTTTGCTTCAAGAGTTAAAGTCGTCCATGTAACTTTCGTTAAGGAAAGTTACATTAGTTAAAACCACGACTTTATTTTCCTTTGGGTTATAGAAATAACCTACTTTAGTCCCTTTTAGTAATCCTACAAATACACAAACTTCTGAACGTGCTTCCAACTTATTTGCTTCCTTAAACAGGACATGAGTCGAACATCCCCATATGCAAATATGGTTTAAGGATGTCTTTTCCTAGTCCACAACTTGTGAGGAGTTTGAGGAACTAATTTTAAAGGCACATTGTTCAACAGATAACAAGTGGTTTGTAGTGCATGTTCCCAAAAGGATAAAGGTAATGATGAATAACTTATCATGGACCAAACCATGTCCAACAAAGTCTTATTTCTTCTCTCAGCCATGCCATTCTACTGCGGGGTTCCCAGTGTAATCAAATGGGATAAAATCCCATTCTCTAATAAGTGTTTTAAGAACTCATCAGAAAGGTATTCACCATCTCGATCGGATCAAAGTACCTTTAATGGCTTACCCAATTGATTTTCCACTTCACCCCAAAACTCCCTGAACTTGTCATAAGTTTTACTTTTGTGGTGCATTAGGTACACATACCCATGCCTTGAGCAATCATCAATAAAAGTGGCGAAAAGCTCATACCCTCCTTGTGATTGGATGTTCAAAGGTCCGCAAACATTACTATGCATAAGTCCTAGAACCCCTTTGACCTGATTGCCCTTAGATCCAAATGGTCTTTTGGTCATTTTACTCTCCAAACAAGATTCACATTGTGGTGTAGATTCCACCTTTAAGTGACTTAAAGGTCCATCCCTTACTAACCTTTGAATCCTATTCAGGTTAATATGAACTAGTCGCAAATGCCAAAGATAAGTCTTATTAGAGTGAGAAGTTTTAAGAATTTTGGAGTTATTGTCATTAACCTCAGTGTTCAGCAGTAAGTCCATCTTAGGTTTGATAAAATATAGAATATTTGGAACAAAACATTACAGATAAAAGATTTGTTTTACAAATCTCCACTTTATTATTAAAAGAAACTACATAAGAGTCTTTCAATAAACAAGCTACAGAATTAAATTCCTTTTAAGTTTAGGAACATAAAAATAATCTTGTAAAATTAAACTTCTATAATTATCAAAGTAAAGATAGACGTCTCTCATTGCTTCAGCCAACACTAAGGATATATCGCCCATCCGAAGCGTAAAGTGTTCATGTAGCAGACTTCTCATTTCTTTGAACCCCTACAGAGAAACACAAACATGATTAGTTACTTCAGAATCTATGACCCAAATGTCACTGGATTCCTCAACCAAACAAGTTTCAATAACCAGAAGATCACCCCTACCTTCTCGGGAAAGGAAGTTCTTGCAATTCATCTTGATGTGCCCGACCTTCCCATAGAAAAAGCACTTAACTTTCTTTGGGTTCTTCTTTTCCTTTTTCTTGTTCTTTGCCATTTTCAGGAATAGAAGACTTCCTATTCTTATCCCGTTGCTTATTTCCATTCCTAGGGGGATTGGAACTAGAGGCAGCTGCCAAGTTGGCCTCACCACCAGCAGGAGTTTCCCTAATTAGATTTTTGAACTCCTATAATTGCTTCATTAACTAAGTCAAGGTTATATCCCTTCTATTGCTTAAATTAAATGAAGCTCTAAAAAGGATAAACTTCTTAGATAGAGTCTCAAAGACCATAGTCATCTGTGTTTTAGCATCAATATTAGCTCCATTAGTTTGAGTCTCAACGAGGTAACCCATGACCAGCATCATATGCTCCTTCATAGACATCCCCAGCCTTTGTTTACAGTTTAGAAGTTTTCAAAGTGCCCCTTGCCTTTTTGTTAGGGCCTAGCTGCCAAAATGTCTTCAAGATTCTTCAAAATCTACTTTGCAATCTCATAATCTTAATGTTGAGCTTGCAACATGTTATTCATGCTAGCCACAACATAACAGTGAACCTAATCTTTAGCATCCTTTCAGCGATCATACGCTTGGATTTGCTCATTAATAGAATCTCCCGTAGGCTTGGGAGGACATAGAATTGTCAAAACAAATTTTAGTTTCTCAAGGGGCAAGACGATATTCGGGTTCCATTTCCAATCATTAAAATTCTCACCAGTTAATTGGTTTTTGTCAAGTATCGTTGATAAACCATTTTTAGACATTTTTAATCTTCAATAAAGAATCATATACCAAATATAAGCAAACATACCATAACAATTTAGTAAGATAACACAATCATGTAAAACATACAATGTGTTTATGTGTGAAAACCTTGAAAATATTACAACCTTACAACGATAATTCCCAACTCAAAATTCAACAAGCCACCTAAGGGAGACTTGCCAGATTCAATTATAAACACGGATCCCCTCTTGATTGACATATACCATCCAGGACCCGTATGATCCAGCATATATTAATAATCGCTTCTTTGACCATCAATTTTATTGGCAGAGCTCCTAGGGGAAGTTAATAATAAAATCAACTTGAGTGTATAACCATCATTTTAATATTTTATCCATGATTTATAATCACCACCTAGGGGTATGCAACAATAAATCATGCTAAAATACCTTATCCTCTCAAAGATCCAACCCGATACATGATGAAGTCCCTTCTTAAGGGTCAGAACCACCATGTGTTACTTATGGATCAATGGTGGAGGCCGTTGGTCCTCTCTTCTAAAACCTTCTCCCACTCAATCTTTTGAAATCAAGGTTTTATTTTAAGAACACGCCTGAAAAATTTTTAATGAGCGGCACTCCTTATTCTATATGACATGTTATCAATATACATGGCAAATCATATTATAATGCAGACAAGCAAAGCAATCATGCAAAGCCACAAGCAAAATAGTAATAAATAGCCGTAATATTATGGTCCTATCCTCGAGAAAAGAAATTAAAGATTACAAGAGATCAATCGAAACATATTATTGATTCTTCATTCTTGAATCTTCAAATTGTATCATTCTTCATGTGTTATCCACTCCAAGTTTTTAATCCCACATAGATCAAAATAGTCCATATTTCTAGTCATATCCAAATTTAATGTTTCTTATAATTGTCCTAAAAATAAAATCAAAACTGCACTAAAAAATGCACCTTTTCTAAAAATTCATAGCTCTCTACTAGCATGTCGATTTATGCAATTGGCTTTCTGGTCATGACCTTTCAGCCTGCCGAACCTCATAGTTCGGCTTGCCTGTTATGATAGATCGGCCTACCAAACTTGAAAGTTCGGTTGGCTGTCAGAGCCACCAAAATTCTACCCCATGAACGGCCTGTCAAACCTAAGGTCTAGCGTACCGGTCTACAACCATATGCCTACCGGACTTGGTGGTTTGGCTTGTCGGCTGAGCAGAAATCACGACTTTCACAAACTATAGTTTTTATACAAATTTTCAACCTTATTTTCAACAATTCAAAAACATAGAATTAGAGACTCAAAAAATACCTGTGAAACGCTATCATTCATATTCTAGATCCGTCTTCTAGATCTGTCTTCTTTGAATGATTATTAAATTACAAAATTCTTGCAAATTAAAATTAAATAATAATTCCTGAACGGTGATAATAGACCGCCATCTAATTACATGAAAAACCAAGATACACATTCTAACCTCTAAAGAACCATAATTGACACAAATTAATTAATTAATAAATAATTACATAATAATTTAATCAACCATAATAAATTAATAAACATTCACCATATAATTCATGACAACATATATTAATATGTAGAAACCTTAGAATGCCAACTCTCTAAAAAATTAAATTTGAGCAGAAAAGAGATTAGGATCACATAATTTATTTATAGAGCATGATCACAAACTTGTAAATTTATATAAAAACCAGCCTCTGGTACCAATTATTTGGAAAAATAGTATGTAGTGGAAATCAAAAATTTTTTACACTAGAGTATTTTTTGAAACACAAGTTTGACATGCTATATGCATAAATTAACCAGATCTTACTTACCTTGTATACTGAAGAGCTCCTGCAATCAGTGTAAAGAAGAACGTTTCAAAAGAGCCTCAATCAATTGGTCTTCTTTGCTATTCTCTATCCATGATTGGAGTGCATGTGGGCGCACACCGGACAGCTCTTTCCTGGTGACTCTTTTTCTAACCAATTGAGAAATACCCAAAACTAAGTTAGTGATTTGTTAACAATAGCTTTAAGGAGAGTTTTAGAGACTCACAGAATAGAGTGCTCACTCTAGATATCTCAACTAATCTAAATAACTATAAAGTTTCACTCCCTATTTATAAAGGTTGGACCCAAGGGTTAATCCTTATCAGATAAGGCCTAAAAAATTTGAATCTAGATCAATATCTGATAAAATCGAGTAAAAATATGTGATCAGATTGTTGTTCAATCGACAAGTCGAATTGGCAGATCGGCTTGTTGAACTTACTCCATCGGCAGGCCGAACTTAAAGATTGACCTGCCAGAGATACAATAAATGATCCCTACAAGTCTTTTATTTCCCACCTAAGATTCTTGGGATAAAGCCTTACTTTCAAGTCAAATAAATCAATAGAAAAGTTATCTGATTAAAAAAACCATATCTAAATAATCTCTAGGAAAATAAATATTCTTGACAGTTCAACAAGTTTATCTTAAATTAATTTACATAAAATTAATTCAACCGATAAACAGACATGAATTATCTAATCCTATCGAATATTAACCAATCTAATAATTTAACATAAGTCACTAATTTATTGGAAAAGCACACCGTATTGTTACAAGATTTATTATGAACTAGTAAAGGGGACCTAATGGACCTATATAGTTCAAGCTCCCCATAATTATGAAACCCAATGTCCTAGATATATATTTCATAATTATCAACTCTAACGTTACTCCACTAAAAGCTTAGAGTTACACTCTCGAACTATATAAAATTACGAACCCCAAATAGCTAAGTATCCATAACATATCATAATGTATCGTATCCCCATAGGATTATTCATAATCGGCTTAAGGATAAATTTTGTCTTACCTTTCTAATTATTTTTCTCTTACGTTCTATTATGTCACCATCAAAAAACTTACCATCCAAAGACAGTATATCATTCAGTTACACCTATGTATCGAAATCGTTGAGCGCTTCAGTTTTTCAATTATAGGATAACACATATAAGAGGATGTCATTGACTCCTAAAGAGGAGCTATGGATTCCGTATCTATGAATAACAAATCTACGCTATCTAAAGTCATGTCTTTAACGTATCAGCATGCGTACCAACATGAATTGTGGACATCACCTTTTGGTACATCAAAAGACATAAGTCAAGACAACAAGCCCACTATTCATCTCAGCATTAAGATACAACACATATGATTGTCTAAAGTGAATTGATTAAGATACAATACATAGTCACCTAAGACAATGCAACATTGCTTCTATTCGCAGAGTCTACCTTTGATGGCCAAGGGAAACCATCTCTCATTATGGATATAAACAACATAACAATCTTTACATGAATAAAGTGCCCAACTTTATGCCCTTGGTTACGGATCTTATGATTTAGACCATCACTTTTAGAATCATGTCTTTCGTATAATCTGTCCATCATATGCTTGCTTTTAAAAGCTTAAACTGATAGCCTCAGGCTTTTGTTTGCTTATTATACATTCAACAAATATGAACGTAATGAAGACAATCAATTTGGTATATGAATAACAAATAAACTCTTATTTATAAAAATGTCTTCAAAAATATATTACATTTTTACTCCTTAGGGCATACATATCTAACACTCTTAACATCTCATAATGATTGGTCAAGTCACTATGAGCATCAAGCACATAATAGAATAGACAATTACTAATAATCAAATATCAATCCAAGAGAGCAAAAATAAATGAAAAACCCTTAATGGGATCCATTAGAACCCTAGAACTAAAAACTAATGCATAAATAAAAATTAAACTAAAAATAAAAATAAAGAGCACTAATATTCAAGCATTCTTAGATTACGAAAAAATAAGGAGAATACAGAAATAGGGAAGCAATCACTAAATGGAGATGCCATAAGCTTCAAGCTTCTACTTTCCTAATCTCCTTCTTCCTCTTTTGTTAACTCCAAAATGCTCTCCACTAGTGTTTTCAAAAAGAAAATAAAACAACTGAATCCTAAAATAAAATAATCTTAAAACTAGACTAAATATCCCAGACCCGATTAGTCTTCATAGACTTCATCTCTGTGCTCATGGCCTCTGTCCAAAGTTTCAAAATAACATCCTCCACAACATTTGTATAAGTACAAGGATCCCTGTCATGTTCATCTGGTTCAGCCAAGAAGGCCTCGCCATTGAGCATATACATTTTGGGTTGACATCCGATCCTCCCACTACACTGAAGCCCCTTTGGTTCGTTTAGTTTTTCTACACTGATCAGAATGGTTTCATTCGGAACCCCCAAAATGATCGAATCACTCCTCAACTCCTCAAGTACCACTTTGCTTCGAGGCTTAAAGTCGTTCATGTAACTCTCCTCAAGGAGAGTTGCATTAGTTGAAACCAAAAATTTATTTCTTTTTGGGTTATAGAAATAACCCCCTTTAGTCCCTTTTGGATATTCTACAAACATGCACACTTTCGAACATGCTTCCAACTTATTCGCATTCCTAAACAGGACATGAGCCGAACATCCCCATATGCGAATATGGTTTAAGGATATCTTCTTGCTCGTCCATAACTTGGAGGAGTTTTAAGAACCAACTTTGAAGGCACATTGTTCAAAAGACAACATGCAGTTTGTAGTGCATATCCTCAAAAAGATAAAGGCAATAATGAATAACTCATCATGGACCTGACCATATCCAATAAAGTCCTGTTTCTTCTCTCTGTTGTACCATTTTATTGCGGAGTGCCCGGCATAGTCAAATGGGATAAAATCTTATTCTTTAATAAGTGTCCCAAGAACTCATTAGAAAGGTATTCTCCACCTCAATTGGATCGAAGTGCCTTTATGGGTCTACTGAATTGCTTTTCCACTTTAGCCTAAAACTCCCTGAACTTGTGAAAAGTTTCACTTTTGTGGTGCATCAGGTACACATGCCCATACCATAGGTATAAAAATTTAACTATAATGAAATTATATTATTATGATTATGTGTTTAGTGTAAATTGCATGGTGCATAGCATGGTCCTTTATACCAATGTGATTGGCAGGTTTTATTTAATTTATTTTGGGTTTGTAATTTTACATACGGCTTGTGTGTCATTTTTCAATTTGTTGTAATTTATTTAGTAGAAATAGAATAGTTTAGATTGCAATTTGTAATGAAAAATCAATGCACAAGATCAAGATAGATGGAGGTCCAAGATGGAGGCTCAAGATAGAGTTCGTTCATGGCAATCTAAGGAAATCTATGGAGATGAAGATTACCTAGGATTGACCTTTAACCTTCATATTGGCTTATGAAGGTCAATCTAGATTTGGGCCATGCTATGACACGTTTATTGTGTTATTATTATGCTATGTATGTGATGCTGTGTATATGATGCTATTTATGTGATGTGACACAATAATAAACAATAAAAAAAATAAAAGTAGAACCCTCACTTAATATTAAGTCATTAAAATGCCTCCCATAATTCAACACTTGTCAAGACTTGGATTGCTAGACATAGGTTCTGCCAAAGCAGGGTGTGTTAAGCCATTTAGGTAAGACAAGATGGATAATAGTGATATCTATATGTTTAAAATGGTTAGACTTAACTAGGTTATCAAAATGGTTTTGGACCTAGGGCATTAGATGGGATTTTAATTTGCCAGGACATGTGATGTCAAATCCCATATTTATCCAAGAGTTACATAAGATGTAATTGGTAAGGTGTTACCTACCTAAATAACCATACTTTAGGTGATAAGCCAAAGCTTACTTAAAGTAAGGTGAAATATGGATATTGGCCCACTAAAATTACAATTGTTGTGATTGCCAAATTAATATTGAGGGTTATTAATTTGATAAAATTAGTGGGATTTAAATTATGCCTCATTAAAAATTGTTTAATAATATGGTAAGTACTCTGTGTATATATTTGTTGTCGATAATGGCATCAAACACCACATTTAACTTGTCACTGTGAACGATCCTTGAGAAGGATAAGCTCAATGGGACTAACTTCCCTGACTGGTACAAAAACTTGAGAATTGTTCTTAAGCAAGAGAGGAAGGAATATGTCCTTGATCAACCTATCCCTAATGAACCAGCTGCTAATGCTCCTAGAGCTCAACAGGATGCTCACAGTAAGCATCTCAATGACTCTGTTGATGTCACTTGCCTCATGCTTGGAAGCGTGGAATCAGAGCTTCAGAAGCAAGAAATGGAGGCTTATACCATGATAGGCCATCTCAAGGAAATGTTCCAAGAGAAAGCTAGAATTGAGAGGTTTGGAACCTTAAAGGCATTACTCTCGTGCAAGTTGACTACTGGCGGTTCGGTGAGTCCTCATGTTCTGAAGATGAAGGGTCATCTTGATCATTTGTAGAAACTTGGTCTTGAGATTAGCCAAGAGTTGGTTGTTGACATCATTCTTCAATCTTTGCCAAATGCTTATGATGGGTTTGTTATGAACTACAACATACATAATATGGAGAAGACTGTTTCTGAGTTGTATGGGATGGTTAGACTGCTGAACAGAACATCAAGAATACCAAAGATGTTTTGATGGTTAATAAAGGGAAAGGTATAAAAAGGAAAGGAAAGGGTAAGAGCAAGAATAAGGCTCCCAAGGACTTTAAGAAGGCCATGCCTAACCCTAAGCCCAATCCTGAACCTAAGGCTAAACCACCAAAGGAAGGAGTATGCTTTTTCTGCAATGAGCCTGGTCACTGGAAAAGAGACTACAAGCTCTATTTGAATGATCTGAAGAAGAAGAAGAAGAGTAGTGTGACTACTCCTTTAGGTATTTATGTTATAGAAGTCAATTTGTATACTTCTAATTCCTGGGTATTAGATACTGGATTTGGATCTCACATTTGTACTAATGTGCAGGGTCTTGAGAGGAGAATCTTGGCTAAAGGCGAAGTGGACTTACAAGTTGGAAATGTAGCAAGAGTTGCTGCTTTAGCTCTAGGAACATGAGTTGACTTTGCCTAGTGGACTTGTTTTAAGTTTAGAAAATTGTTATTATGCACCTGCTATGAGTAGGAATATTATTTCTGTTTCTTGTTTGGACAAGGAAGGTTTTGAGTTTATTATTAAGAATAATAAATGCTCCATTTACCGTGATAACATTTTCCATGGGTATGCTCTACGAATGAATGGTCTTTATGTTATGAACATTAAAAACACAAATGAAGAGTCCATCTATAATGTTAATACAAAGAAGTTTAAATCTAAAGATTTAAACCCTACTTATCTTTGGCACTGTCGTTTGAGCCATATAAATGAGAAACGCATTTCAAAACTCCATCAACATGGGCTTTTGAATTCATTTGATTTTGAATCATTTGAAGTATGTGAGTCTTGTTTATTAGGCAAAATGATTAAGACACCTTTTACTGGATGTACTGAAAGGGCTAATGACCTATTGGGCCTTGTACATTTTGATGTATGTGGACCATTTATTTCCACTACTAGAGAAGGTTTTCAGTACTTCATTACTTTCACAGATGATTGTAGTAGATACAGTTATGTCTATCTAATGAAACAAAAATCTGAATCTTTTGAAAAGTTCAAAATTTTCAAAAATGAAGTACAAAATCAACTTGGTAAAAGCATTAAAGCACTTCGATCAGATCGAGGTGGTGAATACATAAACCAAGAATTCATTGATCATCTTAGAGATTATAAGATAGTCTCACAATTAACTCCACTAGGAACACCATAATGGAATGGTGTGTCTGAATGGAGAAATCGAACTTTATTAGATATGGTTCGATCTATGATGAGTTAGTCAGATCTTCCAATATCCTTTTGGGGATATGCTCTGGAAACTACTGCGTTCTTACTGAACAGAGTTCCATCAAAGGTGGTTCAAAAGACACCATATGAGATGTGGACTAGGAAGTCACCTAGTTTGTCTTTTCTTAAGATTTTGGAATGTGAGGCTTATGTGAAGTGTGAAATTTCAAATAAATTGGCACCCAAATTAGACAAATGCCTTTTTGTGGGATATCCTAAAGAAACTAAAGGATATTACTTCTATAATGCTTCTGAGAACAAAGTGTTTGTTGCTAGGAATGGTGTCTTTTTATAAAGAGAATTCATTTCTAAAGGCACCAGTGGGAGTAAAGTTCAACTTGAAGAAATTCAAAAACCACAAAATAACATTGAACCACCTGTGGAATCTTAACTAGATCAACAAGTAGTTGTTGAGCCTATATAAGCAACACAAGGCCGAGGAAGTCTGGTAGGACACGTCAGAGCCCTAAGAGATATGGATTTCTCTTAACTGATAATAATGATGTGATGATTGTGGATGAAAATGAGCCTACATCCTACCAAGAGGCCATGAATAGCCCTGACTATGATAGATGGCTAGAAGCCACGACGTCAGAGACACATTCCATGTATGATAATCAAGTATGGACTTTGATTGATCCGCCTGATGGTTTAAAGACTATTGGGTGCAAATGGGTTTTCAAAAGGAAAACAGACATGGATGGTAATGTGCATACCTTTAAGGCAAGACTGGTTGCAAAAGATTTCAAGAAAACACATGGTATAGACTATGATGAAACTTTTTCACCAGTTGCTATGCTTAAATTCATTCGGATTCTCCTTACCATAGCTGCATACTATGACTATGAGATTTGGAAAATGGATTTCAAAACAACGTTTCTTAATGGAAACCTACTTGAGGATGTGTATATGACACAACCCAAGGGTTTTGTTAGTCTTGAGAATTCTGGAAAGGTTTGCAAGCTTCAAAGATCCATTTATGGATTGAAGCAAGCATCTCGGAGTTGGAATCTTCATTTTGATGAAGTAATCAAAGAGTTTGGTTTCATTAAAAATGAAGATGAGCCTTGTGTTTACAAGAAGGTTAGTGGGAGCGCAATAGTCTTTCTAGTGCTATATGTTGATGACATATTACTCATTGGAAACGATATCCCTACTCTACAAAATGTTAAATCATGGTTAGGGAATTGTTTCTCCATGAAAGACTTAGGTGAAGCTACCTATATTCTAGGCATCAAGATCTATAGGGATAGATCTAAAAGGATTATTGGCTTAAGTCAGAGTACATACATTGACAAGGTACTAAAGAGGTTTAGTATGCAAGATTCCAAGAGGGGATTCTTGCCAATGTCACATGGAATTAGTCTCAGTAAGACTCAGTGTCCAATGACACAGGATGAGTGAGACCGCATGAATAAGATTCCATATGCTTTTGCCATTGGATCTATCATGTATACAATGTTATGTACTCGACCTGATATCTCATATGCCTTAAGTATAACCAACATATACCAATCAGATCCAGGTGAAAGTCACTGGATAGCAGTCAAGAATATCCTTAAATATTTGAGAAGAACTAAGGATGCATTCTTACTATATGGAGGAAAAGAAGATGAGCTTGTTGTAAGTGGTTACACAGATGCTAGCTTCCAATCTGACAAGGATGACTTTCGATCGTAGTCAAGTTATGCGTTCTGTTTGAATGGAGGTGTAGTGAGCTAGAGAAGTTCAAAGCAAGACACCGTTACTGATTCTACAACAAAAGCTGAGTATATAGCCACCTCAAAAGCAACTAAGGAGGAAGTTTAGATGAAAAAGTTTATTACTAGATTGGGTGTTGTTCCTAGTATATCAGATCCAGTAGACTTGTATTGTGATAATAACGGGGCCATAGCATAGGCTAAGGAACCTAGATCACATCAACGATCTAAACACATACTCAGGCGTTATCATCTCATTTGAGAAATCATTGAGAGAGGAGACATGAAGATATACAGAGTACCTACAAATGAGAATGTTCTTGATCCACTCACTAAGCCTCTTCCATAGCCTAAGCATGAGAGTCATACTAGGTCAATGGGTATTAGATACAATATTGATTGGGCCTTGTGCAAGTGGGAGATTGTTAGTGATGTGCCCTAGGCCAATTATGTAATGACCACATTTTGACTTCGTTACATTTGCATGTTATTAATAAAGAGGCATTTTCTTTATTGTTTTTTATTCTAATTCCATGAATAGTTAATTCTGTTTAAGGTCATTAAGTATGTGACTTGATAGTAAAACTCTTAGGTGAAAATTGAATTCTATTCTAAATTATCCCTAGTTTGTCATTATTATTGGGATAATAATGAATAAAGACTGGTATGAAGTTTGACTGATGATTTTGTTTTACTAATCATGTGTATGAGATACTAAGTCAACTCACAGATACATATTTGAGAAATGATTTATTGGATCGACCCGCTATGAGAATACTGCATGGATAATTGTCATAAGTGATTCTCATCATAATAGTATTATCCTAGTCCTTTGACCTGCAATCACCATTGTTTCCGGCTTGACAAGTTCTATATTTTGACACATTCTAGTATTATCTTTAACAAGATAATGGAATGGATTGTTGTTGGATATAGAGTGAATAATGTGAGGAATATAAGTGATTAAGAAGGAATTTGTCCCTCATTTATTATGAGAAAGATATCTATGGGCCCATCGATAAGTTAGACTGAAGAAAATGTATGGCCATACTAGAATAAATTGATAAGGGTTATCAATATCAGTTTACTTAAGATCGAGAAATAATATGATTGAACAGTATAAGGTTAACATAAACCATGCCTTATGTTCAATCAAGGTATCTAGTGACAAAAGGACTTTAATACTTATTGTGGATTAGGTTGTGTCGGATTATTGACATTCGCATAACTTGGGTAATCATAATGTCTTGCTAGAGGCCGCTTATCATTTGTGGGCCAGAAACAGAATTTCAAGGCCATTACCGACGCTATGTGAACTTACAGGGTCGCAAACTTAGAACAGACTAAAAACCAATTTTTGGTTTACTGTGTCTCAATTCAATGAACCTGATAATGTCCAGATTCGATGTATTAGATATGTCTAGGTTCATTGAATTTAACATTATCTAGATTCTCTGAATCATATTCGAATTACTGACATTATCTAGATTCTCTAAATCATATTCGAATTATAGACATTGTCTAGATTCTCTTAATCATATTCGAATTACAGTTTACCCTAGTTAAAATCTGACTCTATCTTGAAGTCAATAGATATATATATATATATATATCTGTTTTAGGTTTTCTAGCCGAATTAAGAAGAAAAAAGGCATTTTATTATTCTAAAAGGTGAGAACATTAAAAATTCTAAAAAATTAGAGAGAGTCATTTAATGCAAAGGAGAGGGTGCTAGCACAGTAATTCATTTTGAGAGAGTTTGTTCATGTGGATACCTGCAGAGGGCGTTGCTCTAAGTAACAATGTCTGAATCTAATCCCAAATACAAAAAGCTAAAGTTAGGGTGTCACCGGAGTGAACCTGCTCTCTTCCTTCCAGAAATCTTGCCCCTTTTTGTTATCCTAGTAAGATTCTATGGCTTTCCTATCAATCTAAACAAATTGCATGGATCCTGCGAGGGTTTTGTGGGAATTAATTTTAATTTTCCGCTGCTTATTTGAATCACAAAATCCAACAAAACTCAACAAAACCATCTCCCATTAGGGATATAGACAACATCATAATCTTTGTATGAATAAAGCGCCCAACTTTATTCCCTTGTGCAGATCTTATAATTTAGACTGTCACCTTAAGAATCATGTCTTTTGCATAATTTGTCTATCATATGCCCAATTCTTAAAGGTTTAGACCGACAATCTCAGACTTTTGTTTGCTTAACATACATTCAACAAATATGAACGTAAAAAGGACAAGATTTAGTATATAAATAATAAATAAATTCTTTATTGATAAAAATGTCTCAAAAAACATATTATATTTTTACTCCTTAGGGCATTCATGTCTAATAGTTTGGTTGGGGAATCAAGTGACACTTGGGTCATAGATTCTAAAGCAACTAATCTTGTTTGTGTTTCTCTATAGGAGTTCAAAGAAACGAGAAGTCTGGTGCATGAGGACTTCATGCTTCAGATGGACGATGGATCCTTGGGGTTTGATGAAGCTGTGGGAGATGTCCATCTTTATTTTGATAATAATAGGATTTTAGTTTTACGAGATTGTTTTTATGTTCCTAGACTGAAAAGAAATTTAATATCTCTAGCTTGTTTATTTAAAGACTCTTATTGAATTTCTTTTAACAATAAAGTGATGATTTGTAAAAACAAATATTTTATCTATGATGGATGGATGCAAAACAATCTATATTTTATGAAACCTAAGATGGACTTACTGCTTAATACTAAGGTTAATGATAATAACTCTAAAAAACTTAAGAATTCTCACTCTAATAAGACCTATCTTTGGCATTTGTAATTAGGTCATATTAGTCTGAATAGGATTCAAAGGTGGGTAAGGGATAGACCTTTAAGTCACTTAAAGGTAGAATCTATACCATAATGTGAATCTTGTTTAGAGGGCAAAAGGACCAAAAGACCATTTGGTTCTAAGGGCAATAGGGCCAAAGGAGTTCTAGAACTTATGTATAGTGATGTTTGCGGTTCTATGAACATCCGGGCATAACGAAGGTATGAGTACTTCGTCACTTTTATTGATGATTACTCAAGGTATAGGTATATCTATCTAATACATCACAAAAGTGAAACTTTTGACAAATTTAAGGACTTTCAGGCTAAAGTGGAAAAGCAATTAAGTAAACCCATAATGGTACTTCAATCTAATCGAGGTGGAGAAGACGTCTCTGATGAGTTTATGGAATACTTATTAAACAATGCGATTTTATCCCATTTGAGTACGCCAGGCACTCCATAGCAGAATGGTGTAGCTGAGAGAAGGAGTAAAACTTTATTGGACATGGTCAGTTCCATGATGAGTTATTCCTTATTGCCTTTATCCTCTTGGGGCTATGCACTACAAACCGCATGTTATCTTTTGAGCAATGTGTCTTCAAAATCGGTTCCTAAAACTCCTCACGAGTTGTGGACAAGGAAGAAGACATCCTAAAACCATATTCGCATATGGGGAGGTCTGGCTCATGTCTAGTGTAAGGAAGCGAATAAGTTGAAAGCATGTTTGAAAGTTTGTGCATTTTGTGGGATATCCAAAAGGGACTAAAAGGGGTTATTTCTATGACCCAAAGGAAAATAAAGTCATGGTTTCTACAAATGCAACTTTTCTTGAGGAAAGTTACATGAATGACTTTAAGCCTTGAAGAAAAGTGGTACTCAAGGAGTTGTAGAGTGATTCAATCACTCTGGGGGTTCCTACAGAAACCAACCAATCAATTTAGAAAAACCAACCGAACAACAACCTAAGGGGCTTTGTCATAGTGGGAGGATCAGGCATCAACCAAGAGGTGTATGTTCAATGGTGAGGCCTTTTTGGTTGAATTGGATGAACACGATAGGAATCCTTACACTTACAAAGAGGCTATGGAGGATCTTTATTCAAAACTCTAGACATAAGCATGAATACTAAGATGAAGTCTATGGAGACTAATCGGGTTTGAGATCTTACGAATCTTCTTAAAAGGGTAAAACCCATAAGGTTTAAGTGGATCTATAAGAGAAAAAGAGGAGCAGATGGTAAAGTTGAAACCCATAAGGCTAGACTAATAGCTAAGGGATATACGCAAAAGGAATGAATTGATTACGAGGAAACCTTTTCACCTGTAGCCATGCTTAAGTCCATCCGCATTCTCTTGGCCATAGTTGTCACTCTTGATTACGAGATTTGGTAGATGGATGTCAAGATGACCTTTCTAAATGGCTATCTTGATGAGTCTATATATATGGTACAGCCAGACGGGTTCAAGGGTAAGGGTCAAGAGGGTAAGGTTTAGTAGTTGCAAAAGTCAATTTATAGACTTAGGTAGGCTTCCCACTCTTGAAATATAAGATTTGATATGATGATCAAGTCTTATGGGTTCGAACAAAATATGAACGATCAATGTCTTTACAAACACATTAGGGATAGGGATGTGGTTTTTCTACTGCTCTATGTAGATGACATTCTACTAATTGGCAATAATGTTTAGGTGTTGTCATCTGTCAAATTATGGCTGACCAAGTAGTTTGACATAAAAGACTTAGGTGAAACTAATTATATTCTCAGTATCCAAATCTTTTAGAATAAGGAGAGCAAAACGATAGCTTTGTCCCAAGCAAGCTACATAGATAATCTCAAGAGGCTTGCAATGTAGAATTTCAAGAAAGGTAGGCAACCATCTAGGTCTGGAATTATTCTTTCTGATAAAGACATGCCAAAGTCTGATGAGGAAAGAGAATCCATGAAGAAGGTGCCTTATGGTTCTCTAGTGGGTAGTGTCATGTATGCCATGCTTTGCATACGACCAGATATTAGTTATGCAATTGTGATAGTAAGTAAGTTTCAGTCAAATCTAGGACCGAATTATTGGGTTGTGGTCAAGCATATTTTCACGTACCTGAGAAGGACTCGAGGGTATATGCTTATATATTCGGGTGAAGAGTTAACACCTCTAGGATATACTGATTTAGATTTTCAATCCTACCTAGATTTGAGGAGATTGACTTTGGGTCTTGTGTTTACTCTAGGCTATGGTGCCATCAGTTGGAGAAGTGTGAAGCAAGATTATATTTCAAATTCAATGATGGAGGCTGAGTATGTGGCAGGTAGTGATGCTTTGAAAGAAGCAGTGTGGCTCCGTAAGTTCCTTGGGGATCTTGAGGTAGTTCCTGGTAAGGATAAGGCGGTATCACTATACTGTGATAACACTAAAGCGATAGCTAATGCTAAGGAACTGGGATTGCATAAGAAGAGTAAGCATATTCATTTGAAGTATCATGTGATAAAAGACTTCATTGAGGGCATGTTGTTGTTTGCAAAATTGCATCTGAGAACAATTTTACTGATCCATTCAGAAAGACATTAACTACGAGGGTTTTCAAGAGGCATGCGGAAGCTTTAGGATGCATGATGTGTCATATTTACTTACTTAGTGCAAGTGAGAGATTATTAGACATGTATGTCCTAAGGAGTAAAAAGTTGTAATATGTTTTAGGAGACATTTTATCAATAAAGAATTCATTTATTATTCATATATCAAATGTTGTCCTCTTTACGTTCATATGTTGTTGTTGTATGATAAGCAAATAAAAAGTCTAAGACTATCAGTCTAAACCTTTAAGAATCAGGCATATGATGGGTAGATTATGCAAAAGACATGATTCTAAAGGTGATGATCTAAATCATAAGATCCACAATTGAGGGAATAAATTTAGGTGCTTTATTCATGCTACAATTGTTATGTTGTCTACATCTCTAATGGAAGATGGCTTATCTTGGCCATCGGAGTTGGACTCTGCGAGTAGAAACATTGGTGTATTGTCATAGGTGACAATGTATTGGATCGGGACATAAAGTGGAATTGATTTGGATTAATAATTCCATCTGTGCAAATTAATTCACTTTAGGCAATTATATGTATGGTATCTTAATCTTGAAATGTCTAATAGGCCCATTATCTTGACTTATATCTTTCGATGTACCAAAGGGTGACATATTGACTTTGTGATGGTGCATATGCCGGTAAGTTGGAGACATGATTCTTACTAGCGTTGACTTGTTATGCATAGATATGGAATCCATAGCTTCATTGGTGGAGTCAATAATGTTCTCTTATATACGTTATCCTATAATTGGAAAAATGGACCGCTCAACCATTTGGTTACATAGGAGTAACCAAATAGTATGTTGTCTTTGGATGGTAAGGTTTCTAATGGTGAGATAATAAAACATAAGAAAAAAATAATCGAGAAGGTAAGACAGAATTTATCCTTAGGCCGATTATAGATATTCTATGGGGATACAATACATTTTCATATGTCATGGATACTTAACTATTCGGGCTTCATAATTTTATATAGTTCAAGAGTGCAGCTCTAAGCTTTTAGTAGAGCAGCGTTAGAGTTGATAATTATAGGATATTGGGATTTATAATTATTGGAGCTTGAACCATGTAGGTCCATTAAGTCCCCTTTCCTAGCTCATAATAAATCCCATAACAATATGGTGTGCTTTTCCAATGAATTAGTGACTTGTTATATTATTAGATTGGCTGAAATTTGATAAGGTCAAATAATTCATGTCTGTTTGTCAATTAAATTAATTTATTGTAAATTAATTCAAGATAACTTGTTGAATTATCAGAAATATTTATTGTCCTAGAGATTATCTAGATATGACTATTTTAATCAACTAACTTCTTTATTGGGTTATTTGAATTAAAGCTGAGGCTCTATCCAAAGAATCTCGGGTGGGAAATAAAAGACTCTTAAGGATCATATTATTATAAGTTTGGCAGGCTGATCAGTTAGTTCGGCTTGCCGATGGAGCAAGTTCGGCAGGCCAATCCATTAGTTTTGCCTACCGATCTAATGATAATTTGCTCACGCATTTTTGACGCAATTTTATTAGAAGTTGATCCAGATTTGAATTTTTGAGGCCTTCTCTAATAATGACCAACCTAAAGAATGACCTGAGCAAACAGGGAGTGAGTTTTCTAAGTTATTTAAATCAGTTGAGAAGTTAATAGTGAATACTCTAGTGTTAGATACTCTGAAACTCCCTAAGAGCTTTTGTTCACAATCACGAACCTTTGCTCTGGGTCTTCTACTTTGGTTGGAAAAAGAGTCACTGGCTGAAGGGCTGTACGATGTGTACCCACACTTATTCCAATTATGGATAGAGAATAGCAAAGGAGATCAATTTGTTGAGGCTCTTTTGGAACGTTCTTTCCTTCACATATTGCAAGAGCTCTTTAGCATTTAAAGGTTAGTAAGATCTATTTAATTATGTATATAGTATGTCAAACTTGTGTTTTGGAAAATACTCTGATTTAAAATTTTTAAAATTTTGCTATGCACTCATTTTCAAACACTTAATCCTAAAAATAATTAAATGTGTCCGTATTCTTGACTTGTGTCTTTTGATATACTAAAGGGTGACATCCTAAATTATATCAGGTTATGCATGCCGGTATGTTGGAGACATGACTCTTGAATGATGTAAGCTCGTTACTCATAGATATAGAATCCATAGCTTTAGTGCAGTTAATGATATTCTCTTATAGGCATTATCTTATAATTAGAAACTGTAGTGCTCAATCATTTAGATACATATGTGTAACCAAATGGTATACTATTTGAATTGGTTATGGATAGTAAGTTTTCTAATAGTGAGATAATGGAACATAAGATAAATATAATCAAGAAGGTAAAATAGAGTTTATCCTTAAGCTGGTTATGAATATCCTATGATGACATTACACATTGTGATATGTCATGGACAATAAACTTATTAGAGTTTCATAATTTATATATAGTTCAAGAGCGCAGCTCTAAACTTTTAGTAGAATAGCTTTAAAATTGATAATTATAAAATGTATGTGGCATGGATATGTTATTTTATAATTATGGGGACTTGATGAGACTGTGAAAAATGCACATTTCTTAAGGCTAAAACAATAATTTTTTATTCATATTTCTCATTAAATCCTTCATTATAACATTTGTGTGTTATATAGTATTTTAGTATGTTTGTATGAAAATATATTTCATTATATGTTTTTAGTGTGTCTTTATGCTTGATAATATTTTAACTAATTTTATAATCATTTCTGCGTATTTAATAATTAATTAGTTTGAAAATAATTAAAATCATAAAATTATTTTTGGGATTTTATTTTTAGTCTTAAAGTGCTAGTGAATAAGTTTTTAGTTTGTAAATATGTTTTATAACATTTCTAATAATTTTTAAAAATATTCTCTAGTGTTAAATAATATATTTGAGTGAAATTATTAAGATTTGTTAATTTTAGAAATGTTTATTTATTTATAGTGTGTTTTATGTGATTTTATGTAAAATAAATAATTTTAAAACATTGTAAAAATTATGTTTGTCAAATAATTAATCTTATTTTGTTTATTTTATTTTAGATTTGAAGTCTCAATGAAAAACGGAAAAAAAAAGAAGCACGAAAACGAACAAAAAAGAGCATCAAATGCATGAAAAATCAAAAAGAAAATAAAAATCATAAGAAATGCCACATGGCCCCTTGTCAGCTGTCTGATCATGCCTCCAAAAAGATCATGGCCATTCCCATGTCATGGCAGTGTTAGAGTCCAACATCAGGTTCAATGCGCCCTGTCCCATGTGCTCATTTGGTCCTAGTTGTTCCATGCCAACTGTCTCCATCCAGGTCATTCTTCAACTCAACCCCACGTGTCTGGACATCTCAGATCGCGTCCGTTCCTTCTTTTTGTGTGTTGCATCGTATTGAATCACATAGTAAATCTTAGATATTGAACAGGCCAAATATGATTCTAAATATTGTGGGGCGGTAATAATTAAAGAAAAAAATTATAAAAAATCCCCAATTTGCCATCCTAGTCATTTGCATGAAAAATATCCAAATAAAATAATAAAAAATAAATAATGTAAAAAATCATGTAAATAGTTTCTTATTCTTCCACTATAAATACTCATGCTCTTAGCCCTTCATTCTTATCCATTTCTTTATCTTTCTTTCTTTCTCTCTTCCTTAAGTTAGTTTTTCTCTTAGTTTTAGTTTCAAGTTTTGGTAAAATATTTCTGGTTTTTATGTTGTAAAATAGCAATGTTTAATAATATTATGCATGTTTTTAATTTCATATTGTTTTTCTAATTTCCTTTTTAGCTGAGAAGATAGGGGAAATTCAAGCAAAATTAAATTAAATATTTTTAGCTTTTCAAAGTTCTCTAAACAGTTATAATGCCAAAATTATTTTTAGAAAACTTATGACTTTCTTGTTAACTTACTAACATTCTTGTAAAATTTAGTTTTGATTTTTTGTAGGCGTGGGTTGGCATGAGTAATGCTTAAGAATACTGATTATTCGTAGCTAGGGAATGACATGATAGTTACTTAATACTAAAATCATGCTTATTTGTTGAAATGAGCTTTTGATGCATTATAGACATGGATTGGAACATTAAATACTTAGTAATTCTTGATTTATTGTAGACAAAAAATGACATATTGCATGTTTAAACCATTTAATAAATAGTTTTGGAAAAATTAAAACATATTTAAGTTAATTAATAGAATAAAACCTTTAATACTTAGCACAATTTTGATTGTTGTTTCTTTTAAATTGAATTACAATTATTGTTAAAGTTCCATTTACAATTTAAATTAAATTGCATTTATTATTATTATTGAAATTCCAAAAAAACCATGACAAAATCTAAAAATGGAAAAAGTATAAATAATGTAAAGAAATTGTAAATAAATTAATTTTAGTCCTCAAATTTTTTAGCTAATAACTAAAAATAATATAACTGATATATTAAACTTTTGCAATACCTTTTTCTTATAGGATCGACCTTGGATTCACCAAGTATTATTACTGGGACAGCCTTATACTTAAGATTATACCAGACTTACAATTTTAGACCCGAAATAGAGCTTGATCTATATGTCTATCGGGTCCCTTTTCCTAGTTCATAATATTTCCTATAATGATGCAGCATGTTTTTCCTACAGCTTAGTAACTTATGTTATTTATTAGGTTGGTTAAAATTTGATTGATTGGATTTAATAATTCATGTTAGTTTATTGGATGAATTTGTTTGATGAATTAATTTAAAAATAAACATGTTGAATTATTTCGACATATTTTATTTATATGGGATTATCTTATTTAGTTGTTTTAATTAGATAACTTTAAAATTTGGTTATTTGAATTAAAACTGAGACTCTATAAAGGAAACCTGGATCAAATAAAGTAGTAATTATCTAATCGATTCAAATCGGTGGATAGGATAACTCTTAGAAGCTAAGAAAACGCGCAACAAGGATCTGCCACGGCTAGGCAGTCGATCGCCATACACAGGGGCCAGTCAAACGCCCCTGCCTAATCAGCAATCCATGTGTTATGTGTTTTTACTTTCAGATTTTGATCCAAACTCGAATTTTGAAGCCTAATCTTATAAGGACTAGTCCCAATCCGACCTCTATATAAAAATTGTTTCTTATATCACTTGAGAGATTTAGAGATAAGTATTTTGCTAGGAAGAATTTGAAGCTCCTATAGAGCTATTGTTCAACATCTCAAACGTTAGCTCTTTGTTTTTTCAGGTGATTGGAAAGAGACATTGCCTAAGGAAAGACTAAACGAAGTGCGACCATCCAAATTCCGGTCATGGAAAAGAGAATAAAGCAAACAAGCCCATTCGGTTGAGACTCTTCCAATAGAAGTTCTTTAGTGATAGTACTGAGAATAATAGTTCCATCAGCAGTGTGGTTTCTAGTCTACTAAGAAGTATGAAGATCTTAGATTAATTTATATACATAGTATATCTAACTATTTTTGGAAAATGTTTTAATTAAAAAATTTTAAAATTTGTTGCGTACTCATTTTGTAATAATTGGTATTAGAGACATGGTTTTACGGAGTTTTTATGGTTTGTTATCATACTATGTACATAAATTAGGTCATTTTAATCTCTCTTACGCTTGAATTGAATTTTTTTTTGGAGAGTTAACACTCTAGAGTTTCTATATTATTATATGTTGTCATGAGATTATATGGTGATGTTTAGTAATTAATTATTGTTAATTAAATTTCTATTTTAATTACTATTGTTAAATAATTAATTTTGCTAGTTATGGTTCCTTAGAGGTTAGCATATGTATCTAGATCTTTCCTGTAATTAAATGGCAATCTATCATCACCGTCTAGGAATTATTTATTTTATTTTGGTTTGTAAATTTGTAATAAAATAATTATTTGAAAAGAAGACAGATCTTGAAGATGGAATTGATTGCAAATTTATTTATTTTTTGAGTTTATAAAATTTTTCATTTTTCTGAGTTGTCATTAAAATTAAACCTCGAAAAATAAATGAAAAATCTATTCTTGGGTCTAGTTCTGCAGCAAAGCCAGTTGATCACCATATGGGAATCTAATCGACTAGCCACAGCTTCATGGCCTACCAGTTGGACAAAGTTGGTCAGCTGACCAATGTTAAGAGCGATCAACCGCTAGACATTAGAAAGTGATTTTTTGGTTATTTTATGGAAGCTTTTCTTTTATGAGACAATTTTGAGAAAAACAAACAAAATTTTATGATAACTAAAAAATAAAACATTGAATACGGACATTAAATGTGAAGAAGAATACAACAAAGAAGATACAAGATGAAGAATCGATAAAATGTTTCGATTAATATTTTGTAATCATTATTTTCTTTTATCTAAGGTGGAACCCTAATATTACGGTTATTATTATATTGCTTGTAGCTTTGCTTGTTGTGTTGCTTGTTTGCTTTACAATATTTTTTACCATGCATGTTGATTACATATCATGTAGAATAAGGAGTGCCACTCATTAAAAATTGTTCATGTGTGTTAACCTAAAACCTTGTTTTTTAAAATACTGAGTGTAAGAAGATTTTCGAAGGGACGACCTAAGTCTTCCATTGTTGATCCATAGGTAACACATGGTGGTTCCAACTCCTAGGAAGGGATACATCATGTACTAAGTTGGATCTTTAAGATGATAATTTGATTTAGCATGCTTTATCATTGTTCACCCCTAGGTGACGATTATAAACCATGGATAAAGTAGTTGAAACAATGGTTAAACACTCAAGATTAATTTTATTATTAACTTTCCCTAGGAACTCTGTTAATAAAGTTAATGGCCAAAAGGAGAGATTATTAGTATATGTTAGATAAAAACAAGTGTCATATGGTACATACTAATTGGAAGGGATCCATGTTTCTAATTAAGTTTGGCAAGTCTTCCCTAAGCGAGTTGTTAAACTCTAAGTTAGAAATTATCATTGCAAGATTGTGATTTTTTCAAGGTTTTGACATATAAACACATGTTTGCCTGCTTGTTTGTGTTATCTTATTAAATTGTTATAGCATGTTTTTGTTAGACATGTATGCCCTAAGGAGTAAAAATGTAATACGTTTTTGAGGACATTTTTATCAATAAAGAATTTATTCATTTATATATACCAAATCTTGTCCTCTTTATGTTCATATTTGTTGAATATATGATAAGCAAACAGTAGTCTAAGACTGTCAGTTTAAACCTTAAGAATTGGGCATATGATGGACTGATTATGCGGAAGACACGATTCTTAAGGTGATGGTCTAAAACATATGATCCGCAATTGAGGGAATAAATTTGGGCACTTTATTCATATAAAGATTGTTATGTTGTCTATATCCCTTTTGGGAGATAGTTTGTCTTGATCATCGGAGTTGGACTCCGTGAATAGAAACATTGGCGCGTTGTCATAGGTGACGACATGTTGGATCGGGACATAAAGTGAATTGATTTGGATTAAGAATTCTGTCTCCGCAAATCGATTCACTTTAGACATTCATTTGTATTATATCTTAATCCTGAGATGAATAGTGGGCCCGTTGTCTCAACTTGTGTCTTTTGATGTGCCAAAGGGTAATACCCACATCTCAATAGTGGTATGCATACCTATATGTTGGAGGCATGACTCTTGATAGCGTAGACTTGTTATTCATAGATATGGAATCCATAGCTCCTCTTTAGGAGTAATGTATCCTTTTATATGCGTTGTCCTGTAATTGAAAAACTAAAGCGCTCAACCATTTGGATACATAGGTGTAACCGAATGGTATACTATATTTGGATGGTAAGTTTTCTAATGGTGAGACAATGGAACGTGAGATAAAAATAATCGGAAAGGTAAGACAGAACTTGTCCTTAAGCCGATTATGGATGATCATATGGGGATACGATACACTATGATATGTCATGGAGACTTAGCTACACGAGCTTCGTAATTCTGTAAAGTTTGAGAGTGTAGCTCCAAGCTTTTAGTGGAGTAGCATTGGAGTTGATAATTGTGAAATGTATATCTGGGATATTGGGTTTCATAATTATCATGAGCTTGAACTTTATAGGTCCATTTTGGTCCCCTTTGCTAGCTCACAAAATCCTATAACGACACGACGTGTTTTTCCAATAATTGGTGACTTATGTCGGATTTATCAGATTGGTTTAAAATTTGTAAGAATCAAATAATTCATGTCTGTTTATCGGTTGAATTAATTTTGTAAGAAATTAGTTTAAGATAAACTTGTTGAATTATTACGATCAGATTATTCTTGTCTGTTTATCGGTTGTTTTAATTTTGGACAAATTAGAACAAGATAAACTTGTAAAATTATTGTGAATTGATTTATTTTCTTAGAGATTATCTTGGTAAAGTTTGTTTTGATCAAATAACTTCTCTATTGGGTTATTTGAATCAAAACTGAGACTTTATCCTTTAGAATCTCGGGTGGAAAATAAAAGATTCGCGGAGATTTTTTCTCGGGAGTTCGGCCTGCCGAATGATGTGGTCGACCTGCCGAACTGGCCTGTTCGGCCTGTCGATCAGAATGTTCGGCCTGCCGATCAGCGGGAGATAAGATTACGTGTTTTCACGCGGATCTTATCAGATATTGATCCGAACTTGATTCTGTTTCGAGTTTTTGAGACCTAATCTGATATGGATATACCCCAGGACCAATAGCTATATAAGGGGAGTGAGTCACATGATTTACTAAGATCAGTTTGAGAGATTAAGAGTGACACTCTAGTGAGCATCTGAAAACTCCTCGAGAGCTTTTGTTCACAAATCACGGGCACTAGCTTTGGGTTCTCTCTATTGGTTGGAAGGAGAGTCACCGGTGAAAGAGCTGTACGTGTGAGCCCACACTCATTCCGGTTGTGGATAGAGAATAGCAAAGAAGACCAGTTGGTTGAGGCTCTTCTGGAACGTTACTTCTCTACACAGGTTGCGGAGGTTCTTCGGCACACTGAGGTTAGTAAGATTTGTTTAATTTATACATATAACATGTCAAACTTGTGTTTTGGAAATTACTTTGATGAAAATTTTTAAAATTCCGCTGCGCACTTTGTTTCCAACAGTTTTCTTATATTTGGTATATGAATCTTTTTTGTAGATCAAAATATCTAAAGACGCATTATCTTCAATACTTGTCAAAAACACTTTAACTGGTGAGAACTATAATAATTAGAAATGAAACCTTACTATTGTCCTATATTTTGAGAAACTGAAATTCATGCTAACCACAACTCATCCTCCCACGCCTACCAACAAATCCACTAATGAACAAATCTAGGCATATGGTCATTGGAAAGATGTTGAAAATTAAGCCCGTTGCTATATTATGGCTGGCATGAATAACATGTTACAAGCTCAGCATAAAGATCATAAAACTGCTCGACAGGTCATGGATAATAGGACATGTTTGGAAGCCAAGCCTTATCGAAGTGGCAAGGGGTTCTTCACAAGCTTCTCAAATGTAAACAAAAATCGATGACATTTGTAAAGGATCACATGACATTGGTCATGGGTTACCCGCTGAGGCTCAAACCCATGGAGCTGATATTGATGTTGCATCACAAATGACTATGGTTTTTAAGACTCTTTCTAAGGAGTTCATCCCATTTATAGCTTCATACAATTTGAGCAATAAACAGGATATGACCTTAATTGAGTTGATGAAACAGTTGCAACAGTTTGAAAATATGATCAAGGAAGCACATGTTGGTGATGAGGTGAACATGGCAGTTGCATCTAGTTCCAACTTCAACTCTAGGAATGAAAAAAAGAAAAAGGCCAAGATTGGAAAGTCTTCTATTCCATCAACTAAGGGCAAGAAAAAGAGGAAAAAGAAGAAAAAGAACATGAAGAAGCTCGAGTGCTTTTTTTGTGGAAAGGTCGAGCACATCAAGAAGAATTGCAAGGACTTCCTAACTTAAGGAGTTAAGTGTGAACTTCTGGTTATTGAAATATGTTTAGTTAAAGAATCAAGTGACACTTGGATTATAGATTCTAGAGCCATAAATTAGGTTTGTATTTCTCTGTAAGGGTTCAAGGGAACAAAAAGTCTACTAAATAAGCACTTCACATTAGGAATAGGCGATGGGACCTTAATGTTAGCTAAAGCAATAGGAGATGTCCACTTTATTTTAATAGTTATGAGAATTTAGTTTTGAGAGATTGTTTTTATATTCCTATAAAGGAATTTAATTTTTGTTTCTTGTTTATTTAAGGATTCTTATTCAGTTTCTTTTAATAATAAAGTTGTGACTCATAAAAACAAATATTTTATCTATAGTGGATGGAAACAAAACTATTTATATTTTATCAAACCCAAGATGGACTCATTATTGAACACTAGGATTAATGATAACTCTAAAAGACTTAAAACTTCTCACTCTAATAGGACCTATCTTTGGCACTTACGACTAGGCCATATCAACTTGAATAGGATTCAAAGGTTAGTAAAGGATGGACCTTTAAGTCATTTAGAGGTGGAATCTATACCATAATCTGAGTTTTGTTTGGAGGAAAAATGACCAAAAGACTATTTAGGTCTAAGGGCAATCGAGCCGAAGGGTTTCTAGAACTTGTGCATAGTAACATTTGTGGTCCCATGAACGTCAAAGCATGAGGAAGGTACTAGTATTTCATTACTTTTATTGATGAGTACTCGAGATATGGGTATGTTTACTTAATACATCATAAGACCAAAATTTTTGACAAGTTCAAGGAGTTTTAAGCTGAAACGGAGAAGCAACTAGGTAAAACCATAAAAACGCTACGATCCAATCAAGGTGGAGAGTACCTCTCTGATGAGTTCTTGGGACACTTAGTAGAGAATAAGATTTTATCCCATTTGACTGGGCTAGGCATTCCATAGCAGAATAGTGTGGCTAAGAGAATGAATAGGACTTTGTTGGACATAGTCAGGTCCATAATGAGTTATTCAATATTGCTACTATCTTTTTGGGGTTATGCACTACAAACAGCCTATTCCTTTGTTAAAAAAATGTACCTTCAAAATCGATTCCTAAAACTCCTCACAAATTATGGACGGGTAGGAAGACATATTTAAACCATTTTGAAATATAAGGATGTCCTGCTCATGTCCTAGACAAGGAAGCAAATAAGTTGGAAGCACATTTGGAGACGCACATATTTGTAGGATATCCAATGGTGGTTATTTCTATAATCCAAAAGAAAATAAATAAAATAAAAGGTGATTATTAACAAAAGGTGGTTATTTCTATAATTCAAAAGAAAATAAAGTCGTTGTTTCTAGAATGTGAGTTTCCTTAAGGAAAGTCACATGACTGAATTTAAGCCTCGTAGTAGAGTGGTACTCAAGGAGATGGTGACTGATTCAGTTGCTTTGGTGGATCTAGTATAAATAGATCCAATCAATGTGGAAAAACCTGCAGAACAACAACATAGGGAGCTTTGGCATAGTGGGATGATCAAATTTTAACTTGAAATGTATATATTCAATGGTGAAGCTTACTTGGCAGAACCAACTGAATATGACAGGGATCCTTACACTTACAAAAAAGCCATGGAGGATGTTGATTTTTTGGACAAAAGCTATGAATGCTAAAATGAAGTCTATGAAGACTAATCAAGTCTAGGAACTTGGAGACCTGCTCAAAAGGGAAAATCCATATGATGTAAGTAGGTCTATAATAGAAAAGGAGGAGTCGATAGAAAGTTGAAACCTATAAGTCTAAACTGGTAGCAAATGGATACATAAAAAAGGAAGGAATTGACTAAGAGGAAACCTTTTCACTTGTATGTTGGACATGTAAGCCCTAAGGAGTAAAAATATAATATATTTTTGGAGACATTTTTATCAATAAAGGATTTATTTATTATTCATATATCAAAATTGTTTTTCTCTTTGCATTCATATTGGTTTAAAGTATGATAAGCAAATAAAAGTCTGAGACTGTTGATCCAAATCTTTAGAATCAAGCATATGATGGATAGATTATATGGAAGACATGATTCTAAAGGTGGCTGTCTAAATCATAAAATCCACAATTAAGGGAATAAAGTTGGGCACTTTTTTCATCCAAAGATTGTTATGTTGCCTATATCCCTAAAAGGAGATGGCTTGTTTTGGCCATCAGAGTTGGATTCCATGAATAGAAACATTGTTACATTGTCATAGATGATGATATATTAGATCGGGACATAAAGTGTAATTGATTTGGATTAATAATTTTGTCTCAACAAATCAGTTCACTTTAGACAATCATATGTGTTGCATCTTAATCCTGAGATGAAGAATGGGCCCGTTGTCTTGATTTATGTCTTTTGACGTATCAAAGGGTGGCATCCATATTTTTATAATGGTACGCATACCGGTACATCGGAGGCGTGACTTTTGATAGCGTAGACTTGCTATTCATAGATACAGAATCCATAGCTCCTCTTTAGGAGTCGATAATATCCCCTTATATGTGTTATCTTGTAAACAAAAAATTAGAGTGCTCAACCATTTGGATACATAAGTGTAACCAAATGGTATACTATCATTAGATGGTAAGTTTTTTGATGGTGAGATAATGGAACGTAAAAAAAAATAATCGGGAAGGTATGATAGAATTTATCCTTAAGCCGATTATGGTTATCCTATGAGGATACAATACATTTTGATATATCATGGACACTTAGTTATTTGGGCTTCGTAATTTTATATAGTTCAAGAGTGCAGCTCTAAGCTTTTAGTGAAGTAGCATTAGAGTTGATAATTATAAAACATATATCTAGGATATTAGGTTTTATAATTATCAAGAGCTTGAAATATATAGGTCCACCAGGTCTCCTTTACTAGCTCATAATAAATCCTGGAACGATATAGCGTGCTTTTCTAAAAAAATTGGAGACTTATGCTAAAATATTAGATTGGTTGAAATTCGAGAGAATCAGATAATTCATGTTTGTTTATTAGTTGAATTAATTTATGTAAATTAATTCAAAATAAACTTGTTGAACTATTAGAAATATTTATTTTCCTAAAGATTATCTAGAAATGACTATTTTAATCAAATAACTTCTGTTTTGGGTTATTTGACTTAAAACTGAGGCTATCCAAAGAATCTCGAGTGAAAAATAACAGATTTATAGGGATCATTTATCATAAGTTCGATAGTCGATCTTCAGGTTCGGTCTACAAATGGAGTAAGCTCGGTAGGCCGATCTGCCAGTTTGGCCTATCAACCGAGCGATAATTTGATCACGTGTTTTTACATGATTTTATCATATATTGATCAAGATTTAAATTTCTTAAGGCCTTATCTGATAATAACCAAGCTGGGGACAACCTCTATAAACAAGGAGTGAGTTTTCTGAGTTATTTAGGTTAGTTGAGAAATCAAGAGTGAGCACTCTAGTATGTGAGTCTCTAAAACTCTCCTGAGAGTTATTGTTCACAAATTACGAACCTTATTCTAGGTTTTCTCAATTAGTTAGAAGGAGAATGTGTTTCACATTTTCACTTTAGAATTTTGATCTAAACTCAAATTTTGAAGCCTAATTTAATAAGGACTAGTCCCAATCTGACCTCTATATAAAAGAAATAATTTTCTATTGTTTCTTAGATCACTTGAGAGATTTAGAGAAAAGTATTTTGTTAAGAAGACTCTGAAACTCCCATAAGGCTATTCTTCAATATTCAAAACTTAGCTCTTGGTTTTCTCAAGTAGTTAGACGGAAACGTTGCCTGAGGAAAGATTGAACGATATACAACCACTATATTCCGGTCATGGAAAAAAGAATAGCAAGGAAGTCCAATTGGTTAAGGCTCTTCCAGTAGAAGTTCTTGTCACGCCCCGGAGTACGGAAGGTGATGTGGCGGATTATTTAAATTAATTAAAAAAAATCTAATTAAAATCAGGAGTTTAGGGGCTAAATTAAGTATTAAAAATGTGAGAGTTTCAAAATAACATTTTATAAAAGAATTCATTAAACGAATAATAAAACAATAGAGAGCCGCGAGTATGGGTCCCGCAGACCCACAACTTGTGCACACACATAGTACTGACAATATAATAATACAACTACAGTCCAAGCATAAGGAAAGTTAAAAAAAAAAAAAAAAACATTACATGCCTTGTTTAATGTATACAATTAGTCTAATAAATCCTTCCACTGCTCTTGAGTTCGGTCCGTTGAATCCTCTCCGAATCTAAATAGGAAACCACCTAGAAGGGGCGGGGGGAAATTTAAAAATAAAGAAAATGTGAGCGAAAGGCTCAATAGGATAGTATTTTATCAAATTATTTAATTTAAAGGAAAATCTCATTATTCAAGGAATTACTTAAAAGAAACATTGAATAAATAAAGAAATTTTAAATAAAACCGTTCTTACCCAAACAGTTTACTCGGACAACCAGAAATATCATTTCCTTTTCCTAGGCAAACCATAAGAATATCACCACCTAGTGGCCCAGCTGGGTTTCGGGACCTACCCCCAAGGTCGATCATTACACGACCCGATCTCTGATATGGCATCATGCCCATGTGTTTATTTTTATCATCATTCAAAACCCATTTACCGAGTATTGTCATTTACATTCATTATGAAGTTCATTTCAGTTCACGGTATATTAAAATATAACCGGTAAATTCATTTTCAAACAACCGTTGAAAACATTTTAATAGAAACCCTTTTCAAAGCCAACTCATTTTGAAATTAGGCTACCTAGGAATGGGGTAAAAGCCCTACCTCGATACTCGTACCGGTGCCCTACACCGTAATCCTGGTCCGCTATACGTTAGCTTCGCGAAACCACAAACGATCCTAGATACACACTAAGTCGATCAATATCTAGTTTGAGTCATTCTATGTTACTAAACCATTTCATGATGTCCTAGTGTGTCATTTGTGCCTATAAAATCATTTTATAAGGTTATAATTTAAATCGGGGTTCAAAACAGTGAAAATGGGTGAAAAATCACAAAATTTCTCATGCCCGGCCGGCCTGCTGGACTCCCTACTTCGGCCGGCCGAACTGTACAGTTTGGCCTGCAAGACATTCCCCAGGTTCGGCCTGCCGAACCGTGCAATCCGGCCTGCCGAACACGTAGTTCGGCATGCCAAACTAGGAAAATCTAGAAATTCTAGCCATTGATTTTCGATCCCCCAAAATCCAAATCTTGATTTTAACCTGTTTTTCTCAAATCTCAGGCATAGAAAACAATCATAGATGATAGAAAAACATACTAGAATACTTTTGAACTTATTTAAACAAGATACAAACACAAAAATCTCAAAAATCCAAAAATAGAGAAAAATGAGGAAAAATGAAAAATCTTGAATCTAATCCGTTTTTCTTCAATCTAAGCTTGGATTCTAGGTGTTCTAAGTTCATTTAACTCAAATCAAAGGTTCTCTAAGCTCAAACAAACTTAGATTTCAAATATGCACAAAATTAAACTTTTTGGAAAAAGTTTAGAAATTTCAAAACTAACCTCGAATCGAAGCTTTAAATCCACGTTTTTGGTTGCCAAATCTCGTCCCCGAGCTTCCTATTCGCTAACCCGAAGCTTAGACCCGAATTTGATTCAAAAATTTGAGAGGAAAATTGAGAGAGAAGAGGAAGACCGAGAGAGAGAGGGAGTCATGGGTGAGGAAGAGAGAGAGAGATCAAGGAGAGTGAAGAGAGAGGAAGGGAAGAGAAAATAAATAGAGAGAAACGTTGGGCGGTTTTGTTGTGCGAAAACCAAATGCCACCCACGGTTTTGTAAAACAGAATATTTTTAACATTTTACAAACTGTTGTGTTTTGAAACTGAAAATATTATTTTAAAATAATAAGAAATCATTTGAATTTATCAAATTAACAAAACAACCTAAAATTCAAAATTCAACCAAATAATCAAATTAATGTTTAAACATTAATTATGGCACACTAATTCATCATTTATATTACAATAACATTAAATAAATTTCGGGGTGTTACAGTTCTCTAGTAGTAGTTCTGAGAATAATAGTTTTGTTAAAAGTGTGGCTTTTGGTCTACTACGAGTATAAAGATCTTCGATTAATTTATATATATATATATATATAATATGTATAACTAGTTTTGGAAAAACTTTTTAATTAAAAAATTTTAAAATCTACTACACAAGCGTTTTCCAACACATCGAACCATCATCTCTCAATGAAAAGACCTAAGAGCCCAATCTACAAGCCACTCTCCCCAAGATGGACATCCCCTAGCCTTAATCCTCCTGGTTAAATACCTACACTGTGCGCCGCCCCCACCCCCAGGCCAACGAATCAATAGCCAGCCTAAAGCTAGTGCCGATTTTTAGCCTAAGAGGAAAAAACGATGTGGCATAGTAAAAGCATAACAAAACTCTCACAGATTAAGAGAGATCTTTGATGTTATAATTTGGTATGAGAGGATTGATTTTAATTTAATACTCCATCACTAATTTTAATTCAATACTCCATCTTTTATTCACACCTAACAATTTTTAATTATACTCTCTTAATGGAGGATTTTAGTGCCCCTACCATGGCCATGTTAAATTCACACTCCTTATGGTTATATATATATATATTTGCAATTATGTTTTGAGTTTGAATCCCAACATTACTTGTAGGGTGCGTTTGGTTAGAGCATTCTTTGGACCCAATAGACTTAAATTTGGATTCGAGTATCAAGAATCTTTTAGATATATGTTTGTTTCCCTCAAAATCTAAATCCTTTGAGCATCAAAGATCCAAGTTTTCAGAGTTCTGACCCCTTACTAAACTTTTGATACTTTGATATCTTTGCTACAGTAAAAACTAAAATTTTTTCTCTTATATTTGAGAAAAAAAATCGTAACTTTTTTATTTGTTATCCAAATGAGATGAGTCTTTTTTCATTATGTTCTTAGTAAAGAGATGAATAAATTAAGATTCATATTGCATATTTTTTAAGATCATTAACATTAATATTTGATTAGATTTGTTAATATATCAAAAAACTTTTTTTATTATCTCTCTAAACACAAATTATAATTTTATTCTATACTCAAATTAAAACTTAAATATGCATTCAAATATCAATTTAGATAATTTAAATTATTAACTTAAATCTTAATTCAAATTAATAACTTAAGTCTTAATTCGAATTATATAAGTCATATTAAGCCACTAATTTAAACCTATTTAATAAAATAGGCCGTAGAAAACTTGCGAAATGATTTTTAAACGTAATTAAAGGTTAAAAGACCATTAAAATGCCGAGTCTTGATTATGAACCACCAATTCTCCTCGAAAGCCGCAAGACGGCAGGGAATCTTCCAATTTCCATGCATGCACGTCACCTAATTGGCTCTTCGTCAACAACCCCCCTCACGTGCCACCACCTCAATTTCTTCAAACAGTTCCTTTTGACAACCACCCCTCCTCCCTCCTTCCCCAACCACAAACGCAGTTTCGTCACATCAATGCATCGTTTGGGAAAACCAAGCAACCCCCGTGCGTAACCCTACTTGAAGGAATGCTCTATTCCATTAATTCATTCATCACAAGTAAAACGGAAAAAAGTGGGTGCAATTTCCAAACGAGCTTTTTTTGTTTTTTTGAAAATACAAACGAGCTTTTAGTTCTAAATAATTGAGAAATTACAACTGTTTCTTTTTGACATTTTTTTTGCTGCCAAAGTACTACTACACAGACCGTTTTTTTCTTTTTTTGTTCTTTTCCTTCTCGCATTGTGAGTATGCCACCAGTCACTAGATAGAGAAAGTATTAATTGTGAAAGTTACAGAGTACGTTCGTATGTTGTTTATTTTATGGTCTTCAACAGGGAGAACTAGAAATGAAAAAAATAATAATAATAATCTCATTCTTGTGATAAACAGAATTCTTTAATAAAGAAAAAAAAATTATATGTGCCCAATAAAGGTTTGACTTTTTTTAATACCATATCAAAAAGAGTTTTTTTAAAAGATTTCATTCTCATCGTAGGAAATAAATAAATAAATAAATAAGAAAGGGCATGTAATATTTGCCACTTTTTCTTGTAGACCCCACATTGTTTTTCTCTCGTTGCATCGTTCTTTCCTTCTCTTCGATAAAATGATTTCGCTACGCCGCCATGAGTGTGAGACCGTGCAATCACTGGTTCCTGAAAAAATTTTGTCCCAATGGGTGCGTAGGATAACGCGTGCACGCACAGCTCAGTAGCGTACGATAGCCTCAACCTTCTCGGTGATGCTCGCTGTACTCTGGGCTCGCTCCAAGCCGAGAATCCTCAGCACCTTCCTCTCCTCCTTCTTTCACGGCTCGGCGATTCACCACAACCAGCACCATCAGAACGGCCGGTTCTTCGCCAGTCCGGTCCAATTCGGAGATGACGTAGCCCGCTGTCGCCGTCACTCAAGCGACTGCCAGCTCGGGGCGCCGTGCGGCGGCGGAGCGTCGTCCATCTGGCACGCCATCCTGCCGTCGTCGGGCGCCGGAGGATCTCGTAGGCGCGATCCTAGCCAGCGACCGGCGATTCACTACGAGCTGCGGAAGGGCGAGGGCTCGTGGAACGCCGCGCTCGATGTGCGCCCAGCGCGTTGGCTCCACCGCGCCGACTCGGCTTGGCTTCTCTTCGGCGTCTGCGCTTGCCTCGCGCCGGCGGCGTTGGATGTCACCGGTGATGGCGAGGAGACGAGCTCCGAGACGCCGGCGGTGGTTTCGGACCAGAGACTTGTCGTTTCTTCCGCCTCGGATGGCTCGTTGTCCGATGCGAACATCGATAGCTCCGCCGATTATAGAGTTACTGGTAAATTTGTAATTCATATATGTATATAAACAATTGCATATATGCGTATTCGTATATGAAGTTATCGCAAGAAAATGCGTATTATATTTCATTTTCCTTCTTTTTGAGATTTTGAATTTTTTTCTTTGTGGTTGGTGGCGCTTATTAATTTATTCCCAATAGTATGCAGAGTGATGGTCGACATCTGTTTGATAAAAGAAATTACGGATGGTTTTTGCATTTTATGCTGAGAACTACAGGTTTACAAGTCTTCTAAAATGTATGCATTCACACATACATGCGTATATACGTATATGTATGTGAAGTATTGCACTTGTAGCGAGATGTATCTTGCAATTTCTTTTTCTTACTAAAGCTTTGGTCTTTAAATTCGCCAGCCATTTAAATCCCTTCATCATTGTGTGCTTAGTGATCAACAACACCTGTTTGATGTAATTTAAAAGAGATTCTATTTGCTTCCGTTCTGAGAATTAGTTATCAAAAGTTCTTCGTTTTATTTTTTTCAATTGGACGCATGGAGTGTTGATCTTATAAATTTTGTATGTCTTTAAAAAAAGAAAAAACATATTCAAATCAATGTGTATCTTTAAAATCTAAATTGTTATTGGAACTATTTGAGAGTGAGACAATCATCAAGTGCAATTTGTTAAGACTAAGCGTTGAAACAAAACAGGGGTGCTAGCAGATGGGCGGTGCCTGTTTAGAGCAATAGCTCATGTGGCTTGCTTGAGGAATGGGGAGGAAGCTCCTGATGAAAATCGTGAGAGAGAACTCGCTGATGAATTAAGAGCTCAAGTAATTTATTACGTCTTTTTTCTGTTCCAAGTTCTTTCTTCAAATTTCAAATTCACTTTGTGGGATTTGAAAATCTCGCTAACATGTTTTCATTGACTAAAAACTGATTGCAGGTTGTGAATGAGCTCTTGAAGAGGCGTGATGAGTCAGAATGGTAAGATTTTTTGTTGACTGGAAGCATGAGGGAAATGCTTTTTGATTCTTGTTTGTGGGTTGATTTGTATTTTATGCGTTGTAGGTTCATTGAAGGTGATTTTGATGCATATGTGAAAAATATTCAACAACCTCATGTTTGGGGTGGAGAACCAGAATTGCTCATGGCTTCTCATGTTTTAAAGTGAGTGTTTTTCACTCTATTTTTCTTTTGCAGGATATTTATTGCCATATTCATGTCATTCAATCATTGGATGCGGATATTGGTAACCAAATTCCAAATAGAGTTCTTTTTTATTTGGTTTCTCTGCATGTTACGTATGTTTGATTTCACATGTTTTATTTTGACTTTGCCTTGTCATTATTTCTGCAGGACGCCAATTTGGGTGTTCATGAGAGATAGGGTGACAGGTGGTTTGGTGAACATAGCCAAGTACGGTGAAGAGTACGGGAAGGATGAAGAGAATCCCATCAATGTTCTGTTTCATGGGTATGGTCACTATGACATCCTGGAGAATCCTTCGGAGAAAAGCTGTCAGAAACTGGATGTGTAGGAGGTTAATATGGTTCTTTCTAGAAATATTGCTTGGAGTCTGCTAGAATAAATTAAACTCACGGTAGGAGAGTTTCACCATTGCCAACATGTGTCAAGTTCAAAGTAGTTTTTCTGCAATGACATCCATTCAAGCATTGGCTTGTTCCAAATTTTGTAGATCTCTCTTTTTCTCCAAAGAATTTGGTATACAAATTGACCGGAATATAAGTTTGCCGGGTGTTGTCCTTGGTTAGTTCTCATTGTCAGTTGCATCAACGTTTCCCACCTCGCAGAGTTTTCAGGAAACTCTTAAGATTTCCCCTATTTTCTTTTCCCCTGCTTTTGTATTGTTTTGCTTTAGTTTAGTTTCTAGGATCACATCTTTTATTCCAGTCCAACGTCATTTGATTATGTGGTAAAGAAAATCGATTACAGAGAATTTCGCTTGATATAGTATATGTAAAACAAAAGTAAAAGCGGTTCCCAATTTTACAGATTTGCTTCAATATATGAATTGGTAGATGGCAAGATTCATAGGGTGTTGGCAATATCAGTTTTAATCACATTTTGGTTGCTACAGTGTAAAGTCTTCGCATGCTACAGTTGCTTTAAGTAAAATTGGTTCAAATCGTTTGTTTAATGCTCCCAAACACCCTAATATTTTTGAGTGCCTCCAACCATTGCATTAGCGCTTTGCAGTATAATTGATATAGATTAGGGGGTTTTGGACAGCCCGGGTTGCGGAGACTTTGCTTTTGATTCTAGTTAGCAGTAAAGAAGTAAAAGATGTGGGTTTTTAATAAATGTATGAAATTATATTATCAATAGGTTTGGATGAGTCAAAATAGTTTTTAAATTTTTTAGTAAAACAATAAAAATATTAGAATGTAGTTTATAATATTTTATTTAAATATTTATAAAAATTTTAAAATTTATTTAGAACTTTTTTAAGAAGTTATATTTTGTAGTTTTCATTGCAATTTCTTCTAAAACCCTAACCATCCACCCAATATTTTGAGAAGTTTTTGGACCTATGAACTCAAAGCTGAAGTCAAAAAGGGGTCTGCTAAACAAACATATGGTGGAATTTATTCTTTAAAATGCTTCCTAAAGTGCTCACATAAACAATTCAATAAATATGTTTTGTAATTTTTTTTTTCACAGTTGTTCTATAAAATTTTTCATATGATTTCTCACACATTCTTGCGCTAAACATTTTTTTTATTCGGCAATGTACTTAACATAGAGTTAGCATCCGACCGAATAAATTAAAATTTAATATATAAATCAATCCAAGCTAAAAATATTAGTCTAAACATTGTAATTGCTTTTTACTTTATAATATGTAAGAAGTTTATACTTTATAGATTCAAACCAACACCCTAGAGTAGTTTTTAAATATAGATAAACTTTGTTCTCAAAAAAAAAAAAAATCAATAAACAGACTATATTGCACCCAACTTAGAAATTAGAACTTTTGGACTATCTTTTCTCAACAAAAGTATAAAAACGTAGAGCCTTTTTTTTTAACGAGAAGAAAGAAAATATGAATTTTAAAAATATTATAAAAAAAAAGGTATATTATTAGAAAATGTTTTTTTTTTTTTTATAGGGGACGTCAATGGTGGAGTGCAAATATATTCTCCGCCAGTGGAAATGATCTAAAATTCTATCTTAGCAAGGGTGTATGTAAACTCTTCCACACCCAAGTCTAATCCTCATACAATTAAAAATTAATAAAAAACCATTATTTCGAAAATTGACAAGCAATAAGTTAAAAATGAAAAACAGAAAAGAAACCCACAATCCATCGCCGTCAACCCCTCTCATGCCCAGCCACTGGCAACCCCGTTTCGCCGTCGAAAGCTCCATCTGATCCATCTTCATCGTCATCAATAGATTCGTTGTATCCGTATGATCGAGGCGAACTTGGTGAAGCAGCTAGAGGTGTTGTCATCGCGGCTAGCGGATTTCGATTGCAAAGAAGGTTGGCAAGCACCGGTGATGGGGAGGGGTTGGGGAACATTTACAGCCGGTGGTTATAAAAACTCCCTCTTCCACCAAAGCTCGACGACGATGATGACCGGCCTTTGCGACATAAATGAGCCCGACACTGACGGAGATCTGAGCTTGGATAGGGGATAGGCTTGGGGTTGAGCGTGGATCCGGTTTTAATATCCGAGTCATGTGGTAGTGGCGGGGAGGGTGGTTTTTTTATCTCTCTGGTTTTCTAGAATAATAATTATTTTAATCGATATTGAATCATATGTTAGAGGTCTTATTTTAGTTTGATGCACCTTTGTCTCTCTTTGCAGCTAGATCTAAATCTACATGTCTAAATAAAAACTCTCCAACAGTGGAGAATTTTACCGCACTTCAGCATGGGTTTTCTCTCTAAATATCTTCTTATACGTACGTTGTTAACGATTATTAATTTTTGGTCAATCAATTAAAAGGATATAAACCCTAAAGATTCATATCCCCAGAAAATATTTAGGTACGTAATGATGACTTTTAAAGTGTCATATATCTATCCTTTTAGGAAAAATTTTCGGTGAAAAATGCTCTTATTTTCCACCGATAAAGTTAGTCATTGGATAGTCATCTAATGCTTGATACGAAAGAAGATTATAGTTTGGATAATAGACTTGGATATGGGAAATTAATTATTACATCCATTTTATAAACTATCGATTTTCATCGAAAAATCAATCTCAACCATTAATTTATTAAACTTTTGATTGTAGCCTTTGATTTTACGAAATGTCCAAACCCTAGCAACAATCTATAATCTACATCTGCCAACCTCCTCCGATGGCACCAAAGGAGCCCGACCACCTAAGTCCATTAACGTAGCCATTAAGGACTCCCAATCGCAAACGCCAATAGGAACCTAAGCCCCACTACCACCTCTAGACAACGACGACAACATTTGAAACTGGAGAGAGGAATTGCATACTATGGTCCACAACGTGGACACGTCGGATGATGATTTCAACCCATCGCGATTGCTTTCTCACTGGCAACTCCATTGCCATTGCTTCCTTATTGAGCTTAAGACATGTTATTTTTTTTCCATTTTTATTTCTTTCTTCGTTAGTTCGTGGGGGAATACTATTTATTGATTTGTAGATTGGATCAATTTTTAGGAAAACAAAATGGATTTGTTAGGAATCTCGCCTACCGGAGCTAGAAGTGGGGCGGAGCTGGGTTCGATGATGGTTGGAAGTGATGAGGTGATGTGATGTGTCACCCAAAATATTTCCTTAAACGCAAATATTCATAGCATAGAAAGCGTTGTCGTATCCACAGGGAGGTAGATATTTGAAAGATTAAAAATATTTTAGTTTAAAATGCATGGATGATCTTAACAAGATTTTTAAGAAAAATAAATATTTTTTTTACAATTTTAAATAAGATTTTAAAACATAAAATTTAAAATGGTGAAGTTTCGAGAATCCCTTGTATGTTTTGTAACCGATATAGAATTTAACTCTAAATAATAATTATCTAAAGCATTTAATTTATTATATCTTTTCCCACTAATAGCAAGCACATCTACTATTAAGTCAACATAAAATGACAATATAGTAAGCAATAATGCAGTAAGAGTTTTCCTCTAAAAAATAGCAAAATAACCACTTCTCACTAGTGATTTGGTGTGCCAACTATAACAATTATAGCCGTTGTTACTACAGTTATAACTAACGTAATTTTAAGATAGAAAAGACAATAACAAATCAAAATTAATATATTTTAATTGAATAAATTTTTATATTAATTCTAGCAGAACCACGTCTTATGAAACATCTAAAATAGACAATATAATATGTCATACTACAATAAAAGATATTCCATAAAATTAAGCATTATTTTATTATTATTAATATTAATTATGCAACGCAATTAAATTATATAAAGAAAGCATAACTGAATTTATGTAAAAATAGGCAGCATAACAATATTAACAATAATTTTAATACATATGGAAAATAGAATTTACTCTATAAAAATATAAACATTATATCATAGATATAGAGTTAAAAAACCACACCATAGTACTATGCCTACAAGATTACCTCTGCCTTACTAGACTTTCTACACTAATTTAGGTGTTATTTTATCATTTTTGGTGAGGTTGGAGGAGTGATCTAGTAGCATGTCCTCCAAAAAGGTGAGACTATTGAGCTAGAAGCTCAACAGAAGAAAAATAAACTAAGGAAAAAAGATGGGAGTGCCGAATGAAGGGGATGCGGTAAAAATTTCACTATTCATATTATTTTATTATTATTTTATTATGTTATTATATAATTATATTATAATATTTTTTGTACAAGTTGATATTCAAGTTGTAGATTATGTGTAACTTCATCTCTTTCTTTTTTTTTTTTTTGCATATTTCATGCTGATGCATAACTGATACAAGCACTATTGGCATTTGTTATCCGTTTTCGTCCTTTTTACACCTTTTTGCTCCATTTTTCTTCTAAATTTTGAATCGAAAATTAACAAACACATTAAAATTAATTATTTTACAAACATAATATTTACAATTATTTTTAAAAATAATAAAAGAAACTAAAAAATATAAAAACTTACTAATATAAAAGTATAGTACAAAGCTAATTCGGTTACAGCGGAAACACTACTTAAGACATAAAAATATTTTTAGAAATTATTAAAAATATATTACAACATATTTGTAAACTTAAACCACACTATAAAACTCATTAAGACTACAAATAAAATTATAACATGGAAACTAGCGATTTTTACCGATTCAACAAATAAAAATATTTAATATATAAAAATGACTCTAAAAATTACCAAAAATATACTTAAACATAAAAACACACTAAAAACACATATTTAAACATATTTTCACATAAAGGCACAAAAACAACATAAAACACAATAATGTTATTAATTAGAGGATTTAATGATAAATAATACTGCAAAACAAATGATTTTAGCTTTAGAAAATGTGCATTTTTACCTATTCATCATACCCCAACCAACTTATTGGTAGTCCTTAGCAATTAAAGTGATGTAATTTTTAAATGATTTACTAGATATTCATATAATGCATACAATTTAACTCTAATTTGATTCACTAACTAGATAGACTAACAAAACAAAACTTTTATTTAAACAGTTTATATGCTATTTAACAGAATATATACAAGCCAAACTTAGTGCATAAAGATAATACAAAATTATGAAGTTTCAGCAAAACATAAGAATAAAATTGTTTTGATATTTTGCTTCAAATCACCCTTGGAGGCAACAACACTTCAAAATTATTGATTAGAACAATTAAGAACAGAAATATAAAATAGAAATATAAACATAAATAAACTTTAAAACAATTGCGGATAATGTAATGTCAAGTTCCCTTAAGATTTCTCCATAACCCATTGAGCGAGCTTTAAAACAATTGCGGATAATGTAATGTCAAGTTCCCTTTAGATCAATAACTCTCAAACTAGTTGGCCTAAGATATTAGGTGTTGAAGTACCCCTTAAAACTTACTTACTCGAGTTAAGGAGGCTGCAAAACTAAACTTATCCCACTTCATTCATTAATTTACATACTTTACAAACTTTATTTATTTACACTTTCTTTTTATTTCTTCTTGTTTATTTATTTAAACTTTGATTTATCATTTAATTAATTAATTAGTTAAGTGTTACGGCCCCTCAATTGTTCATCTTTACAAAATATTCATAGCTTTAACTCACTACCACAATTTAGCATTTGTAACGCCCCAAAATTAATTTAATGATATTAGAATGCAAAATGGTGGATTAGTGTGCCATGTTGAATATTTTAAACTTAATTTAATCATTTGGTGAAATTTTTAGTTTTAAAACATAACAATTTGTCAAATGTCAAATATATTCGCTTTTACAAAACGGTGGGCTGCACAAGGTTTTCGTACAATAAAATCGCCACTTTTTTCTCTATTTATTCTCTCTCCTCTTGCTCTCTCTTCACTCTCAGCTCTCACTCTCTCTCTCTCCCTCTCAAGCTTGTCTCTCTCTTTCCCTCTGCCTCTCTCTTTCTCTCTCATTTTCCCTCAAAATTTTTGAATCAAATCAAGCCCCAAGCTTCAGGTTTATGGATTGGAGGCTCAGGAACATGATTGATCAATCAAAAACATGGTTTAAAGCTTCGATTCGAGGTTAGTTTTTAAAGTTCAAACTTTTTCAATTTTTTAATTTTTCTTGTATCTTGAGATTTAAACTCATTTAAGCTTAGAGAACCTTTGATCTAAGTTAGAGGGACTTAGAACAACTAGAATCTAAACTTTGTTTGAAGAAAAATAGATTTGAATCAAGATTTTTCATTTTTCTCCTTTTTTCTCTATTTTTGGATTTTCTTGGATTTTGAGTGCAAATCTTGTTTAAATGAGTTTAAAAGTGTCCTATTATGCTTTTCTATCCTCTATGATTGTTTTCCATGCCTGAGAATCAAGAAAAACAGGTTGAAATTAAGATTTGGGGTTTGGGAGACCCAAAACCCGTGCCTGAAATTTCTAAAAATTTTCCACACTGGCAGGTCGAACTTCGTGTTTGGTAGGCCGGATTCAAAGGATCGACAGGCCGGATTCATCTGTCTAACATGCCGAACCTAAAAAATGTTCGGCCGACCGGACCTGTTCTCCGACACGTCGAATAGTTCGGTCGACCGAACCAGGGGTCCAACAGGCCGACCGAACAAGGGTAAAATTTATGATTTTCATCCATTTTTACTATTTTGAACCACGATTTAAATCTCAACTTTATAAAATGATTTTAAAGGTACAAATGGCACATTAGGACACCATGAAATAGTTTAACAAAGTAGAATATCCTGAATTAGATACTGATAGACCTAGTTTTATTTAGGGTCGTTCGTGGTTCCGTTGAGCTAATGTATAGCGGACCAGATTATGTTGCGGGACACCGGTATGAGTATCGAGGTAGGACTTCTACCCTTTCTTTGGTAACCAAGTCTTCAAATGATTTTGGCCTTAAAAAGGGTTTTTATCAAATGTGTTCAATGGCTGATTGAAAAACAAGATTTTATCAGTTATTTTTATAAACCGTGAATTGAAGTGGACTTCATAATGAACCCCACAATAAATGTAAATGAAAATACCTGGTAATTGGGTTCAAATGATAATAGAAATGAATATAAGGGCATGATGCCATAACAGAGATTGGGTCATGTAGCGTGCGACCTTTGGGGCAGGTCCTGAAACCCAGCTAGGCCACTACGGTGGTGTTATTCACATTATGTTTCCTAAAATATTGTCCTACTGAGCCTTTCACTCACGTTTTATTTGTTTTTAAACTTTTCCCCCTCTAGGTGGATTTCCGCTTAGGTTCAGGGAGGATTCTTCAGACAAAGCTCAAGAGCAGTAGCAGAACTTAGTAGGTTATTTCTATCATTAAATCAAGGCATGTAACATTTTAACTTTCTCTTTATTTGGACTGTGAATGTAATGTAATATTGTCAGTACTACATGTGTGCACAATATATGGGTCAGTGGGATCCATATTCATTTCTTTTATCTTTTATTATTTTCTTATTAATTGTTCTAGAAATTCTATTTGTTTAATTACCAAGAATGCCTGTTTAAAAAGGTTTTAGATTTTCCAATATTTTGAAATTTAATTTAAACCCTTTAAACTCATGTTTCTAATTAAATTTTTATTTAATTAACTTAAATAATCCACTACGTCACCTCCCATACTGTGGGACGTGACAGAATGATATCAGAGCTCAAGGTTATGAACCTTGGGAATTGTGCACACATAAGTATGACAATGAAATACTATTGACATTCCAAATTTCATTTTCAAAAGTAAGAGAATGGCACCTAGACGTCATTCAACAGTTGACGCCAAATTTAGAAATGATGAGGGTATGATGAGGGCCATGTTTACGGCATTTCGACAGATGGCAGCTAGGGCCAGACTAGAGGATTTTGATGTTAGTCATCGGCATACGTATTTTAAAGAATTTTGGCCTGTGTCTATATCGACTTTGGATGGAAATGGGGACCCGCAATTGACAGAATATTGGCTAGACTTGATCGTGAAGCATTTGGATACTCTTGGTGTGCTAGGTGAGTATTGTGTGGAATTTGTTGTATATAAGTTTGAGGGTGGCGCTAATACTTGGTGGAAGCAAATTAAGCGTTTGGAACGCAATGGTAACATCAGTTGGGACAAGTTCAAGGAGCTGTTCTATAATCGGTATTTTTTGCAAGGGTATAGGAACCAAAAGGCGGCTGAGTTCTACAGGTTACAGCAGGGTGACTTGTCAGTTTGAGAATATGAGGCAAGGTTTAATAAGTTGGCTAGGTTTGCTCCATCAGCAGTGGCATCAAAACGTGAAAAATGTATAAAGTTTTAGGAAAGACTCAAGGCTCCTATTCGGCGATAGGTGGTTACTCTACGACTCAGGAGTTTTGGAGAGCTTGTGTCGTCAATAATATCAGTGGGAAGTGATTATGCACAGTATTATGAGGATCGAGCAAAGACATAAGGAGGGCAACAGAGGAGCGGTAGGAAGAGCACCAATAGTCGTCCAGCTCTAGGAAAGAACAAGCAGGGTGGCGTGAACAGCAGTAGCAGTAGTTCATCAAGCAGTGGCCGTAGTAATCCCTACAGCTTTTATTGTCATTATTGCCAGCAGCCAGTACACATAAAGAGGAATTGCCTGATCAAGAGTGCCCGTCTAGGATCTCAAATCAAAGAAGGTGCCAATCGTCAGCCTCAGCTGCAGACCCTACCTCCACCGTAGCAATATCTATAGTTGCAGTTTCCTTAGCTTTCTCCTCAGCAACTATCATATTCAGCACAAGGGCAGCAGTCGTAGAACTTCCAGTGTAGTGTTCCTTAGTATCGAGTATCAAGTACAGCTAGTGTTCAGTCATCTCCGTCACAGCAGTATCAGTCGAATAATCCAGGGCCTAACAATGTTGGTAGAGGAAAAGGAAAGGCACCAGTTTAGGTTCATGCAATGGCAACAGGAGGTTTAGATGCCTAGACCAGCAATGCGGTTGTCGATGGTATGATCTTAGTTTCCCAATCCTTAGCTGATGTTTTATTCGATACAGGTGCCACTCATTCTCTCATTTCAAGCTCTTTTATACATGCCTTGGGATTAGAGATAGAAGAGTTCAATGAACCCCTAGTTATAGCTTCTCCCTTGGGGCGGGGGTGTGTGAATTATATGTAAAGCTTGTAAAATCAAGATTGGGGATGAGATTTTGAAAAGTGATTTGATTGTACTCCCCATGAGCTCATATAATGTAATCCTAGGGATGGACTGGTTGTCCAGGTATAATGCAGTTGTAGACTACCAACTTAGAAAGGTGACCCTAGTGTCCGATAGGGGGACGATGATCACTTACCAGGGTGGTGGTGATCGGTTAATGAGTGAGCATCTCATGAAGTCATGTCTTGGAGGGCGAAAGAATCTAGTTTGTCATGCTTTTCTTGCAAGTCTGGAAGGTGAGCCCTATGCCTTGAGAAGAAATGTAGCGATACCAGTGATTGATAAGTATGAGGATATCTTCCCCGACGAGTTGCTAGGATTGCCACCACATTGAGAGATCGAGTTTGGTATTGAGTTTTTTTTAGGTAGAGCACCAATTTCAGTAGCACTTTATCGGATGGCGCCGGCAGAAATAAAAGAATTGAGAAAGCAACTTTAGGAGCTTGCTGATAAGGGATATATTCGAAATAGTACATCATCGTGGGGAGCACCGGTTTTGTTTGCTAAGAAACATGATGGGACTCTTAGGTTGTGTATAGATTATCGGCAGTTAAATTGTGTCACAGTGAAGAATAAGTATCCTTTGCCCAAGATCGATGAGTTGCTTGATCAGTTGGGAGGTTCGTAGTACTTCTCAAAGATAGATTTACGATCGGGGTACCATCAGCTCAGGATAAAGAGGGAAGATATTCCCAAGACAACTTTTAGGACCTGGCATGGACATTTTGAGTTTCTGGTGATGTCGTTTGGATTGACAAATGCTCCGGCAGCTTTCATGGATTTGATGAATAGGATATTCAGGCCTTATTTGGATCAATTTGTGATCGTGTTCATTGATGATATTCTAGTATATTCTAAGACTTGGGAGGAGCATAGCAGTATTTTAGGATCGTGCTTCAGACTCTATGGGAACACCAGTTGTATGCCAAGAAAGAAAAATGCGAGTTTTGGTTGACAGAGGTCAAGTTTTTAGGTCATGTCATCTCTGAGCATGATATTTTTATGGATCCGTCCAAGATTGAAGCCATAATGGAATGGGAACGACCAAGGAATGTAGCAGAAATCTGCAGCTTCTTAGGTCTTGTAGGATATTAAAGGAAATTTGTAAAGGATTTTTCGAAGATAGTACCGTTGACAAGATTGATCAGGAAAAACGTCAGGTTTGAGTGGGATGTAGAATGTGAGCTCGCTTTTCAGGAATTGAAGAATCGGTTGACTTCAGCCCTAGTATTGGCTATTCCTAGCAGTGACGAGCCATGTGAGGTTTGCACAGACGCTTCAGGACGCAGACTTGGATGCATGTTGATGCAGCATGGACGTGTGGTGGCGTATGGATCGTGACAGCTACGACCTCACGAGCGGAATTATCCTACTCATGACTTGGAGCTTATGGCGGTGATTCACATGCTGAAGATTCGAAGATGTTATCTGTATGGGGTGACATTTTAGGTCTTTTCCAATCATAAGAGTTTAAGGTATTCGTTCAATCAGAGGGATCTTAATTTGAGGCAGCAGAGATTGATGGAGTATAAGGAGGATTATGATTTTATGTTGCAGTACCATCCTGGGAAAGCTAATGTGGTCGCGGATGTGGTTAGCAGGAAGTCTTTAGAGATTCTCGCTTGTTTGGCTCTTGAAGATTAGAAAAGAGATGCGACAGTGAGCGAGTATGGACTACAGTATTATGAAGACTATGATCGAGTTTCAGTGTACCATATGGAAGCGACCCCAGCTCTTGTTCATGAAGTAGAATCAGTGGCAGGACCAGCATTTGCAGGGGATTTAGAAGCAGATTCAGAATGGAGAGTAGTTTGAAGAATGGAGAGTGCATACAGATAGATCGTTGTATTTCTGGGAGCGTCTAGCAGTTCTAGCAATCGTAGAGGTGATGAAAGCTGTTATGGACGAAGCTCATAGGTCTCAATTCGCCATTCATCCAGGAAGCATGAAGATATATCGTGATTTGAAGAGGCAATGTTGGTGGAGAGGTATGAAGAAAGATGTTCGAGAGTATGTGGTCAAGTGTACGACGTGTCTTTAGGTGAAAGCCGATCATCAGAAGCCTACAGGTCAGCTTCAGCCGCTTGCTATTCCAAGGTGGAAATGGGAGCATGTGACGATGGATTTTCTCACCGGTTTACCAAGGACGGAGCAGCGGCATGATGCAGTTTGGGTCGTGGTCGATAGGTTGATGAAATCGGTGCATTTCATCCCGTTCAGGTCGATGTGTTCAAGGAAAGTTCTAGGAGAGTTGTATCTGTAGAATATAGTGATATTGCACGGAGTTCCTTTGTCCATCACATCCGATCGAGACACCAGGTTTAATGCTAAGTACTGGAGGAGCTTTCAGGAGGCTTTAAGCACAGATTTAAACTTTAGTACGATGTTTCATCCTCAGACCGATGGGCAGCCTTAGTGGGTTATTCAGATTCTCGAGGACATGTTACGTGCTTGTACGTTAGACTTTGGCGGGAATTGAAAGAAATATTTGCATCTGGTAGAATTCGCCTACAATAATAGCTATCAAGCAAGTATTGATATGGCATCGTTTAAGGAGTTGTATGGGCGACCGTGTAGGTCATCGTTGTGTTGGGCAGAACTAAAAGATAGGATTATTCTTGGACCAGATGAGATTCGTGATAGCAACGAGAAAGTCGCTGTAATTCGAGATCGATTGAGGGTAGCTCAGAATCAACAGAAGAGTTATACGGATAGGAGACGTCGACCCTTAGAATTTGAGGTAGGAGATTTTGTTCTCTTGAAAGTATCACCTCGTAAAGGTATTATGCAGTTCGGAGTGAGTGGAAAGCTTGCACCGAGATATGTTGGACCGTTCAAGATCACTCAGCGTGTTGGTGTGGTTGCTTATCGGCTCAACCTTTCGTTTGAACTTTCTCATGTTCATGATGTGTTCCATGTGTCAATGCTTAGGAAGTGTCCACCTGAGCAGGGTAAGATAGTTTCATTTCGTGATGTGCAGGTTCAGGAAGACATGACATACAAGGAAGTACTGATTCAAATTATCGATTGAAAAGTGATCAGTTTATGTCGTTAGGATATACCGTTACTAAAGGTCGTGTGGCAACATCACGAGGTTGATGAAGCCACTTGGGAGTTAGAGTTGAGCATGCGAGAGCTGTATCCGCATCTGTTTTGTTTTTGAATTGATATTTAAATTTTGAGGGTGAAATTTCTTTTAGGGGTAGAGAGTTATAATGCCCCAAAATTAATTTAATGATATTAGAATGTAAATGGTGGATTAATGTGTCATGATGAATATTTTAAACTTAATTTGATCATTTGGTGAAATTTTGAGTTTTAAAAAAAAACAATATGTCAAATGTCAAATATATTCGGTTTTACAAAAACCGTGGGTGGCACAAGGTTTTCGCACAGTAAAACCGCCCACTTTTTTCTCTATTTATTCTCTCTCCTCTTCCTCTCTCTTCACTCTCAGCTCTCACTCTCACTCTTTCCCTCTCAAGCTCGTCTCTCTCTTTCCTTCTGCCTCTCTTTTGCTCTCTCATTTTCCCTCAAAATTTTTGAATCAAATCGAGCCCCAAGCTTTGGGTTAGTGGATTGGAGGCTCGAGAACATGATTGATCAACCAAAAACGTGGTTAAAGCTTCGATTCGAGGTTTGTTTTCAAATTTTAAAACTATTTCAATTTTTCTTGCATCTTGAGATTTAAGCTCACTTAAGCTTAGAGAACCTTCGATCTAAGTTAGAGGGACTTAGATAAGCTAGAATCTAAACTTTGTTTGAAGAAAAATGGATTCGAATCAAGATTTTTTATTTTTCTCTATTTTTGGATTTTCTTGGATTTTGAGTGCAAATCTTGTTTAAATGAGTTTAAAAGTATCCTATTATGTTTTTCTATCATCTATGATTGTTTTCCATACCTGAGAATTGATAAAAACAGGTTGAAATCAAGATTTGAGGTTTGGGAGACCCAAAACCTGTGCCTGAAATTTCTGAAAATTTTCCAGATCGGCAGGCCGAACTTCGTGTTCGGTAGGCTAGATTCAAAGGATCGGTAGGCTGGATTCATCTGTCTGACAGGCCAAACCTGAAAAATGTTCGATCGACCAGACCTGTTCTCTGGCAGGCTGAATTGCACAGTTCGGCCGGCCGAACCAGGGGTCCGGCAAGTTGACCGAACAAGGGCAAAATTTGTGATTTTTATCCGTTTTCACTGTTTTGAACCCCGATTTAAATCCCAACTTTATAAAATGATTTTAAAGGTACAAATGGCACATTAGGACACCATGAAATAGTTTAGCAAAGTAGAATATCCTGAATTAGATACTGATAGACCTAGTTTTATTTAGGGTCGTTCATGGTTTCGTAGAGTTAACGTATAGTGGATCGGGATTACGGTGTGGGGCACTAACACGAGTATCGAGGTAGGACTTCTACCCTTTCTTTGGTAACCAAGTCTTCAAATGATTTTGGCCTTAAAAAGGGTTTTTATCAAATGTTTTCAATGGCTGATCGAAAAATGAGATTTTATCGGTTATTTTTATAAATTGTGAATTGAAGTGGACTTCATAATGAACCCTATAATAAATGTAAATTAAAATACCTGGTAATTGGGTTTAAATGATAATAGAAATGAATATAAGGGCATGATGCCATAATAGAGATCGGGTCGTGTAGCGCGCGACCTTGGAGGCAGGTCTCGAAACCCAACTGGGCCACTACGGTGGTGTTATTCTTATGGTTTGCCCAGGAAAAGAAAATGATGATCTTAGTAGTCGACCAATAAACTGTTTTGGGTAAGAATGGTTTTGTTTAAACTTATTTATTCAAGTCTTCTCTTAAATAATTTCCTGAATAATGATATTTTCCTTTAAAATCTTAATGTTTCCTAAAATATTGTCTTACTGAGCCTTTCGTTCATGTTTTATTTGTTTTCAAACTTTTTCCCCTCTTGGTGGATTTCTGCTTAGGTTCAGGGAGGATACTTTGGATAGAACTCAGGAGCAGTAGGAGAACTTAGTAGGTTATTTCTATCATTAAATCAAGGCATGTAACATTTTAACTTTCTCTTTATTTGGACTGTGAATGTAATGTAATATTGTCAGTACTATGTGTGTGCACAATATGTGGGTCAGTGGGATCCATATTCGTTTCTTTTATCTTTTATTATTTTCTTATTAATTTTTTTGAAAATTCTATTTGTTTAATTACCAAGAATGCCTGTTTAAAAAGGTTTTAGATTTTTCAATATTTCGAAATTTAATTTAAACCCTTTAAACTCATGTTTCTAATTAAATTTTCATTTAATTAACTTAAAAAATCTACCATGTCACCTCCCGTACTGCGGAGCGTGACAGCATTACATTGCATGTGTGAAAAGAATAGCTCACAAACACTATGTAAAATAAGCATAAACATGTTAAATAAAAATGATGTTTTAAACAATTCAAAGAATAGAAAATTGATATTACCTTAATATGAAATTCAAAAATCAAGACAAAAAAATAACATATTAATTATTAAAAAGCTAATATTTACAAAGCATTTTCTAATAACTTACATAACTCATGAAAACTCATAAAATGACACATAAAAACAAAAAAAAAATTATAAAACACAAAATTTGGAGAAAAAATCAAAAAAAGTTCAGATAAAAATCAAAAAAAATTTGGCACAAAAATATTACCTGAATTAGTACAACCCTCTCCTCCAATCTAAATTATACATTGTCCCCAATGTATAAAAAGATAGTCAAAGCAGAAAAAATATTGCTTGAATTAGCACAGTTGTAGAGATGATCTGTAACAAATTTAATAAACCAAACTAAACAAACTAAAATAAATACACAATAATATATTACAAACTGGGTCTTTTAAAGTCAGGTTCCCAAGACACCACTTTTTCATTCCTAAAATTAAAATCACTTTTATCCCCAAATTCTTCAAAATATGTCTTAAGAGGCCGCAAAACAAAGTACTTGCTAATCACAATTAATCATATCCTCCTTAATCTCGGCCATTTTAAATGAATTACTTTTCATTTTTAATTTCAACCTTCAAGGCTTTTCTTTTTTTTTTAATGAAAATTTAAGAAGTACATAGTCTAACAAAATACGAGAACAAAGTACAAAAATAAATATGTACAAGTGAAAATGAAAGAAACTACTTAGGATTGGTAAATCGAAGCCACGCGAGTGGCCTCTATTTTCAAATGACTTATGATTATCATATGAGGCAATTAAACTCAATTTCATCTTTATGCAACATCATAACATCATATTTAATTCATTTTTCTTTTTAATCCGCAAGTGTGCAAAGTAAATACAAAAGCCATTCAATCTGATTTTTAGTTCAACTTAAGGCTTAGAATTGAAGTTGAAATCATATTACAATCTCAATTGAAACATTTCCTAGGTTCATTCATGCTCAGATCGTAACATGCAAACATGAATTTTTATGATTAACATCCAAAATGAAACTTTGCAACTAAAAATAGAAGGCAGACACTTGAACACAAATTTGATCTTCATAATCAAAGTTTAGAGCATCAATAACAAGTGTTTAATGTGATAGAAATGTCTCTAACCTTAGATGAATGATTAGGTGTAATTTAGTGGCTTCAAAATAGCTCCTGTTCCTAGCTAGAAATGAAGGCTTGAAGTGTCTACTTTTAGTCCTTGAGTCAAGTTAAATGTCTAAGAGTTGGTCTGGGTTCTTAAAGATATGTATGCGTGTCTTTGGTTACTCTAAGAGGAGAGAGTGAATGAGGAAGACATGAAGGAGAGGTAAGAGAGAGCAAGAGTGAGAGTGATGATATATGAGGTGGTCTCTATAGTTTTTAAGTAGTCCTTTTGAGAAAGAATGAGGTGATGGCACACTATTTTGGTATGGCTTCTCAAGGCTACATTCACGTGTATAGTCTGAGTGTGTGAGTGGGCAACAAACTGTTTTGTTTGAATGTTATAGGATGGGAATGTATTTGGCATTTGCCAAATTACTGTTGCATGACTTTTGGAAGATAAATTAAAATAACAAAATTTGTTAAAATTAATTTAATAAATGGTAAAAATTAAGATAATTCAACAAAATGATTAAAATGCAATTAATTAGAAAATATAACAAATATGATTTATTAAAAATCAAATCTCAATTAGGCACACTAATTACCAATTTAGCATTCTAAACTTATTTAATTTAATTTGGGCACTACAAGGTAAAAACCTAGTCTATACCACTTATGGGTGTTGAGATGTCCGACTCATATTAAAAGGTCAAAGGTGGACAAATTAGAATCACGTACTGAAGTATGCTTTATTGTAGGGTATCCAAAGGGTACACATGGTGTCTTCTATAGTATTCAAGATAACAAAGCGTTTGTTTCTACAAATGCAACATTTCTTAAAGAAAAATATATGAAGGACTACAAATTTTGAAGTAAAGTCATCCTTGAGGATTTATTTTAAGATGAGTTCATTACAGAGAGTCATGTGAATGATATCATTCCCATGAGATCAGTCAATGAAAATAAGACCATGCTTTAGAACAACAACCGAGGATGTTATGTCATAGTGTAAAGGTTGTTAGACAACCGGATTAATACATCGAAATTGAAAAAGTTAATATAGCAGTCTCTGATTACAATGTCGATGATCCCATCTCCTATAGTCAAGCTATGGCGGATGTTGAATCTAAATCATGGCAAGATGCAATGAACCAAGAAATAGATCTCATTTACACCAACAAAGTCTGGGAACTTGTTGATGCACCTAAAGGGATTAAGCCCATTGGGCAGTGGATTTATAAAAGAAAGAGATATGTAGATGGAAAAGTGTAAACTTTCAAAGCAAGCCTTATAGCCAAAGGTTACAGTAAAAAAAAAGGGATTGATTACAAAGAATCCTTCTCACTGGCAACCATAGTTAAGTCTATCCGAATTCACTTGTCCATTTATACATATTTCAATTATGAAAGTTTACAAATGGATGTCAAGATGTCTTTGCTAAATGGCCATCTTGAAGACACCATTTACATGGTACAACCGGAGGGGTTTGTCATGAAAGGGCAAAAGTAAAGAGTTTGCAAGTTGCATAGATCCATTTATGGACTCAAACAAGCCTCTACATCATGAAACATTAAATTTGATCAAGTGATCAAGTCTTATAGATTTGATCAAATAGTGGATGAGCCATGCGTGAACGAGAAAAGAAAGGTCAAGAAAGTGGTGTGTCTAGTTCTTCATGTTGACGATATTTTAATCATAAGTAATGATGTGGAATCATCAATAACAGTCTAGGAATGATTCGCAAAACAATTCTAGATGAAATACTTGGGAGAAGCTAGCTATGTTTTAGGTATCTGACTCCCTAGATATAGGAAGAACAAGTTGTAAGCATTATCACAAACCTTGTATAGTATTCTACGAAAGATTCCAAAAAAGGTATGCAGCCCATAAGACATTGAATAATACTTTCTAAGGAGATGTCTTCCGAAACTCCTAAAGAAATTAAAGCATAGACATCCATATGTATCAACAGTTAGAAGTGTTATGTATCCTATGCTATGTACAAGGTCGAATATATGTTATGTAGTTGGAATTATCTGCTGATACCAATCAAATCCAAGAGGAAAACACTGACAATCAATCAAGTATATTCTCATGTATCTTTGGAGAACAAGAAATTATATACTTGTATATTCTGGGTCGGATCTTACTCTTGTCGGTGTGAATATGAAGAAGTCAATATCAAGCTCACTGTTTACCTTGAATGATGGAGTTGCTACTTGGAGGAGCATTAAGTAATCTTGTGTTGTTGGCTCTACCATGAAAGCTGAATACGTTGTAGATTTGGAAGCTACAAAGAGGCTGTCTACCCCCGTAAATTCTTGAGGGATTTAGAGGTTTTCCCTAACCTTAAGTGACCAATGACACTATACTGCTATAATAGTGTTGTGGTCACAAATGCAAAGGAACCAAGAAGACATCAAAGACGAAAACACATCGAGCGAAAACATCATCTCATTAGAGAGATAGTATAACATGGAAATGTGACAATATGCAAGGTCATTTTGGAGAATAACTCAGCTAATCCTTTTGCCAAAACTTTACAAACTAAAATTTTTAAGGGTCATCTATATTAGAATTCAAGAAATATCACATATGCTATTACACAAATGGAAGATTGTTGGGATTGGTGCTTTTATATCATAGTGTAAATTCTATATGAACATTATAAGATGTAAAGTATTACATAATTAATAAAATAAATTCTAAATTCCATAAGTAGTTTTGGTATATAATTATATGTGCAAATATCTGATACTTACAAAAGTCTATAATCATGTATATTAAGTGTTAATAATATAGATAGTAAGATTATGCATTTAGTATAAATTTTAGTTTACAATCAGTGGATAAAGCTAAACATTTTATATTGTTTAAGATTGTGATATTGTCTAGTCCTAATTTGGTGAAATAATTGTATGTAGATTATAGCAATATTATGATTATTGGATAAAGACATCAATGTGTTTAGAACACATTAAATATGGACAAGATATAATTTAATTTATTATGTAATTCTGCAACAAAAATTAGAACTCCATCATTATTGATCTTTTAAGGATCATACTGTAACTAGTGGACTCACATCTATTTATTGTCTCTTTTATTGCTAACAAGTGAGATCTATATATTTACGATCAAAAACTTGATATATTGGAGGCATGGTATTTTAAGTAGCTGGGAACACTACTCATAGATGCAAATCCACAACTCCTACTAGATAGGATGCTAAGATAATATCATCATAAGGATTAATTCAAGAACTTTGATGAAGAGTACTCGCTATTTGATATGGGATATTAAATATATGTAACTCAAATCTTCATTTATGATTTGTTCATAATTAGGTTATCCACTAGATAATTAACAAAACTTATGGACAATGAAGTAATCAGAGAGTTGCACGGAAGACTATAAACTTAGCTCTATTTATGAATATTATTGTGGAGGGAATTATCACATAGTAAATGATTATGTCAATAGAAACCTTATTGTCAACATTTAATGTCTAAAATTTCATATAATTAATGTATATAATTTAAGAGTACAACTTTAGTTTCTAGTAGTGGCGCAAATTGGAGTTAATGATTATTATTATTTTAATTATAAATAAGTGTTAAAACTTAAATTATAAATCTCCATTGGATCCTCTTGCTAGCTCTATAACATTTTCTTAGATGGGTCAATAGAAATTTTTTAGATTATTTTTTATCGGCATGGGTTGAATTGAAAATTCACTTAGTGCTCCTCTTACGTTGTGTGTGGTACCATCTAGTGTACTTTGGGAGTACATGTGGAGCCAATTTCTTGGTTGCGTGATTCAAATATATCACATGATTTTCATGTAATCTATATGTAAAACTTAGTGTAGAAAAAATATCTTTTTCAAAAGTTGAAATAGATACTAAACATAAATTATTTATTTTATCAGATTTTATAAATAATTAACAATATCATGAAAAATGTTTATTTAAATTTAAAATAGATAATATCTCAGTTTGAACCAAAATAGGATCTTAGACAAATATTAGATAGATATAGGATCACTATATTGGAGGTAGTTGTGACAAGTGTCACTCTCCTATTGGAGGAGTGAAATTACACCCACCACCCCTAGGGATTGGTGTGATTCTCAAGCAAAATCCTAGCACCAACTTCCTAGCACCAGTGTATAGACCTTAGAGGCTATTGTTTGGTAGACTTTTCTTTGGCCTCCATCCCATGTTCTTAGTTCCCCTTTAAAGCTTTAAAGAGCCTCTGTTGAGAAAGGTCAACTTGAGATATTGTAGATATTTTCTAAAAGTCTTACCAGTGCCCAAACACTAGTTGACCTAGGAGCAGAGTAACAAGAAAGATCTAAAGTTTTTGGAACGATCGATCAACCAGTGCTATTGCCAAACTATTAAGTTTGTATTTTATTGAATTATTGAATATAGAATCCTGAGGAGGACTCTAAAAGTTTAAGAAAAATTTAATCTTCTAGTCAAAAAACAATGTCAATGAAGGCATATAGGCACACTATTACATGGTGGGGATTATAACTTTTTTAAAACCCTATTTCGGCATTTTCACTATTTTTATTGAAAATTTTCCAGGTAAACTAACATGATGAACAGAAGAGATGGGCAATGGTTACTGCATGTATTCTATTTTCGCACTTAGTTTTTTTAATTTTGGCTTTTTAATACAAGTATAAATAGTATCGTCAAAACTATACATATATGTTTTGGAGACCAAGGTTGTCGCCATGTAGTCTTAGTCCGTATGATTTTAAGACTAACTTGTTTAAAACAATTACTCCCATATGTTATAACTTTTGTTGCAACAAATGTAAACACATTTTATTTAAAGGTAATTAGTAACGATATTTAATTTAGTAATTTTTTAAAACATATTCTGCAACTTAAGTAATCATAACAAGTATATGTTTAAGTAGTTAAAGAGCACATTTAAGTAGTTAAAGTAATGGCAATGTAAAAAGGGTCCTTACACCCTGCTCCACCAACCCACCCTAACACCACGTTAAGCACACCTCTACCTCGCCAAAAAGCCCAAACCATCATTGGACCCCCCAAACGAAAGCATAGTTGTTTGTTGCCGAACTTTAGCACGAGGGGATAAAATGGGGCGACATTAAGAAGGTCAATAAAACCCTAGCAGATAAAAAAACCTAGAGAGAGAAAAGAGAAAGTCATTAATGAAAGGACTAAAAATCTACAAATTTATCCTTGTGGACATATTTTAGAATACGTTTTAAAAGAAAGTTAACTAAAAAAATGATTAAAACTATAATTCTATTATACGCCAAATGAAGTGCAACTGTTCCTTTATCTTTTTAGTTAAACTAATTCGTTAGTATTTTTTAAGTGCAAAAAATAGTATCTTTTTAATGTTGTAATTTGAAAATTGAAAAAAAAAAGTATGAATTTTTAATACCAAAGAATGAGGAATGAGATTTTATAATCATGGAGTTGAATCTCAAAAGTGCATTCTATTTAAATAATAAAAAAAAGTAATTTAAAAGACCATGTTAGCAGGTCAAAAAACAAGTTGCCCACTTATAATCACATTTAATAAGCTCTCTAAATTCAATGCTCATTAATTGTTATATATATATATATATATATATATATATATTGTCAACAACTTAATTCGTTATAACCGTTTAAATTATATCATACAATACCCACATCGATGTATAAATATTAGAGTAACTGTTAAAACCAATATACCATCCCTCTATGTCCAAAGAGGGACAGTCCCTTCCTTTCCTTTACACCTTTCACAAAATATACTAACATCTTTTTTGGAAAATTAAGCCTAGTTGTCAACAACGAGTTAATTAGGTCACTATAGGGGAGTTCGCGACATCCATCAATTCGCAAAATCTATCCGATCCAATACAAACCAAAGGTTTTAAATTGGGTTGAAAAGAGCTTTGGATTAGTATAGGATTGAGAAAATCTCAATCCAAAGGTTTTAAAATAGAATACAAATTTAGCAATTCTCAACCCGTCAAATCTGTCAATCCAATACCTCATATATATATATGTATATATATATATTAAGAATATAAAATTAAATAAAAAGACTTAAATTTGAGTTTATCTTTTAATGAATTTCTTTGAAGTTTTCAGTATTGATGAACAAACATGATTACATTTTGACTTTTCCTTTTCTTGGATTCTTATAAGTGCCATTTTTTAAGATTTGCTTTTATAAATGTCATTGCATGTTCATTTGTAGCATAACTTAACATGCAATATAAAGGATAATGTGGCGTAAAATTTTCTAAGTGTGGCATTAATAAACAAAATTTTTAAAAATATGGTATAGTAGGGAATTTTCTCCTTTTTTTTTAAATGAAGATTTCATTTTGAGTTTTATTAAAGAAGTTTGTTTTAATTGAACAGGGTGTAACAAATTTAGTTTTATTGACCTATTTTACATTGTGGCATGGTTTTTTTTTAATTGTTTATGAAAAAATTGCCCTTCAATATCCTTTATTTCAAAGGTCCTAGCTCAATTCATAAATTCATGAAATCTAATATATGAAATCTAAATAGTAACATATAAGGATCTTTTAAATCCAAAAGTTTTAGATTGGATTGCAGATTAGATTTTCCCAATCCGAAAGTTTTTTATTGGATTGCAATTGAACCCAAATTCATGAAATCTAATATGTGAATGCACCTAAGTCAATAAAGCCCCCACAAACGACAATTCATTTTGGGTTGAGTAATAGATGATAATTTGTTTAAATTACAATAATAGAGGCTCTTAACATTTTTTGTCTATTAAATTCAACAAGTATGCTTGAATAATGACAGAAAGTTAATGTTGGTTATTTTGCGGAGAAGGAACCAAAGAGCAAATTTGGGCTAAGAATTAGTAAATAGTATTATATGTTGTTAAAATTAGTTTATAGGATATCATAAGAAAGTGAGAATGAAAACCCCAAAATATCCTTACCTCTTTCTTGTCTCCAACTCTCTTCTCCTTCGTCAGTATTGACAGCAATTAGGAAATACAATATTTACATGCAAATATTATATTTCTATATAATGAAAAAAATTTACCACTAACGTCGATCATCACCAGCACCTACAACATCATCTGCAATAAGGAATACTGTATATACATGTAAATATTGTTATTCCATGTAAATACTAAAAATTATCGAGAGTTGAAAAATGTAATATTTACTTGTAAATATCATATTACTACATAAATACGAAACATTAATGGCAATGTCACCGGACAACATCGGCACTAGCAACGTCACGAGCAGGTGGGAAATATTATATTTACATGAAAATACATTATTTTCATGTAAACCTAGAAATTAACCAACAAATTCAATGGACATAAATGGCACCGACGATGTCGCCGAAGGCAGGGAAATACTATATTTACATGGAAATACAATATTTTCATATAAATATAAAAGTTAGCTAGTAAAGTCAATGAACATTGCCAGCACCACCAACATCGTCAATAACCGAAAAATACTATATTTACATTAAAATACAGTATATTTATGTAAATATAAAAATTTATCGATGAAATTGCTAGAAGAAATATATTTTTGTGTAAACAAAAATCTACTGGTGAGTTGTCGAACATCATAGGCATCAGCGACAATGCCTGTCATGCCTCGAAACTCGGGAGGTGACGTGGTTGATTAATTAATTTAATTAAGTTTTAGTTAAAAATCTACCAATTTAAGGAATTAATTAATTATTAAAATGTGATAAATTTAAAACCTTTTAGGTAATTATTTAATAATAAAACATATAAGAAGAAAATAAAATAAAATAAAGGAATGGAAATACATGTCGAGTCCTACCGGGCCAACAACTTGTGCATACAAATAGTATTGACAATAATTAAATCTACAACCACAGTCCAACAAGAAAAAAAGGAAATTAAAATAATACATGCCTTGATTAAATGATACAAATAACTTACTCAAGGTCTTCTACTACTCGCGAGTCTGATCAGCGGACTCTTTGTCGGTCCTAAGTTGGATTCCACCTAGAGGGGAAGGGTTTGGAAACAAATAAGAAGTGAGCAAAAGGCTTAGTAGGACTAGGTTTTGAAAACCAATAATTTGAATATGAAATTTATCATTCAAGAAAAATATTTAGAAAATAGAATTAAATAAATAAATAAATCCATTTAAATTATTCTTACCAAAATCAGTTCATCTAGAAAGTATCTTATTATCTTTCTTAGGCAAACTATAATTATCACCACTGTAGTGGCCCAACTGGGTTTCGGGACCAACCCCAAAGGTCGCACGCTGCATGACCCGACCTCTAAGTATAGCATCATGCCCATCTATGCATTTCTATAGTTATTAAAATCTCATTTTACTGAGTCTATTCATTTACATTCATTATGCGGTTCATTATTAATATCATTTCATTCAACAGTTTATAAAAACAACCGATAAAAATATTTTTCAATCATTCATTGAGAACATTTTGATAGAAATCATTTTGAGGCCAAAACCTTTTAAAAACTTGGCTACTAAGGAAAGGGGTAGAAGTCCTACCTCAATACCCGACACCGTAACTCAGCACCGCAGTCCCGCTCTGCTATATGTTAGCTCCACGGAACCGCGAACAACCTTAAATATAAACTAAGTTTATCAATATCTAACTTAAGATATTCTATGTTGTTAAGCTATCGCATGATGTTCTAGTGTACCATTTATGTCTATAAAATCATATTATAAAGTTAAAATCTCAATCTAGGTTTAAAATAGGAAAAACAGGTGAAAAATGACAAATTTTTGTGAAGCTCAGTTGGCCTGTTGGTTCCCTTAGTCTGGCCGGTCGAACCCACTATGAGTCTGGCTTGCCGATGATATGAATCCGGCTTGCCGAACTCATGAATCAGGCCTGCCAAACTCAAAGTTCAGCCTGCCGAATTGGGAAAAATCTAGAAATTTTTAGACTCTGGTCTTAGTCTCCCTGAGCCAAAATCCTCATTCCCAACCTGTGTTCTTAGTTCTCAGGCATAGAAAACATGTATAAATGGTAGAAAAACATACTAAAACACTTTTAAACTAATTTAAACAAGATTTGCATGGAAAATTTCAAAGATATCCAAAAATGAGAAAAAATGAGAAAAATAGAAAAACTTGATTCAAACCCATGTTTCATCAAACCAAGCCTAGATTCTAGATGTTTTAAGGTTTTATAACTTAGATTCAAGGTTCCCTAAGCTCGTAAACTTAGATTACAACATTTTAAAGAAATTGAAAGTTTAGAGAAAAAGTTTGAAATTTTGAAAAAAGTTAAACTAACCTTGAATCCGAGCTTTAAATTCGAGTTAGTGATTGTCCAAATGTGTTCCCGAGCTTCCAATCCACTAAGAACCAAAGTTTAGGCTTGATTTTTGAATCAAAATTTAAGAGAGGGAGGGGGAGAAGGAGACCAAAGAGAGAGAGAGAGAACGAGAGAGTGAGGAAAAGAGAGAGAGAGGAAAAATAAATAGAGGGAGGGAGAGGTGGTTTTTAGAGCTTTAAATTCGAGTTTATGATTATCCAAATGTGTTCCCGAGCTTCCAATCCACTAAGAACTGAAGTTTAGGCTTGATTTTTGAATCAAAATTTAAGAGAGGGAGAGGGAGAAGGAAACGCAAAGAGAGAGAGAAAGAACGAGAGAGTGAGGAAGAGAGGTAGAAAGGAAAAATAAATAGAGGGAGGGAGAGGTGGTTTTTAGAGTAAAACCACGTGCCCCCCACAGTTTTTAAAAAAGGGACGTAGTTGGCATTTGACAAATTGTTTTGTTTCAAAATTCAAAATAACGCATAAAAGTAATTAAAAGTGATTGAAAATAACTGTAAGTAAAATGAATTTGAAAATATTACAAAATAGTTAAATTAAGTTCTAATTACATTATGGCACACTAATACACCATTTTACACTCTAATAACATTTGATTAAATTCAGGGTGTTATAACTCTCCATCCCTAAAAGAAATTTCTTCCTCGAAATTACAACTAACTTAGAAACAAAAAAATGTGGATACAACTCCCGCATAGTTGATTCTAACTCCCAAGTGGCTTCATCAACTCTGTGATGCTGCCACACGACCTTCACTAATGGTATGTCGTGACACCGCAAGTTGATCACTTTTCGATTGATAATCTAGATCGACACCTCCTCATATGTTGTGTCTTCCTAGATCTGCACGTTATGGAATGAGACTATCTTACCATGCTTAGGCAGACATTTCTGAAGCATCGACACGTGGAATACCTCATGAACATGAGAGAGCTCAAGAGGAAGATCGAGTCGATAGGCGACCATACCAATGCGTTGGATAATCTCGAATGATCCAACGTACCTCGATGCAAGTTACCTACTTACACTAAAACGTGATATACCCTTGCGCGGTGAAACTTCCAAGAGAACAAAATCTCCTACTTCAAATTTTAGGGGTCAACGGCTTCTATCCACATAACTTTTCTGTCTACTCTGAGTTGCTCTCAATCGATCTCGTATCACGGTGACCTTCTCGTTGTTGTCACGAATCTCATCTGGCTCGAGAACAATCCTGTCTTCTAGTTTTGCCCAACACAGAGGTGACCGACATAGTCATCCATATAGCACTTCAAACGGTGCCATGCCAATGCTCGCATGACAGCTGTTGTTGTACACAAACTCTACTAAATGCAAATACTTCTTCCAGTTCCTGTTGAAGTCTAACACACATGCACGTAACCTGTCTTTGAGGATTTGAATGACCCGATCAGATTGCCTGTCGGTCTAAGGATGAAATATCGTGCTGAAGTTCAATCCGTTCCCAAGGCTTCCTAAAAGCTCCTCCAGTACTTGGCGTTGAATCGAGTGTCTCCATCGGATGTGATGGATAAAGGAAACCCCATGCAACCTTACTATATTCTGCATATATAACTCCCCGTGAACTCTCCTCGAACATGTCGACCTGAAAGGGATGAAATGCACCAATTTCGTTAACCTATCAACCACGACCCAAATTGTGTCATGTCTTTGCTCCGTTCTTGGCAAATCAATAAGAAAATCCATCGTGATGTGCTCCAATTTCCATCTTGGAATAAGAAGCAGCTGAAGCTGACCTGCTGGCTTCTAGTGCTCGGCCTTCACCTAGAGACAAGTCGTGCACTTGGCCACATACTCTCAAACATCCTTCTTCATGCCTCTCCACTAGTATTGCCTCTTTAGATTACGGTACATCTTTGTGTTCTCCGGATGAATAGCGAATTAAGACTTGTGGGCTTCATCCGTTACGGCCTTCGTCACTTCTACGATTGTTGGAACTGCCAAATGCTCCTTAAAGTATAATGATCCATCCACATGTATCCTCCACTCCCCAACTTGCTCTCCGTTTTGAATTCACGTCCAGATTCCCTGTAGGTTCTGGTCTCGCCACTGATTCTGTTTCACAATCTGAATGAGAGTTGGGGTCGTCTCCAAATGATACACCAAAACTTGGTCGTAGTCTTCATAGTACTGTAGCCTGTACTCACTCACTGTTGCATCTCTTTTCGAGTCTTCAAGAGCCAAGCAAGCAAGAATCACTAAAGACTTTCTACTAAGCGCATCAGCGACTATGTTAGCTTTTTTGGGATGGTACTGTAACGTAAAATCATAATCTTCCATGTATTCCACCCACCTTCGCTACCTCAAGTTCAAATCCCTCTGAGTGAACATATACTTTAAACTCTTATGGTCGGAGAAAACCTAGAATGTCACCCCGTACAGATAGCATCTTCAAATCTTTAGTGCATAAATCACCATTGCGAGCTCTAAGTCATAAGTGGGGTAGTTCCGTTCATGAGGCCTTAGCTGTCTCGATCCATACGCCACCACATGTCCATGTTGCATCAACACGCAACCAAGTTCGTATCCTAAAGCATCTGTGTAAACTTCGTACGGCTCATCACCATTCAGGATAATCAACAATGGAGCTATAGTTAACCAATTCTTTAACTCTTGGAAGGCGAACTCGCATCCTTCATCCCATTCAAATCTAACATTCTTCCTTATAAGTCTTGTCAACAGAGTCGTTATCTTCAAGAAGTCCTTTACAAATTTCCTGTAGTATCCTACGAGTCCCAAAAAACTACAGATACATTCCTTAGTCGTTCCCACTCCACTATGGCTTCTACCTTGGAAGGATCCACTGAAATGCCTTGCTCATAGATGATATGTCCCAAAAACTTAACCTTAGTTAGTTAAAATTCATACTTTTTTCTTTTTGGTGTACAGTTGGTGCACCCCTAGAGTCTGAAGCATGATCCTCAAATGTTCTTCATGCTCCTCCTAGGTCTTAGAATAGATCAAGATGTCATCAATAAACGATCACAAACTTATCCAAACAAGGCTTGAAAATTTTGTTCGTTAGGTCTATGAAAGCTGCTGGAGCATTTGTCAACCCAAATGGCATCACTAGAAACTCGAAGTGTCCATACCGGGTCTTGAAAGCTATCTTAGGGATGTCTTCTTCCTTAATCTTGAGCTGGTGGAACTGCGAATGCAAATCGATCTTCAAAAAGTACCGCAAACCTCCTAATTAATTGAGTAACTCAACGATTCTGGGCAGTGGATACTTGTTCTTTACGATAACTTGATTTAGCTGCCAGTAGTCTATGCACAACCTGAGGATCCCATAATGCTTTTTAGCGAATAAAACTGGTACACCCCATGGTGATGTACTTTTCGAATATATCCCTTATCAGCAAATTGCTGAAGTTGCTTTCTCAGCTCTTTCATCTCTGTTGATGCCATCCGATAAGATGCTGTGGAAATCGAAGCCATTCCTAGAAGCAACTCAATACCAAACTCAATCTTCCGATGCAGTGGTAATCTTGGTAACTCGTTAGGGAAAACATCTTCAAATTCATTAACCACTGGTATTGCCGCATTCCTTCCCGAAGCACCGGACTCTTCTTCTAGATTCATAAGCATAGCAAGCTAGATTCTTCCATCCCCTGAGACATGTCTTCATGAGACGCTCACACATCATTCGATCATTACCACCCTAGTAAGTGATCGTCATCCCCTATCAGACACTAGGGTCTCTTGTAAGTTGACAGTCTACAACTGCGTTATACTTGGACAACCAGTCCATTCCTAGGATTACATCATATGAGCTCATGGAGATTACAATCAAATCACTCTTCAGAGTCTCACCCCCAATCATTATTTTACAAGATTTACATATACAGTTTACACACACCCGCCCCAAGGGTGAGGTAATAATCAAAGGCTCATCAAATTCTTCTATCTCTAGTCCCAAGGCATGTACAAAAGAGCTTGATATGAGAGAATGAGTGGCACCAGTATCAAATAAAACATGTGCCAAAGATTGTGAAACTAAAACTATACCGCCGATGACTACATTACTAGTATGAGCATCCAAGCTTCCTAAGGTCATGTTGTGAACTTGGGCTAGAGCCTTCCCTTTTCCTCTACCAACATTCCTAGAACTTGGATTAGTTGGCCGATATTGCTGCGGTGGAGGTGACTGCACGCTAGCTGTACTTGGAGCTCGATACTGTGGGGTATTGTGTTGGAATTCTGTGGCTCATATCCTTGCATTAGGTGTGGCAGTTGCTGAGGAGTGAACTGATGGAACTACAGCTGAGGGAATTGCTAAAGTGGAGGTAAGAACTGAGGTTGAGGCTAACGACTTGCACCTTCTCTAGTCTGAGGTCCTAGGTGAGCATTCCTGATCGGACAGTTTCGCTTGATGTGTCCCGGCTGTTGGCAATAATGGCAATGGAAGCTGTAGGGGTTGCTGCGCCCGTTGCTTGATGAACTACTGCTCCCCCTGGCATTGCCTTGCTGATTCTTTATCTTAGCTTGGCGACTGCTACCTCTCATGTTGCTCCTCTAAGGTCCTCCGATCGTCCTTGCCCGTTTCTCGCAGTAGTGTGCATAATCGTTTTCCATAAATATAGCTGATGACATAAGTTCACCAAAATTTCAAAGTCGAAGAGCGACTACCTGCCGTCAAAAGGAAGCCTTAAGCCCTTCTTGAAACTTAATGTACTTCTCACGCTCCGATGCCATGGCGAATGGAGCAAACTTGGCCAACTCATTAAACTTTGCCTCTTACTCCCGAATCGATATATCATCCTGCTCCAATATGTAAAATTCAACAGCCTTCTGATCTCCATATTCTTGTAGAAAGTAATGGTCGTAGAATAGCTCCTCGAACCTGTCCTAGCTAATATTCCCGTTGTTCTCCAAACATTTAGTTTGATTCCACCAAGTATTGGCGCCACCTTCAAATTTGTAAGCTACAAACTCCACTCGATACTCCGTTGGCACACCAAGGGTATCTAAATGCTTCACCACCAAGTCTAACCAATATTCAGCCACCTGTGGCTCCTCATTTTCATCAAAGGTCGAAACATATGTACGCCGAAACTCTTTAAAGTACGCATGCCAATGACTTGCCTCAAAATCCTCCGATCTTGCCCTCATTGCCATCTGTCGAAAAGTAGCAAGCATCGCCCCCATCATACTTTCCTCATTTCCCAAGTTTGCCTCAGCAGCAAATGAATGACGCTTGGGTGCCATTCTCTCACTTCTGAAAACAAAATTGGACTATCAATGGTATACCATTGTCGTACCTATGTGTGCACAATTTCCAAGGTTCATAGCCTAGGGCTCGGATATCATTTTGTCACGTCCCAAAACACGGGAGGTGACGTGACAGATTAATTAATTTAATTAAGTTTTAGGTAAAAATCTACCAATTTAAGGAATTAATTAATTATTAAAATGTGATAAATTTAAAACCTTTTAGGCAATTATTAAATAATAAAGCAGATAAGAGGAAATAAAGTAAAATAAAATAAAGGAAAGGAAATACATGTTAGGTCCCACCGGACCCACAACTTATGCACACACATAGTATCGACAATAATTAAATCTATAACCACAGTCCAATGAGAAAAAGGGAAATTAAAATAATACATGCCATAATTAAATGATACAAATAACCTACTCGGGGTCTTCTACTACCCGCGAGTCCAATCAGTGGATTCTCCATCGGTCCTAAGTTGGATTCCACCTAGAGGGAAAGGGTTCGAAAACAAATAAAAAGTGAGCGAATGGCTCAATAAGACTAAGTTTTGAAAACAAATAATTTGAATATGAAATTTATCATTCAAGAAAAATATTTAGAAAACAGAATTAAATAAATAAATCCATTTAAATTATTCTTACTAAAATCAGTTCATTCCAAAAGTATCTTGTTATCTTTCTTGGGCAAACTATAATTATCACCATCGTAGTGGCCAATTGGGTTTCAAAACCTGCCCCCAAGATCGCACGCTACACGACACGATCTTTAAGTATGGCATCATGCCCGTCTATGCATTTCTATAGTTATTAAATCTCTTTTTACCGAGTGTATTCATTTATATTCATTATGCGATTTATTATGAATATCATTTCATTCAACGGTTTATGAAAACAACCGATAAAAATCTTTTCCAATCATTCATTGAGAACATTTTGATAGAAATCATTTTGAGGCCAAAACCTTTTAAAAACTTGGCTACTAAGGAAATGAGTAGAAGTCCTACCTCAATACCAGGCACCGCAACTCAACACCATAATCCCGCTCTACTGTACGTTAGCTTCATAGAACCACAAACAACCTTAAATATAAACTAAGTTCATCAATATCTAACTTAAGATATTCCATGTTGCTAAGCTATCGTAAGGTGTTCTAGTGTGCCATTTATGTTTATAAAATCATATTATAAGGTTAAAATCTCAATCTAGGTTTAAAATGTTGGAAAGACAATATGCAGTGAAATTTTAAAAAAACTTTCATCAGAGTAATTTCCAAAACACAAGTTTGACATGTTATATTTATAAATTAGACAGATCTTACTAACCTCTGTGTGTCGAAGAACCTCCGCAACCTGTGTAGAGAAGTAACGTTCCAGAAGAGCCTCAACCAACTGGTCTTCTTTGCTATTCTCTATCCACAACCGGAGTGAGTGTGGGCTCACACGTACAGCTCTTCCACCGGTGACTCTCCTTCTAACCAATAAAGAGAACCCAAAGCTAATGTTCGTGATTTGTGAACAAAAGCTCTCAAGGAGTTTTAAGATGCTCACCAGAAGAATATCACTCTTAATCTCTTAATTGATTTAAGTAAATCATAAGACTCACTCCCTTTATATAGCTATTGGTCCTAGGGTCAGTCCTTATCAGAATAGGTCTCAAAAATTTAAAACAGAATCAAGTTCGGATCAATATCTGATAAGATCCGCGTAAAAACGCGTAATCTTATCACCCGCTGATCGGCAGGCCGAACTCCTGCAAAAAAATCTCCACGAATCTTTTATTTTCCACTCGAGATTCTATAGGATAAAGTCTCAGTTTTGATTCAAATAACCCAATAGAGAAGTTATCTGATCAAAACAAACTTTATCAAGATAATCTCTAAGAAAATAAATCAATTCACAATAATTCTACAAGTTTATCTTGATCTAATTTATTCAAAATTAAATCAACCAATAAACAGACAAGAATTAGCTGATCACAATAATTCAACAAGTTTATCTTGAACTAATTTCTTACAAAATTAATTCAACCAATAAACAGACATAAATTATTTAATTCTTCCAAATTTTAAACCAATCTGATAAATCCGACATAAGTCACCAATTATTAAAAAAGCACGCCGTGTCGTTACAGGATTTTGTAAGCTAGCAAAGGGAACCAAAATGGACCTATAAAGTTCAAGCTCTCGATAATTATGAAACCCAATATCCCAGATATACATTTAACAATTATCAACTCCAACACTACTCCACTAAAAGCTTGGAGCTGCACTCTCGAACTTTATAGAATTACGAAGCTCGTATAGCTAAGTCTCCATGACATATCATAGTGTATCGTATCCCCATATGAAAATCTATAATCGGCTTAAGGACAAGTTCTGTCTTACCTTCTCAATTATTTTTATCTTACGTTCCATCGTCTTACCATTAGAAAAATTACTATCCAAAGATAGTATACCATTTGGGTACACCTATGTATCCAAATGGTTGAGCGCTTCAGTTTTCTAATTATAGGATAATGTATAAAAGAGGATATCATTACTCCTAAAGAGGAGCTATGGATTTCATATCTATAAATAAGTCTACGCTATCAAGAGTCATGCCTCCAATATACCGGCATGCATACCGCTATTGAGATGTGGTTGTCACCCTTTGGCACATCAAAAGGCACAAGTCGAGATAACGGGCCCACTATTCATCTCAGGATTAAGATACAATACAAATGATTGTCTAAAGTGAATCGATTTGCTGAGACAGAATTATTAATCCAAATCAATTCACTTTATGTCTCGATCCAACACATTGTCACCTATGACAACGTGCCATTGTTTCTATTCACGGAGTCCAACTCCGATGGTCAAGACAAACCATCTCCCAAAAGGGATATAGACAACATAACAATCTTTACATGAATAAAGCACCCAACTTTATTCCTTGATTGTGGATCATATGTTTTAGACCGTCACCTTAAGAATCATGTCTTCCGCATAATCAGTCCATCATATGCCCAATTCTTAAGGTTTAGACCGATAGTCTCAGACTACTGTTTGCTTAACATACATTCAACAAATATGAATGTAAAGAGGACAAGATTTGGTATATATAAATGAATAAATTCTTTATTGATAAAAATGTCTCTAAAAACGCATTACATTTTTACTCCTTAAGGCATACATGTCTAACAATCTCCCACTTGCACTAAGTGAGTAAATACAACAAATTTCGCATCCCCATAGCTTCCATATGCCTCTCGAAGACACTCCCTGTAAGTGTCTTCATAAATGAATCAGCTAAATTGTCCTCTGACGCGATCTTGCACACCGTGACATGCCCGCCCTCAATGAAGTCTTTTATCACATTATACTTCCGATCAATATGCTTACTCTTCTTGTGAAATCTTGGTTCCTTAGCATTAGCTATCGCCGCACTGTTGTCACAGTACAGTGATACCGCTTTATCCATACCAGGAACTACCTCAAGATCCCCAAGGAACTTGTAGAGCCACACAACTTCTTTCGAAGCATCACTAGCCGCCACATACTCGGCCTCCATCAGTTGAATCCGAAGTGCAATCTTGCTTCGTACTTCTCCAACTGATGGCACCGCCACCTAGAGTAAACACAAACCCCGAAGTCGATTTCCTAGAATCCAGACAGGATTGAAAATCCAGGTCATTGTATCCTAAAGGAATTAAGTCCTCACCTGAATATACAAGCATATACCCTCGAGTCCTTCTCAGGTACTTGAAAATATGCTTTACCGCAGCCCAATGGTTCGCCCAATGGTTCGGTCTGGATCCGCCTGAAATTGACTTATAATCCCGACCGCATAGCTAATATCCAGTCGTGTGCAAAGCATGGCATACATGAGACTACCCACTGCCGAAGCATAAGGCACCTTCTTCATGTATTCTCTTTCTTCATAAACTTTGGAGAGTCTTTCTTAGAAAGAGTAATTCCATACCTAGATGGTTGCCCACCTCTCTTGGAATCCTACATTGCAAACCTCCTAAGAATTTTATCCATGTAGCCGGCCTGAAACAAAGCTATCATTTTGTTCTTCCTATCCCGAAAGATCTGGATACCGAGAACAAAATTAGCCGCACCTAAGTCCTTCATGTCAAACTGCTTGGTCAACCATAATTTGGCCAATGACAACGCCCCAATGTCATTGCCAATTAGCAGAATGTCATCCACATAGAGCAGCAGAAAAACCACCTTGCTATCCTCAATGTGTTTGTAAACACATGGTTCATCCACATTTTGTGAAAACCCATAAGTCTTGATCACTTGATCAAATCTTATGTTCCAAGAACGGGAAGCCTGCTTAAGTCCATAAATTGACTTTAGCAGTTTACAAACCTTACCCTCTTGACCCGGGACCTTGAACCCGTCTGGTTGTTCTATATAAATGCACTCATCAAGATAGCCATTCAGAAGAGCCGTCTTGACATCCATCTGCCAAATCTCATAGTCGAGAGCGGCAGCTATGGACAAGAGAATTCAGATGGACTTTAAGCATGGCTACAGGCGAAAAGGTTTACTCATAATCGCTTCCTTCCTTTTGCGTGTAACCCTTAGCTACCAGTCTAGCCTTAAAGGTTTCGACCTTTCCATCCACTCCTCTTTTCCTCTTGTAGATCCACTTACACCCTATGGGTTTTACCCCTTCGGGAAGATCCACAAGATCCCAGACCCGATTAGTCTCCATAGACTTCATCTCTACGTTCATGGCCTCTATCCAGAGTCTTGAATCAACATCCTCCATAGCTTTTGCGTAAGTATAAGGATCCATGTCATGTTCATCCGATTCAGCCATGAAGACCTCCCCATTGAACATATACCTCTCAGGTTGACGCCCGATCCTGCCACTACGCCGAAGCCCATGAGGTTGTTGTTCAGGTTTGTTTGGTTTTTCTACACCGATCAGAATGGCTTTCAGTTCGGAACCTCCGGAGTGAACGGATCACCCCTTAACTCCTCAAGCACCACTTTGCTTCGAGGTTTAAAGTCGTCCATGTAACTTTCCTCAAGGAAAGTTGCATTAGTTGAAACCACAACTTTGTTTTCCTTTGGGTTATAAAAATAACCCCCTTTAGTCCCTTTTGGATATCCTACAAACACACAAACTTCCGAACGTGCTTCCAACTTTTTCAGATCCTTAAACAAGACATGAGCCGGACATCCCCATATGCGAATATGGTTTAAGGATGTCTTCCTACTCGTCCACAACTCGTGAGGAGTTTTAGGGACCGATTTTGAAGGCACATTGTTCAAAAGATAACATGCAGTTTGTAGTGCATATCCCCAAAAGGATAAAGGCAATGATGAATAACTCATCATTGACCTAATCATGTCCAACAAAGTCCTATTCCTTCTCTCCGCTACTCCATTCTGCTGCGGAGTGCCCGGCGCAGTCAAATGGGATAAATTCTCATTCTCTAACAAGTGTCCCAAGAACTCATCAGAAAGGTATTCCCCTCCTCGATCAGATCAAAGTGCCTCTATGGGCCTACCCAATTGCTTTTCCACATCAGCCTGAAACTCCCTGAACTTGTCAAAAGTTTCGCTTTTGTGGGGCATTACCTATATCTTGAGTAATCGTCAATAAAAGTGATGAAGAATTTATACCCTCCTCGTGCTTAGATGTTCATCGATCCGCAAACATCACTATGCACAAGTTCTAGAACCCCTTCGGCCCTATTGCCCTTAGACCTGTATGGTCTTTTGGTCATTTTACCCTCCAAACAAGATTCACATTGAGGTATAGATTTCACCTTTAAGTGACTTAAAGGTCCATCCCTTACTAACCTTTGAATCCTATTCAGGTTAATATGACCAAGGCGCAAATGCCAAAGATAAGTCTTATTAGAGTGAGAAGTTTTAAGTCTTTTTGAGTCATTATCATTTATCTCAGCATTAAGCAGTAAGTCCATCTTAGGTTTGATAAAATATAGATTATTTTGTATCCATCCAAAACAGATAAAAGATTTGTTTTTACGAATCATCACTTTTTCATTAAAAGATACCACGTAGGAGTCTTTAAATAAACAAGATACAGAAATTAAATTCTTTTTAAATTTAGGAACATAAAAACAATTTTGTAAAATTAAATTCCTATAATTATAAAAATAAAGATGGACGTCTCCCACTGCTTCCGTCGAGACCAAGGATCCATCGTCCATCTGAAGCGTGAAGTCCTCATGAAGCAGACTTCTCGTTTCTTTGAATCCCTGCAGAGAAACACAAACATGATTAGTTGCACTAGAATCTATCACCCAGATGTCATTGGATTCCTCAACCAAACAAGTTTCTAAATATAGAAGATCACACCTACCTCCTTTGGAAAGGAAGTCCTTGCAATGCTTCTTGATATGCCCGACCTTTCCACAAAAGAAGCAATTAAGCTTCTTTGGGTTCTTTTTCTTCTTCTTCTTGCTCTTAGTAGCAGTAGGAATAGAAAACTTCCCGTTCTTGGCCCATTGCTTCTTTCCATTCCTTGAGTTAGGATTGGAACCAGAAGCAGCTACCATGTTGGCCTCACCACCAGCAGGATACTCCCTGATCAGCAGTTCGAACTCTTGTAACTGTTTCATCAGCTCTGTTAAGGTCATATCTCGTCTATTGCTTAAATTAAAAGTAGCTCTAAACGGAATAAATTCCTTAGATAGAGTCTCAAAGACCATAGTCATCTGAGTTTCAGCATCGATGTCAGCTCCATTGGTTTGAGCCTCAGCGAGGTAACCCATGGCCAACATCATGTGCTCCTTTATAGATGTCCCCGGTCTCTGTCTATAGTTTAAGAGTTTCCGAAGCGCCCCTTGCCGCTTTGTTATGGCCTGGCCTCCGAGTATATCCTCAATACTATTCAAGATCTGCTTCGTAGTCTCATAATCCTGATGTTGAGCCTGTAGCACGTTGTTCATGCTAGCCATAATATAGCAGCGGACCTGATCATTAGCATCTTTCCAGCGATCATATGCTTGGAATTGCTCATTACTTGAGTCTTCCGTAGGCTCGAGAGGACAAGGGGTTGTCAGTACATATTTCAGTTTCTCAAAGGACTAGGACGATATCAGGTTCTGTTTCCAATCGTTATAATTCTCACCGGTTAATTGGTTTTTGTCAAGTATCGATGATAAAGCGTTTTTAGACATTTTCAATCTACAATAAAGAATCATATACCAAACATAAGCAAACATATAATAATAATTTAGTAAGATAACACAATCATGTAAAATCATACAAATGTGTTTATATGTCAAACCCTTGAAAATATCACAACCTTATAACGGTAATTCCCAACTCAAAATTCAACAAGCTCCTAGGGGAGTCATGCCAAATTCAATCAGGAACACGGATCCCCTCCTGATTAATATATGTCATCTAGGACCCGTATGATCCAGCATATATTAATAATCGTTTCTTTGGCCATTAATTTTATTAACAGAGCTCCTAGGGGAGGATTAATAATAAAATTAACGTGAGTGTATAGTCATCGTTTCAATATTTTATCCATGATTTATAATCACCACCTAGGGGTGTGCAACCATAAATCATACTAAAATACCTTATCCTTTCAGAGATCCAATCTGGTACATGATAGAAATTCCTTCCTAGGGGTCGGGACCACCATTTTCTACCTATGGACCAACGATGGAGGCCTTAGGTCCTCTCTTCGAAAACCTTCTCCTACTCAATCTTTTGGAATCAAGGTTTTATTTTAAAATTATGCATGAACAATTTTAATATGAGCGGCACTCCTTATTCTATATGACATGTTATCAATATACATAGTAAATCATATTATAATGTAGACAAGCAAAGCAATCAAGCAAAGCTACAAGCAAAACAATAATAACTGTAATATTATGTAAAAAAAAATTCGGCTCTGATATCAATTGTTGGAAAGACAATGCGCAGCGGAATTTTAAAAAAATTTTCATCAGTTTAATTTCTAAAACACAAGTTTGACATGTTATATGTATAAATTAGACAGATCTTACTAACCTCTGTGTGCCGAAGAACCTCCGCAACCTGTGTAGAGAAGTAACGTTCCAGAAAAGCCTCAACCAACTGGTCTTCTTTGTTATTCACTATCCACAACCGGAGTGAGTGTGGGCTCACACGTACAGCTCTTCCACTGATGACTCTCCTTCCAACCAATAGAGAGAACCCAAAGCTAATGTTCGTGATTTGTAAACAAAAGCTCTCAAGGAGTTTTTAGATGCTCACCAGAAGAGTATCACTCTTAATCTCTCAATTGATTTAAGTAAATCATGAGACTCACTCCCTTTATATAGCTATTGGTCCTAGGGTCAGTCCTTATCAGAATAGGTCTCAAAAATTGAAACAGAATCAAGTTCAGATCAATATCTGATAAGATCCGCATGAAAACACGTAATCTTATCACCCGTTGATCGGTAGGCCGAACACGTCATTCGGTAGGCCGAACACGTCATTCGGCAGGCCGAACACGTCATTCGGCAGGCCGAACTCCCGCGAAAAAATCTCTGCGAATCTTTTATTTTCCACCCGAGATTCTATAGGATAAAGTCTCAGTTTTGATTCAAATAACCCAATAGAGAAGTTATCTGATCAAAACAAACTTTATCAAGATAATCTCTAATAAAATAAATCAATTCACAATAATTCTACAAGTTTATCTTGATCTAATTTATTCAAAATTAAATCAACCAATAAACAGACAAGAATTATCTGATCACAATAATTCAACAAGTTTATCTTAAACTAATTTCTTACAAAATTAATTCAACCGATAAACAGGCATGAATAATTTAATTCTTCCAAATTTTAAACAAATCTAATAAATTCGACATAAGTCACCAATTATTGAAAAAGTACGTCGTGTCGTTACAGGATTTTGTAAGCTAGCAAAGGGGACCAAAATGGACCTATAAAGTTCAAGCTCTCGATAATTATGAAACCCAATATCCCAAATATACATTTCACAATTATCAACTCCAACACTACTCCACTAAAAGCTTGGAGCTGCACTCTCGAACTTTATAGAATTACGAAGCTCGTATAGCTAAGTCTCCATGACATATCATAGTGTATCGTATCCCCATATGAAAATCTATAATCGGCTTAAGGACAAGTTCTGTCTTACCTTCTCAATTATTTTTATCTTACGTTCCATCGTCTTACCATTAGAAAAATTACTATCCAAAGATAGTATACCATTTGGGTACACCTATGTATCCAAATGGTTGAGCGCTCAAGTTTTTTAATTACAGGACAACGCATATAAGAGGATATCATTACTCCTAAAGAGGAGCTATGGATTCCATATCTATGAATAACAAGTCTACGCTATCAAGAGTTATGCCTCCAACGTACCAGCATGCATACCACTATTGAGATGTGGGTGTCACCCTTTGGCACATCAAAAGACACAAGTCGAGACAACAGGCCCACTATTCATCTCAGGATTAAGATACAATACAAATGATTGTCTAAAGTGAATCGATTTGCTGAGACAGAATTATTAATCCAAATCAATTCACTTTATGTCCCGATCCAACACATCGTCACCTATGACAACGTGCCAATGTTTCTATTCACGGAGTCCAACTTCGATGGTCAAGACAAACCATCTCCCAAAAGGGATATAGACAACATAACAATCTTTATATGAATAAAGCGCCCAACTTTATTCCATTGATTGCAGATCATATGTTTTAGACCGTCACCTTAAGAATCGTGTCTTCCGCATAATCAGTCCATCATCTGCCCAATTCTTAAGGTTTAAACCGACAGTCTCAGACTACTGTTTGCTTAACATACATTCAACAAATATGAACGTAAAGAGGATATGATTTGGTATATATAAATGAATAAATTCTTTATTGATAAAAATGTCTCTAAAAACGTATTACATTTTTACTCCTTAGGGCATACATGTCTAACATAAAATAGGAAAAACGGGTGAAAAATGAAAATTTTTCGTAAAGCCCAGTCGGCCTGCCGGTTCCCCTGATCTGGCTTACCGAATCAACTATGAGTCCAGCCTGCCGATGACATGAATCTGGCCTACCAAACTCATGAATATGGCCTGCCAAGCTCGAAGTTCAGCTTGCCAAATTGGAAAAAATCTGGAAATTTTCAAACTCGGGTCATTGCCTCTCTAAGCCCAAATTTTCATCCCCAACTTATTTTCTCAATTCTCAGGCATAGAAAACATGTATAAATGATAGAAAAATATACTAAAACACTTTTAAACTAATTTAAACAAGATTTGCATGCAAAATTTCAAAGAAATCAAAAAATGAGAAAAATAGAAAAACTTGATTCAAACCCTTTTTTCATCGAACCAAGCCTAGAATCTAGATGTTTTGAGGTTATATAACTTAGATTCAAGGTTCCCTAAGCTCATAAAATTCAAATTACAACATTTTAAAGAGAATTGAAAGTTTAGAGAAAAAGTTTGAAATTTTTTAAAAGTGAAACTAACCTTAAATTCGAGCTTTATATTCGAGTTAGTGATTGTCCAAACGTGTTCCCGAACTTCCAATCCACTAAGAACTGAAGTTTAGGCTTGATTTTTGAATCAAAATTTAAGAGATGGAGAGGGAGAGGGAAACGCGAAGAGACAGAGAGAGAACGAAAGAGTGAGGAAGAAAGGAGGAGAGGAGAAATAAATAGACGAAGGGAGAGGTGGTTTTCAGAGTAAAACTATGTGTTGCCTACAATTTTGCAAAAAAGCACGTGATTAAGATTTGACAAATTGTTTTGTTTAAAAATTCAAAATAACACATAAAAATAATTAAAAGTGATTGAAAATAATTGTAAGTAAAATTAATTTGAAAATATTACAAAATTATTAAATTAAGTTCTAATTACATTATGGCACACTAGGACACTATTTTACACTCTAATAACACTTGATTAAATTCAAGGTGTTACATTTGCAGAGGCCAATAAATATCATATTTTCGGATTAATACCATATTTTTACATATTCACCGATAATATCACCCGCAACCATGAAAAAAAAAAAAGGACTAACCGTATTTACAAAAAATTCAATGCAAAAAAGTTACCATGCAATACAAACTCTAATTTCAAAAAGATTAGGAAAAAAAAAAAAGCATCACCACCATTAAAAAGCCAACCACATTGTCCATCTCTATCAGACTCCAACCACAATACAGCGAAACTCCATTCACACACGGTCCCCTGTCGACATCGCCCACCATGCCAAGTTCAACACCAACCAGTTTTCCTAATTTCAGTGATAGTTAGTCACACTTCAATCAAATAAGTCTCGAATCTTACCACAAAACTACAACCCACGGTTCCTCACACCCTGTCGTCCGCCACACGTTATAGCTCGTCGCCGGCTCTATTCCCTTCAGACGTAACCGTCGACCAAAACCCCAACACTTCCAAGTCAATCACCGCTAAAAAATGCTACAGCCACCACAAACGAAAGAGAAAGGAGAAAGAAAAACATAGAGACAGAGGAGGCAAAAAGATGAAGAAAGCAAGATCGTCCATCACCATCCTGTTGCCGTTGCCGTCCTGAGATCTTCCAGTTATTGTCGAACTCTTCGTAAATGAGTTTGTGGGAGAAAGTGATCAAGGAAGAATCGAGGGGAGCGGGAGAAAGGGGAAAAATCAGAATATCCTATTAGGGGTATTTCTGCTTGTTCTTAAACACTGATTTATTTATGTACGCTATTTGCTCCATTTTTTGAAAACATCTGCACATTATTTGCTAATCAACTAATAAAATCTCCTATTTGCTACTGTCTCTTTATTTTGTAATATTGATTGTAATTTCAAATCTATGTGCACATCTCCAGTGTTTTTGGTAATCTAAAATCCAAATGGGTCATATCACCAAAAAAACGAAAGGGCATAAAACAGGTACGTACCCCCATATTAATCAGACGTGCTATTCTGATGTATCAAACTCTCAACAAATAACCTCAGAGCAAAAAAAACTCTTAACAAACACCACTTTTCACTTTCTTTCAAGAAGGCAATAAAAAACGAAGACTTCAATTCAAAACAACTAAATACCAGATAATAAGTTCCCACTTCCCCTCAGTAGTCAATACGCATCCCAGGTTTTGTCAAAGGCCGTCATAGAAATTTTTATCAGATTAGACCGCCAACCACTACATGCCAATCCTAAAATCAAAGCTAGAATAATGCTTCGAATATTCTTTCAAAAGCGACCAAAATTAACTTTTCCAGAGACAGGTAAGAGGTTTCCCTCTTTGACATGTCGAGACACAGTCAATAACTATCTCCTGCAACTGCTTCTGAATATCTTCTAGTGGTTGACAAGCATCTATTATCTGCAAAAAAAGGCATTAACAATATGTGCCCAAAGTCAAGCTAACTAGACCTTCCTTCCAAATAAAAAATTCATATTAATTTAATCACCCAAAAACAGCAATTGTCAATGACAAGTTTTAGGGGCTGCTTGGCTCGTTGGTTTAAAATGTGTGGTTTGAACTTTTTTTGTTTTAAAAATGTGTAGTTTGAAACAAGTAGTTTGAAAGATCGGTTCCAAAATGTTGAAAACAAGAGGTTGTTTATGGATTTAAGGCATTTTCTTCGCTCAAACTGCCCAATCAATGGCTTAAACCAGTTTTTGCTATTCTTTTCCAAATGTTGTTTAATGAAAATTTTGGGCTCAAAACAAGTGAACCGACAAACAGAACGGATCCTTAGTATTTTGACCTTATAGCAGGCTCAGTGGGTTAACAGCCATAACAACAAATCTGACAATGGGACGATCCAAAAGCATGAGACTTCTTTTAAGTACCAGTGTTCGTGACTGGTCTGCTCAGTCTTAAAGCACAAAACCAATGAACAAATCAAAAAAATAGAAATCTATTTTGATTGATTATATCAGCTTGATGTTCTAAAGAAAAACCAGAGGAAACTAACCACAAATAATTGGTTTAGATGATTTGGTTTGGTCTAGTCATTATGCGGTTAAGGCTTTAAAATTATTGGCCTTTGTACGCATTTCATTTTATAGAGCAAATAACACTTTATATATTATAATGTTCAAAGTTGTGATATACTCTAATTATACTCAAATAATCCAACAAAGGTAAACGTTTGCAGAAAGGCAAATAAGGAGCTCGGAGGACTAGCAGGTTGTGATTAGGTTCAGATCGAAACCAGAGTTCCTTCTACTGGTATTCACAAATTCAGAACAGAAGGGCTATAAAGAATTAGAGCACGTATATCAAGAGAAAATTATGTAACATAAAAAATAAACAAATGCCTTTTGCAACTTGTATGTCTACTCTTTGGTCTTGGATTTCTTCTTCAGCAACCACAGAAAAAGCAGGTAGACATAATAACTTGTCTATATGTGTGTATTTGTATGCATATAAGGTGTGCATTCTTTTATGTATTTGTGTGTGCATGCATGTGTGTATGTTTGTGTATAATTGTATTATGTATATAGAGCTATACTGCAGGCCAAAGTTGCAGAAGACGGCGAGATAGCTTCCAAGAAGCAGATTCACAACTTCTTTAATGCCACGTCACCAAATGAAAGAATACATTACCTTCCAAGAAGCATCATGAAGAGCCCGATAGCTGTCGCTAACATTCTTTTGAAACTCCAGCTGCTCATATCTTTCTCCTCCATAACCTCCTCTCTGTGCAGCTTTCTGAGAATTGTAACATTATGAATCAGTTCAAAAGAAGATTTAGGACAACACTAAGTACATCTCACCCTTGCAAAAAGGTCAGCCAAAAACCAGAACAAAACTTCCAACTTTCTTTTTCTACATATTGGAAAGAAGCAATCAAACAGGTCAAACAAGACAGCTTTTTAGGTTTAAACTTAAAACAAAGATGTTTTTAAATAAGAAAGCGGGCTATGTATCCGAAAACCTTAAAGACCAAATCGAAAATGAAAGCAAACGGTTATGTTTTATAGCACAAACATTCGTATTGAAAGATAGGAGATCATTTGTATTTTTGTCTAATAGTTTAAAACCATAAAAACTAATCACCTCTGGTGGTATTTCTAGGTATAGTACCAGATCTGGAGCCAATAAGCCAATTTCTGGAGCCTACAGAAGAAGACACTATTTAGTAGAACTCAAATAAGAAACAAAAACCTTTTGCATCAACAATTCAGCATGCCTTCACCTTACACCAATCAATATCTAGTCCTTTGGCAGATGAGAAAGCCACTCCAGAATATGAATAACGGTCAACAATGATAGTGGTACCAGATTTCAGCTTCGTTTCCATCAATGTTCTGCAAAGACATCAGACTTCTCAATACTCACCTTCTTATTTGTCTTGGAATGAAACTAAAGTTTCTGGAACAAAACACCCACAATTCGACGAGACTATAACTTACCACAAGACCTATCCACTCCGCTTATATATGCACATTCAAAGTATACAACACAACGTTAAAATTTTATGAAAACTCAATAAATAAATCTTCTCACGTCTTACTTATAAAACAAAAACAAAACACATTGAATTACGGATATTGAACAACAGAACCAACCTCTTCTCCCAACGGTTGGCACTGAAAAGAAGATGGATAGCACAATCATCAAGTTGCGATTGGTTGGAAAGATAGGAAGATATCATTTGTCCAACACTTGTCGTTCTGTCAGGGAATCGCCATAATTCAGCTGAATGCCCGAGTCCTTCCAAGTACTTGTGCAATCTGCTAGACTGCGTTGTTTTTCCGCAGCGATCCAAGCCTTCTAGAACAACCAATGCACCCCTTGAGTTGCTGCTGTTGCCATTTGAGTTAAAGTTGGGATTACTTGCCATTCGAATGTACCTAGTGGAACCCTTTTGCATGCAGTTTAACCGAAGACGCAATGAATTTTGTACTGTAATCGCTCCAAATTTCCTATTCAAACAAAATGAATAAATTTTTACAGTACAAAATTTGAAAAAAAAAAAAAAAAAAAAAAAAAAAACTATGATGATACTCATTATGGCGCATCTGAGAATGGATCAAAAGCATAAACAAAACCAAAAAGGAACTCTAATTCCATAACCTAACGAATTCCCACTATTCTACGTCTAATTTTTTTCTAATTCACTACCATTCTTCAAATGTTCATTGGCTTTTCAGTAAGTACTACCACTACTGCAACAACCTAGAATTCAATTTCAATATTTTAAAACAAATTTTTAATGTAATAAAGAAAACAAAGAAAAAGGAGAGCAAGCGTTAAAAAAATTTTAAAAAAATCTTACAAGGCCCTAGAAGCAGTAAAAGAAGAAGCATGGATCATTTATCCTCCAATCCTATAATCTGCAAATGAATAAACAATTGAGATCAGAATCCATAGGAAGATATAATTCAATAAAATGCTCGTCAATTAATTCCCAAATCATGAAACAACAAAGCAGAATAGATCCATAATAGAAAAACACAAATCGATTCCAATCGAAATAGAAGCAGATAAGAAAATTTATGGGGTAATTTGCACCATTAGTCCCTTAATTTGTTAGTAGATGACACTTTGGTCCTCTTTTTTCTAATGTTGGAAAAACAACCCCCAAACTCTCAAATCGTTGGCAATTAAGACCTTTCCATCCACATCCGTTAAGTTCTTAACGGATTCTTGCAGCTTGCTCTCTTTTTCAATAAAAAGATCATAATGCCCTAAAAAATCTAAAGAAAAAAATAAACAAAACAAAACAAAACCAGAACCCCTTGAACAAAAGCAAGCCCATCCCCTACACCGCCATTCATCGTTTGTCAGTCTTCCCCTTTCTTCTCTTTCTTTACCTCTACAAACTATTGACAAAAAAAATAAAGCACATTAAAATTCAACTCACAGACTACACAAATTAAAATCTACAACATAATCAGACCAAAAATAAGGGATCAATTTTGTTTACTAATGTTTTAACCATTTCCCAAGAAACCCCATATAACAAATGATAGAACAGAACAAATTTTTACCCTTTTTCTCCATTTTCTCAAGAACCAAACAGAAATGCTTGTCCAGAAAACCAGAAGAGAGAAAAAAAAAAACGTACAGAGCCATCGAGATGAATGCCACCCTTGACGATTTCTTTGCCGCTTCGGTGGTTATGGCTTTGAGAGTTGGGAGAGAGAAACGAGATGGGTGGGGGAGTGGATTTTTTGGCAAGGTGGCGCCGGAGATGTTGAAGAAAAAGGTGATCTGGGATGGCAGCGGGTGGGGCAACGAGGGTCGCTGGTCGGTTGTCGAAGAGGCGGCGGGTGGCGCAGCGAGGGTCACTGGTAGTTGGTCGGAGACGGAGATCGAGGGGTGAGAGAAGATCGAGGGGGCAAGAGAGAGTGAGGGCTGGTTCACCGGCGATGGGCTGAGACGGCGGTGGGTTCGCTGGCGTGGGCTGGGTTCGCCGATGATTGGCTGAGACGTCGGTGGGTTCACCGGCGTGGGCCAGTGTTTAGAGCAGCAAATATCGAGGCAGAGAGTGGGGGGGTAGGAAAAACCAAAATGAAAACCGACGAGCCGTTTCGGACCTTTTTAATAAAAAAATTTTATCTCAAAAAAATATAAAAGTATTTTTAAGAATTTTGAAAATAAAAATAAGCAGGGTCAAAATATTTTTTATTTTCAACTTTTGTTCAAAATTTCAAAAAAAGTTTTTATTTTGTGTTTGTCAAAAATGGAGCCAAACAAGTTTTATTTTCATTTTTGTTTTTTTATGTTTATGTTTTTATTATTTTGACAGGGTTTTTGTTTTTGTTTCAATTTAGTTTAGTTAAACAAATTATTAAAAATGTAAAAAAAATATATGCAATACATATTATTTTACTAAAATACCCTTAAAAGTTATGTGCACGGCACATGGTCGTTAAATAGACAAACATTAGTTAAGTTCGTCATTTTGCACTCATTTTAAGAGTTTAGGGTGCTTTTAGCTAAAAAATAATCGAAATCATCAAGTCATTTTGTAAATAGATCAGGGATCATTGGATAATTTACTCAAAATAACAATAATTGTTTAACCTAAAAGCGGTGATATTAAAAAAAGCTCCTTGATTTTTTTGAAACTTATTAGCACCCATTAGGCACCTGAGAAGTAATAGGTGCACTCTCTTTGTGGCTCTCTTTTATATTCTCTCCATTAATTGTTTGACACGTGGATTTTACTATCTTATTTTAGTTTAAATAATAATTTATAATGTTGGTAGATTTTACGTATTAAGCATTGATTAGAGAGAGCGTATAAAAGATAGTAAGAAAGAGTGTTACTAGCACTCCTCCACTCGAAGAGTATTAGGTGCCCTTAATTTATATCTATATACCTTTATTCAAACAACATACAATAAACTTTGGAGCTCATTAACCATTAAATGTATATTAAATGAATGTTTGAAAACTAAGTTGAAACTTAAATATTATAACATATGACAGCTTTATATTATAATAAATTTTTGCTTTTTATTATAACATGTGAGAGGTTTAACATAAGAGATAGAACTTATTAGTTTGAACTAAGTTATCAAAAAAAGCCTAATACGTTTTAAGTGGATATAAAATTTATAACCTAAAGTTCAAGGCCTGAACATGTTAATGGTCCCTTTGAACTATTAAATAGACTAAAATATCCTTAAGGGAAAAGAGAGAGAGAGAGAGAGGAGAGAATGTAAAACAAAAATTTGAGTGACATGCCTTATTTACTTCTTTTTTAACATAATTTTTTCAAACTTTTTCTTAGTAAGATTTTTTAAGTTGTTTCTTTTCTTCATTTAGGGTATTTTTGTCATTGCAAACGTTGGATCTATGGTTTAAAACTAAAATGCTAAATAGTTTAAAGCTTCATCAAATATTGATCAGTTTGAGCCTTTAATCAACGTTATTTGAACCTTTTCAACATTAGTTATTTGATTAAGATTAGACCAAACAACAAAGAACCCACAATAGCAAGATCAATTGCTTCACAATGAAGAAATCAAATGAGTGATAGCTCAAAAATATAAAGCAGTGATACAAGAAAAATAAAGTTTAGAACAAGAATTTATAATGGTTTACTTTTTGATTGAGCAATGTCAATTGCTGAGAAGCTTTTTCACTATCTAAAAAAAATTATTACAAAATAAAATGAAAATTCTTCTTGGAAATATAAGTGTTGAGAGTGAATGTGAATTTGTTGTAAATGCAGTGCATGTACAAGAGCGTGTCCAAAGTGCAAACTGTCACGACTCAAAAATAGAGTAAGTGACGTGGAGATTTGATTTAAAAATGATACCTTTTTATGAAAATTAATTAACTAATTATGAACTTAGAATATTGTCAAAATTCATAAAGTTTATGTAAATTATAAATCTTTAGTTAAGGCCTTTAATTTAGCAAAATTACAACCTAGGTCTGCTAATTTTATGAATTAAATTATTTTTTAAAAATATAAGGAAGCAGAAAATTAAATTCAAAACATAGAAAAACAACCTCGTGCATTAACCGAAACTTCTACTGAAATTCCCAAGTTTAAGCATACAGTAAAAGGAAATAAACTACAGCATAGTCAACATCGAAACCACAATTAAAAAAGAGAAATGGTATTGAAAACAGAAATTATTACGTGCCTTGGAAGACATCTAAATGATAAAAGATAAAGAACAGTGCTCGCGCACTCTGTAAGCAATCCTAATCGTAGCCCACTTTGCCGCACCCTTAACATCTCTTGAGAGAGGGTTAAGTAAAACATAAAAAATAAAGAAAAAATGATTGGAAGACTGAGTAGGAATTGTTATACATGTATGCCCTAAGGAGTAAAAATGTAATAAGTTTTTGGAGACGTTTTTATCAATAAAGAATTTATTCATTTTTTATATACCAAATCTTGTCCTCTTTTTGTTCATATTTGTTGAATATATGTTAAGCAAACAAAAGTCTGAGACTATCGGTCTAAACCTTAAGAATTGGGCATATAATGGATGGATTATGCAAAAGACACAATTCTTAAGGTGATGGTTTAAATCATACGATCCGCAATCGAGTGAATAAAGTTGGGTACTTTATTCATGCAAAGATTGTTATGTTGTCTATATCCCTTTTGGAAGATGATTTGTCTTGACCATTGGAGGTGGACTCCATGAATAGAAACATTGGCACGTTGTCATAGGTGACGATGTGTTGGATCGAGACATAAAGTGAATTGATTTAGATTAATAATTCTGTATCATCAAATCAATTCACTTTAGCCAATCATTTGTATTGTATCTTAATCTTGAGATGAATAGCGGGCCCGTTGTCATGGCTTGTGTCTTTTGATGTACCAAAGGGTGACACCTACATCTTAATAGTGGCATACATGCCAGTACATTAGAGGCATGACTCTTGATGGCGTAGACTTGTTATTCATAGACATGGAATCCATAGCTCCTCTTTAGGAGTAATGATATCCTCTTATATGCGTTATCCTGTAATTGAAAAACTAGAGCGCACAACCATTTGAATACATAGGTGTAACCGAATGGTATATTGTCTTTGGATGGTAAGTTTTTTGATGGTGAGATAATGGAACATAAGATAAAAATAATCGAGAAGGTAAGACAGAACTTGTCCTTAAGCCGATTATGGATTATCATATGGGGATACGATACACTATGATATATCATGGAAACTTAGCTATACGAGCTTCATAATTCTATATAGTTTGAGAGTGTAGCTTCAAGTTTTTAGTGGAGTAGCATTAGAGTTGATAATTATGAAATGTATATCTGGGATATTGGGTTTTGTAATTATCAGGAGCTTGAACTATATAGGTCCATTTGGTCCCCTTTGCTAGCTCATAATATCCTGTAACGACACGGCGTGCTTTTCTAATAATTGGTAACTTATGTCAAATTTGTTAGATTGGTTAAAATTTGGAAGAATCAAATAATTCATGTCCATTTATCGGTTGAATTAATTTTGTGATAAAATTGATTCAAGATAAACTTGTTGAATTATTGGGATTGGATAATTCTTGTCTGTTTATCGGTTGATTTAATTTTAGATAAATTAGGTCAAGATAAACTTGTAGAATTATTGGGAATTGATTTATTTTCTTAGAGATTATCTAGATAAAGTTGATTTGATTAGATAACTTCTCTATTGGGTTATTTGAATTAAAATTGAGACTTTATCCCATAGAATATCGGGTGGAAAATAAAAGATTCGTGAGATTTTTATTCGGTAGTTTGGCCTATCGATGGACGTGTTCGGCCTGCTTATCAACGAAGGATAAGATCACGCGTTTCCACACGAATCTTATATGATATTGATTCGAATTTGATTTTGATTCAAATTTTGAGACCTAATCTGATAAGGACTAGCCCCATGACCAACCTCTATAAAAAGGGAGTAAGTCTTAAGAGTTACTAAGGAGATAAGTTTGATTGAGAGATTAAGAGTGATACTCTACTAGTGAGAATCTGAAAACTCCCTGAGAGCTTTTGTTCACAAATCATGAACACTTGCTTTGGGTTCTCTCGATTGGTTGGAAGGAGAGTCACCTAGTAGAAGAGCTGTACGTGTGAGCCCACACTCACTCCAATCGTGGATAGAGAATAGCAAAGAAGACTAGTTGGTTGAGGCTCTTTTGGAACGTTACTTCTCTTCATGTTTTGCGAGGGTTCTTCGGCACACAAAGGTTAGTAAGATCTAGTTAATTTATGCATATAACATGTCAAACTTGTGTTTTAGAAAATACTCTGATGTAAAATTTTTAAAATTCTGCGGCACACCCTTTTTCCAATAGGAATAAATTAGAAACAACATTTAATTAATTTAAAACAAAAGGAGACAAGCAATAAAAATATTACATAATAACCATATCACATCATATGATTTTTCTATAATTTATAATAAAATAAACTTACTCTTGCTATGCAAAGCCTAAAATTACCACCTTAGTGGTCAGTTAAGGTTTTTAAAACCTGCCTCCAAGGTCACCCTCTTCTCGACCCAATCACTAATAACTATTTAAAAAATCACACTTAAAGAACCTTCGGAACTCATTTCAAACCCTTCACTTGGACTTTTTATCCCAAAACTTAAAATCACTTCAAAATATCTCTCTTTGAAAACATTTACAATGAAACATCCTTTCAAAGCATATTTTCAAAAATCTATTCGAGACATTTTCTCAAAGCATAACAAGAGACAAGGCCAAAATACTAAAAATATGGCTAAACAGGGAAAGTGTTTTGAATCCTATCTTTTTGGCACATAAATCTATGGGAGCCTCTCGCAAATTCTAAAATGATTCATAATACGTAAAATTCACAATGACAACAAGTAACCTTAATAAATCATTCTCGCATTAATATCGTGTCAAGAGTTAGTTAGCGAAAACTCTCAAAGTATGTAATTCATGACTTCTTAGTGGTTCAACATCAAATATTAATTAGAAAGTTAGAAAATTAATTGCTTTTGATTCATGACATTTAAACACATTTAGAAACACTTTTACAAGCATTATAGGCCAATAATGTTGGAAAAATAGTACGCAGCGAAATTTTGAAATTTTTTATACCAGAGTATTTTTCAAAATATAAATTTGACATGCCACATGCATAAATTAACCAGATCTTACTCACCTTATTTACCGAAAAGCTTCCACAATCAATGAAGAGAAAGGACGTTGTAGAAAGACTTCAACCAACTAGCCTTCTTTGCTATTATTGTTGGAAAAATAGTACACAACGGGAATTTTAAAAATTTTATATCAAAGTATTTCCCAAAAGACAAGTTTGACATGCTATATGCATAAATTAACCAGATCTTCCTAACCTTTGAACGCCGAAGAACTCCCGCAATCTATGAGGAAAAGTAGCGTTCTAGAAGAGCCTCAACCAACTGGTCTTCTTTGCTATTATCTATCCATGATTGGAGTGAGTGTGGGCTCACACATACAGCTCTTCCTCCAGGTGACTCTCCTTCCAACCAATTGAGAGAACCCAAAGCTAGTGTTCGTGATTTGTGAACAAGAGCTCTCAGGGAGTTTCAGATTCTCAACAACAGAGTATCACTCTTAATCTCTCAATTGATCTAAATAACTTAGGTGACTTACTCTCTATTTATAGAGGTTGGGTCTAGGGTCAGTCCTTATCAGATTAGATCTCAAAAATTCGAATCAGAATCAAATTCAGATCAATATTTGATGAAATCCGCATAAAAACGAGTTATCATTTTTTTTTCATGCATCGGTAGGCCGATCTGCCTAATCGGCAGGCCGAACTTAAGGATCGGCATACCGAACTACCGAAAAAAGATCTCAACGAATCTTTTATTTTCCACCCGAGATTCTATGGGATAAAGTCTCAGTTTTAATTCAAATAACAAAATAGAGAAGTTATCTAATCAAAACAACTTTATTTAGATAATCTCTAGGAAAATAAATGAATTCCTAATAATTCTACAAGTTTATCTTGATTTAATTTATTCAAAAATTAATTCAACCGATAAACAGACAAGAATTATCCGATCCCAATAATTCAACAAGTTTATCTTGTATTAATTTTGTCACAAAATTAATTCAACCGATAAACAGACATGAATTATTTGATTCTTCTGAATTTCAACCAATCTAATAAATCTGACATAAGTCACAAATTATTGGAAATGCACACTGTATCGTTATAGGATTTTGTGAGCTAGCAAAGGGGACCAAATGGACCTATATAGTTCAAGCTCTCGATAATTACGAAACTCAATATCCCAGATATACATTTCATAATTATCAATTCCAACGCTACTCCACTAAAAGCTTGGAGCTGCACTCTCGAACTACATAGAATTACGAAATCCGTATAGCTAAGTCTCCATGACATATCATTGTGTATCGTATCCCCATAGGATTATCCATAATCGGCTTAAGGACAAGTTCTGTCTTACTTTCCCGATTATTTTTATCTTACGCTTCATTATCTCACCATCGAAAAACTTACCATCCAAAGATACTATATCATTCGGTTACACCTATGTATCCAAATGGTTGAGCGCTCTAGTTTTTCAATTATAGGATAACGCATATAAGAGGATATCACTACTCCTAAAGAGGACCTATGGATTCCATACTATGAATAACAGGTCTATGCTATCAAGAGTCATACCTCCAACGTACCAGCATGCATACCACTATTAAGATGTGGGTGTCACCCTTTGGTACATCAAAAGACACAAGTTAAGACAACGGGCCCACTATTCATATCAGGATTAAGATACAATACAAATGATTGTCTAAAGTGAACCGATTTATGGAGACAGAATTATTAATCTAAATCAATTCACTTTATGTCCCGATCCAACACATCATCACCTATGACAACGTGCCAATGTTTCTATTCATGGAGTCCACCTCCGACGATCAGGATAAACCATCTCCCAATTTGGATATAGACAACATAACAATCTTTACATGAATTAAGTGCCCAACTTTATTCCTTCGATTGCGGATCTTATGATTTAGACCGTCACCTTAAGAATCGTGTCTTCCGGATAATCTATCCATTATATGCCTAATTCTTAAAGGTTTAGACCGACAATCTCAGACTTTTGTTTGCTTAACATACATTCAAGAAATATAAACGCAAAGAAGACAAGATTTGGTGTATAAACAATAAATAAATTCTTTATTGATAAAAATGTCTCCAAAAACTTATTACATTTTTACTCCTTAGGGCATACATGTCTAACAATCTCCCACTTGCACTAAGTAAGTAAATATGACAAATTTCGCATCCCCATAGCTTCCACATGCCTCTCGAAGACTCTCCCAGTAAGTGTCTTCGTAAATAGATCAGCTAAATTGTCCTCTGACGTGATCTTGCACATCGTGACATGCCTACCCTCAACGAAGTCCTTTATCACATGATACTTTCGATCAATATGCTTACTCTTCTTGTGAAATCTTGGTTCCTTAGCATTAACTACCGCCGCACTATTATCACAGTACAGTGATACCACCTTATCCATACCAGGAACTATCTTAAGATCGCCAAGGAACTTGTAGAGCCACACTGCTTCTTTTGAAGCATCACTCGCTGCCACATACTCGGCCTCTATCATTGAATCTGAAGTGCAATATTGCTTCACACTTCTCCAACTAATGGCACTGCCGCCTGGAGTAAACACAAAACCCGAAGTCGGTTTTCTAGAATTCAGACAGGATTGAAAATCTAAGTCAGTATATCCTAGAGGAGTCAAGTCCTCATCCAAATATACAGGCATATACCCTCGAGTCCTTCTCAGGTACTTAAAATATATGCTTTACCACAAACCAATGGTTCGGTCCTAGATCTGCCTGAAATCGACTTACAATCCCGACCGTATAACAAATATCCGGTCGTGTCCAAAGCATGGCATACATGAGACTACCCATTGCTAAAGCATAAGGCACCTTCTTCATGTATTCTCTTTCTTCATCAGACTTTGGAGAGTCTTTCTTAGAAAGAGTAATTCCAGACCTAGATGGTTGCCCAACTTTCTTGGAATCCTGCATTACAAACCTCTTGAGAATTTTATCTATGTATCCAGCTTAGGATAAAGCTATCATTTTGTTCTTCCTATCCCGAAAGATCTAGATACCGAGAACAAAATTAGCCTCACCTAAATCCTTCATGTCAAACTACTTGGTCAACCATAATTTGACCGATGACAATGCCCCAATGTCATTGCCAATTAGCAAAATGTCATCTACATAGAGCCGTAGAAAAACCACCTTCCCATCCATAATTTGTTTGTAAACACATGACTCATCCACATTTTATGAGAACCCATAAGTCTTGATCACCTAATCAAATCTTATGTTCCAAGAACAAGAAGCCTACTTAAGTCCATAAATTGACTTTAGTAGCTTACAAACCTTACCCTCTTGACCCTTGACCTTGAACCTATCTGGTTGTTCCATTTAAATGGACTCATCAAGAGAGCCATTTAGAAAAGCTGTCTTGACATCCATCTGCCAAATCTCATAGTCGAGAGTGGCAACTATGGACAAGAGAATCCGGATAGACTTAAGCATGGCTACAAGCAAAAAGTTTTCCTCATAATCGATTCTTTCCTTTTGCGTATAACCCTTAGCTACCAGTCTAGCCTTAAAGGTTTCGACCTTTCCATCCACTCATCTTTTCCTCTTGTAGATCCACTTACACCCTATGGGTTTTACCCCTTCAGGAAGATCCATAAGTTCCTAAACCTGATTAGTCTCCATAGACTTCATCTTTGTGTTCATGGCCTTTATCTAGAGTTTTGAATCAACATCCTCCATAGCCTCTGCATAGGTATAAGGATCCTTGTCATGTTCATCTGGTTCAGCCAAGAAGACCTCCCCATTGAACATATACCTCTCAGGTTGACGCCCGATCCTCCCACTACGCCGAAGCCCCTTAAGTTGTTGCTTAAGTTCACTTGGTTTTTCTACACTGATCGGAACGGTTTCATTCGAAACCTCCGGAGTGATTAAATCACTCCTTAACTCCTCAAGCACCACTTTGCTTTGAGGTTTAAAGTCGTCCATGTAACTCTCCTCAAGGAAAGTTGCATTAGTTGAAACCACGACTTTATTTTCCTTTGGGTTATAGAAATAACCCCATTTAGTCCCTTTTGGATATCCTACAAACATGCAAACTTCCAAACGTACTTCCAACTTATTCGCATCCTTAAACAAGACATGAGCCAGACATCCCCATATGCGAATATGGTTTAAGGATGTCTTCCTGCCCATCCACAACTCGTGAGGAGTTTTAGGGACCGATTTTGAAGGCACATTGTTCAAAAGATGACATGCAGTTTGTAGTGCATATCCCCAAAAGGATAAAGGCAATGATGAATAACTCATCATGGACATAACCATGTCCAATAAAGTCCTATTCCTTCTCTCCACTACACCATTCTACTACCGAGTGCCTGACGCAGACAAATGAGATAAAATTCCATTCTCTAATAAGTGCCCCAAGAACTCATCAGAAAGGTATTCTCCACTTCGATTGGATCGAAGTACCTTTATGCGTCTACCCAATTGCTTTTCCACTTCAGCTTGAGACTCCTTGAACTTGTCAAAAGTTTCACTTTTGTGTTGCATCAGGTGCACATACTCATACCTTGAATAATCGTCAATAAAAGTGATAAAGTACTCATACCCTCCTCGTGCCCAGATGTTCATTGGTCCGCAAACATCACTATGCACAAGTTCTAGAACACCTTTGGCCCTGTTGCCCTTAGACCATATGGTCTTTTGGTTATTTTACCCTCCAAACAAGATTCACATTGAGGTGTAGATTCCACCTTTAACTGACTTAAAGGTCCATCCCTTACCAACCTTTGAATCCTATTCAGGTTAATATGACTAAGGCGCAAATGCCAAAGATAAGTCTTATTAGAGTGAGAGGTGTTAAGTCTTTTAGAGTTATTATCATTCATCTCAACACTAAGCAGTAAGTCCGTCTTAGGTTTGATAAAATATAGATTATTTTGCATCCATCCAAAAGAGATAAAAGATTTGTTTTTACGAATCACCACTTTATCATTAAAAGAAACCAAATAGGAGTCTTTAAATAAAAAAGCTACAAAAATTAAATTCCTTTTAAATTTAAGAACAAAAAAACAATCTCACAAAATTAAATTCCTATAACTATCAAAATAAAAATAGAAGTCTCCCATTGTCTTCTCTAAGACCAAGGATCCATCACCCATCCGAAGCGTGAAGTCTTCATGTAGCAGACTTCTCGTTTCTTTGAATCCCTGTAGAGAAACACAAACATGATTAGTTGCACTAGAATCTATGACCCAAATTTCATTGGATTCCTCAACCAAACAAGTTTCTAAATACAGAAGATTACACCTACCTCTTTTGGAAAGGAAGTCCTTACAATGCTTCTTTATGTGCTCGACCTTCCCGCAGATGAAGCACTTAAGCTTCTTCTGGTTCTTCTTCTTCTTCTTCTTGTTCTTGTTGTTAGCAAGAACAGAAGACTTCCTGTTTTTGGCCCGTTGCTTCTTTCCATTCCCAAAGTTGGGATTGGAACCAAAAGCAGCTACCATGTTGGCCTCTCCACCCGCAGGAGACTCCTTGATCAGCAGTTTAAACTCCTGTAACTATTTTAGTAATTCTGTCAAGGTTATATCTCATCTATTGTTTAAATTAAATGTAGCTCTACACATAATAAATTCCTTTGACAGAGTCTCAAAGGCCATAGTGATCTGAGTTTCAGCATTAATGTCGGCTCTATTGGTTTGAGCCTCAGCGAGGTAACCCATGACCAACATCATGTGCTCTTTTATAGATGTCCCCAGTGTCTGCTTATAGTTCAAGAGTTTTCGAAGCATCCCTTGCTGCTTTGTTATGGCCTGGCCTCCAAACATATCTTCAAGATTATCCAAGATCTGCTTCGTAGTCTCATAATCTTCATGTTAAGCCTGCAGCACATTATTCATGCTAGCCATAACATAGCAGCGGGCCTAATCATTTGTATCTTTTCAACGATCGTATGCTTCGAATTGCTTATTAGTGGAATCTTCCATAGGTTTGAGAGGACAAGGGATTGTCAGCACAAATTTCAGTTTCTTAAAGGAGAGGACGATATCCAGGTTCCGTTTCCAATCATTATAATTCTCTCTAGTTAATAGGTTTTTATCAAGTATCGAAGATAAAGCATTTTTAGACATTTTTTAATCTACAATAAAGAATCATATACTAAACATAAGCAAACATATCATAATAATTTAGTAAGATAATACAATTATGTAAAAACATACAAATGTGTTTATGTGTCAAAACCTTGAAAATATCACAACCTTACAACGATAATTCCCAACTCAGAATTCAACAAGCTCCTAGGGGAGTCATGCTAAATTCAATCAGGAACATAGATCCCCTCCTGATTAATATATACCATCCAAGACCCATATGATTCAGCATATATTAATAATCATTTCTTTGGCCATTAATTCTATTAACAAAACTCCTAGGGGAGGTTAATAATAAAATTAACGTGAGTGTATAACCATCATTTCAATATTTTATCCATGATTTATAATCACCACTTAGGGGTGTGCAACCATAAATCATGCTAAAATACCTTATCCTCTCAGAGATCCAATCTGGTACATGATAGAAATCCCTTCCTAGGGGTCGGGACCACCATGTTCTTTCTATGGACCAACAATGGAGGCCTTTGGTCCTCTCTTCAAAAAACCTTCTCCCACTTAATCTTTTGAAATCAAGGTTTTATTTTTAGAACATGCATGAACAATTTTAATATGAGCAGCACTCCCTATTCTACTTGACAAGTTATCAATATACGTGGCAAATCATATTATAATTAGACAAGAAAAGCAATCAAGCAAAGCTACAAGCAAAGTAATAATAACCATAATATTATGGTTCCACAGTAGAGAATAGAAAACAAAGATTATAAAAGAATAATCGAAACATATTATCGATTCTTCATCTTTGAATCCTCAAGATGTATCTTTCTTTATGTAATGTCCATCTTCAAGTCTTCAATCCCGTATGAATCGAATACTTCATATTTTTGGTCATATCCAAATTTAATGTCTCTCAGAATTGTCCCAAAAATAAAATTAAAACTGCATTGAAAAACTGCACCTTTTCCAGAGAAATTTTAACTTTCTATCGGCAAGCCGATTTGAGTGATTGACCTATCGGTCATGACCCATCGACCTGCCGATCTGTGCCGATTCATGACAGTTCAGCTTGCCGCTAGAGCCACTTGATTTTTGCCCCGCTGTCGGCCTACCGAACCTCACTCTGGCCTACCGATCTGTGACCATCGACCTGCCAAACTAGAGGGTTTGGCTTGCCGAAAGAGCAGAAATCACCCTTTCTAGAAAATGGAATTTTTAATGCGATTCATCAATTTTATTTTCAACAGTTCAAAAACATAAAATTAGAGGCTTAGAAAATACCTGGGAGCACCATCATCTATCTTCTAGATCTGCCTTCTAAATTCGTCTTCTCTGAATGATTATTTAATTACAAGATTTTTACAAATTTAAAATTAAATAATAATTCCTAGATGGAGATGATAGTCAGCCATCTAATTAGATGAAAAACCTAGACACACATTCTAACCTCTAAAGAATCATAACCGATATAAATTAATTAATTAATTAATAATTAAATAACAATTTAATCAACCATAATTAATTCATAAACACTTACGACATAATCCATGACATCATAAAATTATATAAAAACCTAGAGTGCTAACTCTTTATAAAATTAAATTCAAGCATAGGAGAGATTAAAATCATAAAATTTATACATATAGTACGACCATAAACTCATAAATTTATGTAAAAACCACGGTCTGATACTAATTGTTGAAAAAATAGTACGCGGTAGAATTTTAAAAATTTTTATCAGAGTATTTTCCAAAAGACAAGTTTGACATGCTATACGCATAAATTAACCAGATCTTACTAACCTTTGAATGCCAATGAACTCTTGTAATCCGTGAAGAAAAGTAACGTTCCAGAAGAGTCTCAACCAACTGGTCTTCTTTCCTATTCTCTATCCATGATCGGAGTGAGTGTGGGCTCACACATACAGCTCTTCCTCCAGGTGACTCTCCTTCCAACCAATTGAGAGAGCCCAGAGTTAGTGTTCATGATTTGTGAACAAGAGCACTTAGGGAGTTTCAGATTCTCACCAGTAGAGTATCACTCTTAATCTCTCAATTGATGTAAATAACTTATGTGACTTACTCCCTATTTGTAGAGGTTGGATCTAGGGTCATTCTTATCAGATTAGGTCTCAAAAATTTGAATCAGAATCAAATTAGGATCAATATCTGATGAAATCTGCGTAAAAACACGTGATCATTTTTTTTCCATGCATCGGCAGGCCGAACTTAAGGATCGGCATGCCAAACTGCCAAAAAATATCTCAGCAAATCTTTTATTTTTCACCCGATATTTTATAGGATAAAGTCTCAGTTTTAATTCAAATAACCCAATAGAGAAGTTATCTAATCAAAACAACTTATCTAGATAATCTTTAGGAAAATAAATGAATTCCTAATAATTCTACAAGTTTATCTTGATTTAATTTATTCAAAATTTAAATCAATCGATAAACAGATAAGAATTATCCAATCCCAATAATTCAACAAGTTTATCTTGAATTAATTTTGTCACAAAATTAATTCAACCGATAAATAGACATGAATTATTTGATTCTTCTGAATTTCAACCAATCTAATAAATCTGACATAAGTCACCAATTATTAAAAAAGCACGTCGTATCGTTATAGGATTTTGTGAGCTAGCAAAGGGGACCAAATGGACCTATATAGTTCAAGCTCTCGATAATTACGAAACTCAATATCCCAGATATACATTTCATAATTATCAATTCCAACGCTACTCCACTAAAAGCTTGGAGCTGAACTCTCGAACTACATAGAATTACGAAATCCGTATAGCTAAGTCTCCATGACATATCATTGTGTATCGTATCCTCATAGGATTATCCATAATTGGCTTAAGGACAAGTTCCGTCTTACCTTCCCGATTATTTTTATCTTACGTTTCATTATCTCACCATCGAAAAACTTTCCATCCAAAGATAGTATACCATTCGGTTACACCTATGTATCCAAATGGTTGAGCGCTCCAATTTTTCAATTATAGGATAATGCATATAAGAGGATATCACTGCTCCTAAAGAGGAGCTACGGATTCCATATCTATGAATAACAGGTCTACGCTATCAAGAGTCATGCTTCCAATGTACCGACATGCATACCACTATTAAGATGTGGGTGTCACCCTTTGATACATCAAAAGACACAAGTCAAGACAATGGGCCCACTATTCATCTCAGGATTAAAATACAATACAAATGATTGTCTAAAGTGAACCGATTTGCCGAGACAAATTATTAATCCAAATCAATTCACTTTATGTCCTGATCCAACACATCGTCGCCTATGACAACGTGCCAATGTTTCTATTCATGAAGTCCATCTTCGATGGTCAAGACAAACCATTTCCCAATTAGGATATAGACAACATAATAATCTTTAAATGAATAAAGCGCCCAACTTTATTCCCTCGATTGTGGATCTTATGATTTAGACCGTCACCTTAACAATCGTGTCTTCCACATAATCTGTCCATCATATGCCCAATTCTTAAAGGTTAGACTGATAGTCTCAGACTTTTGTTTGCTTAACATACATTCAACAAACATGGATGTAAAGAGGATAAGATTTGGTATATAAACAATAAATAAATTATTTATTGATAAAAATACCTCCAAAAACTTATTACATTTTTACTCCTTAAGGCGTACATGTCTAACAATTCTCTATCCATGATTGGTGTGTGTGTGGGCACACTCATATAGCTCTTCCACCAAGCGACACTCCTTCCAACCAATTGAGAAAACCCAAAGCTATGGTTCGTGATCTGTGAAAAATAGCCCATAGGGAGTTTCAGAGTCTCACAGTAGAGTCTCTCTCTTAATAACTCAATTGATCTAAATAACAATGAGTCTCACTCTTCTTTTATAGAGGTTGGGCCTAGGGATCAGTCCTTATCAAATAAGACCTTAAAAATTTGAATCAAAATCAATATCAGATAAAATTCACGTGAAAACATGTGATCTATTTATCGCTTGATCGGCAGGGCGAACTGCCAAATTGGCCTACTGAACTTACTTTATCGGTAGGCCAAACTTAAAAATTGACCTGCCAAACTTATGATAAATGATCCATGTGAATCTTTTATTTCCAACCCGAGATTCTTAGGATAGAGCCTCAATTTTAATTCAAATAACCCAATAGAGAAGTTATCTGATTAAAATAGTCATGTCTAAATAACCTCTAGGAAATAAATATTCTTGATAATTCAACAAGTTTATCTTGAATTAATTCAAAATTAATCTAGCTGATAAACAGACATGAATTATCTAATCTCGATAATTCAACTAGTTTATCTTGAATTAATTTTTACAAAATTAATTAAACCAATAAACAGACATGAATTATCTGATCCTATCGAATCTCAGCCAATTGATAATTTGACATTAGTCAACAATTATTGAAAAAGCACGCCGTATCATTACAAGATTTATTATGAGCTAGCAAAGAAGACCTAATGGACTTATATAGTTAAAGCTCCTAATAAACTAATGCTACTTCTTTGAAAAGTTAGAGTTGCACTCTTGAACTATATAGAACTATGAAGCCCGTATAGCTAAGTCTCCATAACATTTCATAATGTATTGTGTCCCTATAGGATTATCCATAATTAGCTTACAGATAAACTCTGTCTTACCTTCTCGATTATTTTTCTCTTACGTTCTATTATCTAACCATCGGAAAACTTGCCATCCAAAGATAGTATATCATTTGGTTACACTTATGTATCTAAATGGTTGAGCGCTCAAGCTTTCCAATTATAAGATCACGCATATAAGAGGATATCAACTACTCCTAAAGAGGAGCCATGGATTCCATATCTATAAATAACATGTCTATGCTATCAAGAGTCATGCCTCTAATATACGGGCCTGCGTACCAACATAAAATGTGGATGTCACCCTTTGGTACATCAAAAGACATAAGTCAAAACAACGGGCTGGCTATTCATCTTAGGATTAAGATACAATACAAATGATTATCTAAAGTGAATCGATTTGCCGAGAGAGAATTATTAATCCAAATCAATTTACTTTATGTCCTGATCTAATGCATTGTCACCCATGACAATGCACCAATGTTTCCATTCATGTAGTCCTCCTCCAATAGCCAAGACAAACCATCTCCAGTTAGGGATATAGACAACATAACAATCTTTGCATAAATAAAGCGCCTAACTTTATTCCCTCGAGTACGGATCTTATGATTTAGACCATCACCTTAAGAATTGTGTCTTCTACATAATCTATCCATCATATGCCCAATTCTTAAAGGTTTAGACTGACAGTCTTAGACTTTTGTTTGCTTATCATACATTCAATAAATATGAACGCAAAGAGGACAAGATTTGGTGTATAAATAGGAAATAAATTCTTTATTGATAAAAATGTCTCAAAAAACATATTACATTTTTACTCATTAGGGCATACATGTCTAACAAATAATGAGGGTAAAAATTAAATTGGTGTAAAATTATACGTGTATGGGGACTCAAACTACTAAAATAGTAGTCCTTAGGGGGAGAGTTAGTTGATCGGAATACACATGTTCTAATCGAGTACCATGCACAAAACTGGTTTCCTAGTTTCGGCTGTATTCATACAGTTTGAGTTCAATCTAAAGTCAAATTGATCCAAATTACTTTCTAGACATTCTAAATATGAAATAAACTTAGATAAACATTGTATTGTCCAAATAAATTGTTATCATAAATTCTCAAACTAATTTACATAATTAAGCTCAAAAATTCAAACTTTGCTCAAGAACAAAGGAAATAGAATAAAGCAAACTTTTAATCCAAAGTTACATGCTTCACGTGATGAATCATGTTTATAAAACCATTATGATCACGAAATAAGCATGCTTGAAGTCTTTCTTTTCATACCCAACCATCAAAATACAAATTCATACTTAGATTTAGAGATACAAATAAATATCCAACCTCAAAGTCTCAAAAACACTCATGTGCATGTTTAATCCCATTCAATGGTCAGTAAATCCAAAAATTACAAAAAAATTCATAAAAAATTTGGAATGAAAGAAAGCATAGATAAAACTAGAATTTTGTTTGAAATTTAAATTCAGATTGTTATCAAATGAGTGAGTTCATACTATTGATGCTTACCAGTGGGTGGCGGCGATTCAACACCACATGCGGCTGTGCATGGTGCTCAGACGACCTTTCCCTACTCTTCATGGCCTGCTTGTACATACCTACAACAAGAGGAGAGACGCTTCAAAGGTAAAAAGGGGGACACCAGTAAAGCATCGGGCAAGGGCTCTCCAACACTCAAGGCAGGTGCTGCTCGGTAGAGCATAGGAGCTAGTAGTTGGGAAAGAGCACGTTGGCCTCAAGCTATAGTAAATGCGCTCTTTTTATAGGCTACCACTTGAATCGGGTGTTGGGGGTGTGCTTGACATTGTCCGCTCAGGAGCAGGTCCTTGGTGGTCGGCAAACCTGCTCAGCATGATCCACGAGATGCATGAAATGACCCCCAAGAGCTCGGCTGTCAGATTGAGGTGCTCTACATGGCCCCGCAGGCTGAGACACAAATATCGCCACCTCGGATAAGACATGTGCTCAGGTCGGGTCATTAGAGCCTACAAACAAGTAGCCACTAGCCACCAAAAGTCTCTAAATGGCTACATTCCTGCTGTTAGATAAAGGGTAATCTACTAGCGAGGACCTTGACACATGTCTCCTACCCTTTGATAGGCCTTGATGTGACACACGGGTCGTGGGCAAAACCCACCTAACACCTAGTTCGAGTGGCAGCTTATAAATAGAGCACATTTACTGTAGCTCGAGGCCAATGTGCTCTTTCCCAACTACTAGCTCCCATACTCTGCTGAGCAACACTGCCTTAAGCTTCAAAGAGCCCTTGCCTAGTACTTCACTAGTGTCCCCTTTTTTACCTCCGAAGCATCCCCCTCTTATTGCAGGTGTGTCCAAGTAGGTCAAGACAAGCAAGGAAGGGTCGTTCGAGCACCATGCATAGCCGAACGTGGTGTTAAATTACCGCCACCCACTAGTAAGCATCAACATTTTGGTGCTAAAAAGAGGGCACCTACGCCTTCAATTGAATTCATCAACCACAACTATTCTTATAGCCTAAGGATGGTGAACAGAGGCAATACCCAGGATAAGGGTGCTTGACAGGAGGGGTCAGGTGATGCCCGAAACTAGAACCTAAACCTGAGTAGATCACGAGGCTGCCCCTAGGCTACTAGATCCTGGTCTAGGGACCAGGGCCGAACAAATAAAGGACCCGATCGCCTAGGACCCAATCCAAGAACTCACCAATGCTATTTAGATACTCACACAATAGCTTGCTCAGCAATAAGCACAACGTCAATAGGCTCCTGTCCTCCTTCCCTTGGCCCAGGAGGACTAGGCTGGGGGCCGAGCAGGGCAGGGGGCTGAAGATCGTAATGAAGCTGATTCTGAGCACTCTAGGCAATCCACCCATAGAGTCTTAGCCAATAACCGTTAGTCTGAGAAGGCCAACTTGGCCCACAAGAAGGCCGAGGACAATCCTCGCAAGGCTCCTGAGCATCAGTGTTTGATCGGCTCGGGCACCAAGGAGAAGTTTAATAGGACCGACAACCTCAAGGTGGCGACAGGGTTAAGGGTGGTGCCCCATACAAGGTGGAACTGCCCAAAAATAGCAATAGTCGTTAATTTCGAGAGCTATAGTGCCAGATTAACCAAATCCGTAACAACATGTTTGGACTTGATGAAGGTGGCATGCCATATCCACTGTTCATAAACACCATTATGGGGGCCCCCATGCCTTAAATTTAAAGTCCCACAGATCAAGGCCTATTCGGGACCACCAATGCAAATGAGCACATGGAGTTCTATCAAGGTCACATGCTTCTTTAGAACACCAATGATGCAACAATGTGCAAGGCCTTTTCACTTACACTAACCGGCCCAGCTTGGCAATGGTTCAGGCAAATTAAGCCGGGGACCATTACCTCCTTTTGCCAACTATCAAATGCCTTTTCTTCTGTATTTTCTATGACCAGGACAAGGAGGAAGGAAATAACTTACCTCTACATGGTTAAGCAAGGGGACGGCGATGTCAAAGATTATATTAACCACTTTACCTGAGCTACGCTAGAGGTGAGACACGTCAAAGATGAGACCCTAAAACCTACCTTTGTTAAGGGTCTTTGAGATGAGAAGTTAACCTAGTTGCTTGTTTTTGAACAGCCAAGCACATTCTCTTAGATGCTCAGCTACGCTCAAAGGTATACTGATGCAGCTGAGTACATGAAGAGCCGTTGAGATGAAGGGGGTAGTAGCAGCAGCAAGAAGCAGAAGAAATAGCAACCCCCACCAGAGCAGCCTGCCACCGAGCAGGGCAAAAGGCAGAATAAGGACAAGAAGGTAAAAAAGCTGAAGGTGCCGACCAGGAAGTTTCAGAGCTACACCACTCTGGTTGCCAACATTGACGAAGTGTTGGCCCAAGTGAGTGGTCAGAATTTGTTGATAGATCTGCCTATGCTGAAGGGAAGCAAGGCTAAGAGAGACCAAAACAAGTATTGCAATTTGCACAAAGACGTGGGACATAATCTTGCAACTGCATTCAGCTCAAAGACCAAATCAAAAGACTAGTCCGAGACGGGCATTTACGGGAATTCATTGAGCGAGTCCTAACCCCTGGTTCTATAACTAGGAGGAATGACTAGCCAACCAGGGACACCAAGACCCAACCACTCGAAGGTGGGAATGCCTTAGAACCCCCGAATATTGTTCACACAATCTTCATTTGGCTTGTCACCAGGGACACCTCAAGTGGATGGTGAGTGTATGCCCAGAAGGCTCGGTTGATCGAAAGGGGCGATCTCATGAATATGTCCGAGCACAGTAACAAGATCTACCAACAATAGGACGTCTCAATTGTTAGACATGTTTGCCCTAAAGAGTAAAAATGTAATATGTTTTTGGAGACATTTTTATCAATAAAGAATTTATTTATTATTTATATACCAAATCTTCTCCTCTTTACTTCATATTTGTTGAATGGATGTTAAGTAAACAATAGTCTGAGACTGTCAGTCTAAACCTTTAAGAATTAGGCATATGATGGATAGATTATGCGGAAGATATGATTCTTGTGGTGACGGTCTAAATCATAAGATCTGCAATCGAGGGAATAAAGCTGGGCGCTTTATTCATGTAAAGATTGTTATGTTCTCTATATCCCTTATAGGAGATGGTTTGTCTTGACCACCGAAGGTGGACTCCATGAATAGAAACATTGGCACATTGTCATAGGTGACGATGTGTTGGATCGGGACATAAAGTGAATTGATTTGGATTAATAATTCTGTCTCGACAAATCGATTCACTTTAGACAATCATTTGTGTTATATCTTAATCCTGAGATGAATAGTGGGCTCGTTGTCTTAACTTGTGTCTTTTGATGTACCAAAGGGTGACACCCACATCTTAATAGTGGTATGCATGCTAGAACGTTGGAGGCATGACTTTTGATAATGTAGACTTGTTATTCATACATATAGAATCCATAGCTCCTCTTTAGGAGTAGTGATATCCTCTTATATACGTTATCTTGTAATTGGAAAACTGGAGCACTTAACCATTTAGATACATAGGTGCAACCAAATGGTATACTGTCCTTGGATGGTAAGTTTTCTAATGGTGAGATAATGGAACATAAGATAAAAATAATCAGGAAGATAAGACAGAACTTGTCCTTAAGCCGATTATGGATAATCCTATGGGGATACGATACATTATGATATATTATGGAGACTTAGCTATACAGGCTTCGTAATTCTATGTAGTTTGAGAGTACAGCTCCAAGCTTTTAGTGGAGTAGCGTTGGAGTTTATAATTATGAAATGTATATCTGGGATATTGGGTTTCGTAATTATCGAGAGCTTGAACTATATAGGTCCATTTGGTCCCCGTTGCTAGCTCACAACATCCTGTAACGATACGGCATACTTTTTCAATAATTGGTGACTTATGTCAGATTTATCAGATTGGTTAAAAAATTAGAAAAATTAGATAATTCATGTCTGTTTATCGGTTGAATTAATTTTGTGATAAAATTAATTCAAGATAAACTTGTTGAATTATTAGGATCGAATAATTCTTGTCTATTTATCGATTGATTTAATTTTGAATAAATTAGATCAAAATAAACTTGTAGAATTAGTAGGAATTCATTTATTTTCCTAGAGATTATCTAGATAAAGTTGTTTTGATTAGATAACTTCTCTATTGGGTTATTTAAATTAAAACTGAGACTTTATCCTATAGAATCTCGAGTGAAAAATAAAAGATTCATGGAGATATTTTTTCGACAGTTAGGCCTATCGATCCTCATGTTCGGCCTGTCGATGGGAGAGTTCGGCCTGTAGATGAACGAAGGATAAGATCATGTGTTTTTACGCAGATTTTATCATATATTGATCTGAATTTGATTCTAATCTGAATTTTTGAGACCTAATTTGATAAGGACTAACCCTAGACCTAACCTCTATAAATAGAGAATAAGTCTTAAGAGTTATCAAGATCAGTTGGGAGATTAAGAGTGATACTCTATTGGTAACGCCCAAGAAATGTTTATTCTTTGTAATAATAAACGGCAGACGTATGTAGTATAGAAAGATTGTCGTATCCACAGGGAGGTGAAAATTTATAACTCGAGAGATTGTTAAAAATAAACGGTCAAAGAGGTAAGCAATTTTTGAAAGCAAAGAAATATTTTTGTGATTTTTCTTTTTACTCAAAATTTAAAGCATAAAATTAAAATGGTGAAGCTTTGAGAATTCCTTGTATATTTCGCAACTGATATGAAATTTTAACTCTAAAAAATAATTATCTAAAGTATTTGATTTATTATATCTTTTCTCATTAATTGCGAGCACTTTTTACTAATTATATAGGTCAACCTAAAGCGACAATATAGCAAGCCATAATGCAGTAAGGGTATTCCTATAAAAATTAGCAAAATAATCATCTGTCACTAATGATTTGGTGCACTAATTATGAAAATTATAACCGCTGTCACTCAATTATAATTAACATAATTTTAAGATAGAAAAGATAATAACAAATCAAAATTAATATATTTTTATGGAATAAATTATTGCGTTAATTTCGGCAGCACCTCGACTTATTAAATGGTTTAAGAATACACTATGCCATCATCTGTCTACAATAAATCAAGAATTACCTAGCATTTACTGTGCCAGTATATGTCTATAATGCAGCAGAAACTCAACTTAATAAATGAGCATGACTTTAGTATTATTAATATTAATTATGCAACGCAATTAAATTACATAAAGAAAGCATGACTGAATTTATGTAAAAATGGACAGCATAACAACAGTAACAATAATTATTGAAAACATAAGAATATAATTTATTCCACAAAAATATAAGCGTTACCAAACAGATATAGAGATAAAATCCATACCCGAGTACTTACGCATACAAGATCATCTCTCTGCCTCACCAGACTCTCTACACTAAATTAAGCATTATTTTATTATATATATATATATATTTTACCTAAGGGGTAAAAAGGAAAAAATTGGAGAAATGAAGAGGAGGCCCGTAGGCCTTGAGGTGGTGCCCTGAATGAGGAGGGGAGAGCCCCTTTTATAGTAAAAGAATTTTACTATTCATTATTTTTATTATTATTTTTATTTCTTTTTCTCTTCTTATCTTTGGCAGGAGCAGGCCCCCCCTCCCCTTCAATTATGATTCGCGAGAATCGTTTTAATATTTTTCTTCTCTTCTATGCTGATCCTGCGTTTGTTGAAATGGGAATTTTAGTTTGGGATCCTGTGCTTCGCAGGTCATGGCAGCACGAAACAGGCACAATCTGACCCGTTGAACGCGCGATCCAATGGCTGGTAGAGGCGCTCGAGAATGGGCCCAGGTGGGCCAGTGGGACAACAATTTTGCACCGTCAGATTGGTCTCGGTCACTTGCATCGAACGGCTGGAAGAACAGCTGCACGTGGACTCACCCGCACTGCGAGCAGACACGGCCTGAGACTCCCCTCTGACACGTCTGCAGCTTGTCGGCGCGTGACTCACACGCGCCAATCGTTCTTCGACACGTGGACTGTACCCTGAGATTCTGCTGACGCACCAGATGACGCGCTGACACGCGTCTCTTCCTCGGACGGCTGAGATTGATTTGGCAGGTGATCGAACGGTTAGAAACTCGCCACGTGTCCCATTTAATATAAATTCGAATTTCTTTATCTTTTTGATGCATTTGATGTCCGATTTTGTCCAGTTTTGGTGTCGTTTTGCTCCGTTTTCCTCCAGATTTCAAATCTAAAAATCACAAACACATTATTTTACAAACATAATATTTACAAAAATATTAAAAGTATTTATTTTACATTAAAACACATAAAAATAAATGAAAACTCCTAAAATTTTCAGTCTCTTACGGTTTGGCACAGATATAATTTTTATGACTTGGAAATATTTTTAGAAATTACTAAAAATATAATAAGGCATATTTACAAACTTAAAACACACTATCAAATACTCTAAAACTCAAAATAAAATAACCGCATTACTTTTATAGCTTTGACTATTTACAGACTAGACACTTATTTAACACACCGAAATGACTCTAAAAATTACTAAAAAATTCTATTAAACATAAAAACACACTAAAAACATATTTTTAAAGACATTTACACACTAAGACATGAAAATACTTATTAACACAAAATGCTATTAATTAGAGAATTTAATGAGAAATAAAAGCGTAAATAAATGATTTAAGCCTTAGAAAATGTACACTTTTACAGTCTCATCATCTATTGGTGAGCATCTGAAAGCTCTCTGGGAGCTTTTGTTCACAAATCACAGACGCTTGCTTTGGGTTCTCTCGATTGGTTGGAAGGAGAGTCACCTAGTGTAAGAGCTGTACATGTGAGCCTACTCTCACTCTGATCATGGATAGAGAATAGCAAAGAGGACTAGTTGGTTAGGCTCTTCTGGAACGTTACTTCTCTTTACAGATTGCAGGAGTTCTTCGACGTATAAAGGTTAGTAAGATCTGGTTAATTTATGCATATAGTATGTCAAACTTGTGTTTTGGAAAATACTCTAATATAAAATTTTTAAAATTTCACTGTGTATTATTTTTCCAGCATCAATCACCTTCACCAAGGAAGAAGCAGATAAACTTGTTCATCCACACAATGTCGCCCTTGTGCGCAAGCTGCAGATCGCCAATAATATTGTTTAGCATGTACTAATCAGCAACTATAGTTCAACAGACATCCTTTTCAAGTAGGCCTATAATAAGCTGAAGATGAGTAACGCTACACTTGTCTCAGCCCAGACACCCCTATGTGGCTTCACAAGAGAGTGCATCCGAGCCGTTGGGAAGGTTGACCTGCCAGACACCTTTGGAGAAGGGACAGCTCGGGTAACGTGCATCATCGACTTCCTTGTCATCAAAAAACCCTCATATTTCAACATAATCATTGGGTGACCAACTCTAAACGCGCTGAAGGCCGTGGTCTCCACCTATCATCTGGCAATGAAATTCTCAACAAAGAATGGGGTCGGAGTAATCCAGTCACGATAAAAGGATTTACACGACTACTATGCAAATGCTGTCAAGGTGGCTTTAGCTCGGGAATTGAGTGTCTCGGCTATATATAAGGTTGACAAGATACCCCTTCCTACTAAATCGAAGCCAAAGATGCTGTCCAACCTGGATCCTTGACTTTTGAATGAAGAAGTGAGGTTCACATCATGCAAGAGTTGGTGTCGTATAATTTAGACCCCAAGCATCCCGACCGCGAGGTCCAACTCGATTCTCAGCTAAAGCCTAAGATCCAAGCCAACCTAGAGAAGTTTCTAACAGAATATTGGGATGTATTTACATGGTCCCATGAAGACATGCTCGGCATTGACCCCAACGTTATTTGTCATCACCTAAACATTCGGCCCAAGCATAAACCGGTCATCCAGAAGTGAAGTGCCTTCAATCCAAAAAGGTATGCTGCCATCAACAAGGAGGTTCAAAAACTCTTAAAAGCTAGATTTATCTAAGAGGTTACTTATTCGGAATGGTTGGCAAACATAGTTCTTGTTAAAAAAGCTAATGGGAAATGACGGGTCTGCATCAACTACACCAACTTGAATAAGGCCTGCCCTAAGGATTGCTTCATACTTCCTCGGATCGACCAGCTTGTGGACGCTATAGCCAGACATGAGTTATTAAGCTTCATGGATGCCTACTCCGGCTACAACCAAATTAGGATGGTCGAGGAAACCAAAACAAGACCACCTTCACCAAGGACTAAAGGCTCTTCTGCTACGTGGTTGTGCCATTCGAATTAAAGAATGCCAGAGCGAACTATCAGCATCTGGTGAGCAAGATGTTTGCTTGGCTAATCGGTAAGACCATGGAGGTCTATGTAGATGATATGATCGTCAAATCCGTCCACGCAGCAGACCACATTGCCGATCTCTGAGCAAGCTTTAACATTCTACGAGAGTATGGGATGAAACTCAACCTGGTGAAGTGCACGCTTGGGGTCACCTCAGGCAAGTTTCTTAGTTTCATGCTAAACTAAAGAGGGATCAAGGTCAACTCGACAAAAGCCCAAGCTATGATCGACATGCATTTGCTCCGCACAGTCAAAGAAATGCAAAAGCTAACTAGCATGGTGGCAACCCTATCTAGATTTGTCTCCTGGTCTACCGACAAGTGCCACCCATTTTTTTAGCCACTCAAGGGGAGGTTTGAATGGAGCAAGGAATGTGAAGAAGCATTTCAAAACCTCAATAGGTACCTAGCCATGCCCCCTCTCCTATCCAAACCTTTATTGGGAGAAATATTATATGCCTATCTAGCTGTGTTCGAGAAGGCTATGAACTCGGTCCTCGTCTAAAAAGAGGACGGTATTTAGAAACCTATTTACTACACTAGCCATGCATTCCAACGCATTAGGGAGAAGTACTATCCATTGGAGAAACTCGCCTTTGCCCTTGTCATTCTTGCTCAAAAGCTTTAATCATACTTTTAAGGCCATACAGTCCGAGTTTTGACCAAGTACCCCTTATGACAAGTCCTTCAAAGTCTAGAGATTTCTAGGTGGATAGCCAAGTGGTTAGTTGAGCTCGGGCAATATGACATTCATTTTGTTAATGGGCCATAAAGGCATAAGCCCTGGCTGACTTTACTATCGAGTTCATTGACGTTGTATAGAGCACTCCCTCCATTGAAAAGGTCCTAGTAGAAGATCAAGACTTCCCTAATGGCAGTGGGAACGACAACGTTTATGAGACTGCGCCTGAGTGGAAACTTTTTGTTAATGGATCATTCTACACTAACAGGTCAGGAGCCAGACTGGTTCTCACCAGCCCAGATGATTACAAAGCAATATACACCTTAAACTTCAACTTTAGGGTATCCAACAATGAAGCTGAGTACGAAGCATTGCTGGCCAACCTCAGGATTGCAAGAGACCTTAGGGTGGACCACATATTTGTGCATAGTGATTCCATGCTTGTTGTCCAACAAGTTACGGGAGGATTTCAAGCCCAAACAGAGTCCATGGTAGCGTATCTACAAGAAGTCAAGGCCTTGTTTGGGCAATTTAAAGCTTATTCTTTGACTCAAATTCCTATGTCTAAAAACTCTAAGGCTGACACCCTTGCTCGATTAGCCTTGGGTTTGGGTGACAACAAACTAACCTCGGTTCCTATCTAGAGATTGGTGAAGTTGAGCATCACGAAGGAAGTAGCTAGTGTAATAGCAAAGCAAGAAAGCATATGGATGGACATGATCATCCGATACTTGAGCACAACTGAGTTGCCCAGTGACCGAGAACAGGCACATCGTATTTCAGAACAGCTCGACCCGGTATTCAATGATTGGAGGAAAACTTTATCGATTACGCTACACTACTGTATGCCTGAGGTGCATAGGACCTAAACAGGCCCAATACTTGATGAGGGAAATTTACGAGGGGCTATGCGGCAACCATGTAGAGGGGCGATCATTGGCTCAAAAATGCCTTTGTCAAGGTTATTATTGGCTGACCATGGAGCAAGACTGCAAGGAGTTTCTGCGGAAGTGCTTCAAATGTCAGCAATTTGCTTGAACAATAGGACACCACGCCGAACCACTCACCTCGGTGACATCTGCCTAGCCTTTTGCCAAGTGGGCAATTGACCTGATAATACCACTTCCCCAAGCCCGGTCACAGTTCAAGTACTGCATTGTGGCCATAGAATACCTCACCAAGTGGGTGAAAGTTGAACCATGCACCAACATGACCGAGGCAAAGTGCACCAATTTTATCTACAAGAACATCATCTGCCAGTATGGAATTTTGTATACCATTATAACCAACAACGCCAAGCAATTTGAATGATCAAGTCTCCTCCGCCTATGCAAGTAGCTCGAGATCAAGAAGGTGTTCTCCTCGCCTAGTTATCCTCAGAACAACAGGCAAGTTGAAGTAGTCAACAAAACAATTAAAGACAACTTGAAGAAAAAGCTTGAAGACCTTAAAGACATATGGATCGACGAGCTCCCAAAGGTGCTCTGGGCATACTGAATTACAACTTAGACGGCCACTGGGGAAATTCTATTCTCCCTCATCTATGAGGCCGAGCTGGTTATCCCGGCTAAGGTTGGTTTGCTAAGCTTTAGGGTCAAGCAGTATGACGAGCTTCAAAACGCTGAAATCATGATGTCCAAGCTCGATCTACTCGAGGAGAAAAGAGATGTATGGTAATTCATACTGTAGCACGGAATCAAGTGGTCGCCCGGTATTACAACAAGTGGGTCCAACCGAGCAACTTTAAAGTTGGTGACTTGGTACTCAAAAAGGTCATCATTCTGCATCCCGGGCTAGGGTCATTCGGACCAAAGTGTGATGGCCCATACAAAGGGATTGGAATCATATGGCTCAACACATACAAACTCGTAGATTTGGACGGGAATGTGCTCAGCAACCCTTGAAATGTCAAGCACCTCAAGAAATTCTTTTATTAACAAAAGCCAGAACACCTTTTTTGACCTTTGGCTTTGTTCTTTTGTAACTAGGTCTGCTAAGCATAATTGGAATGTAAAAAAGAAAAATTAATGAAAATACTTACTCTACACAATTCCTCTAAGCAATTCGTGTCAAGAAGGCCATAACTCTCGAAGAGGGGGCGCCGCCTTAACTCCCAGTCTGGGGGATCCGACTACAACTCTCGAGGAGTGGGAGTCACGCTGATTAACCAGACTAGGGGGTTGGTCGGGATGGTCCTGACCACGTGTGGACGTAACACTAGTCCACTAGTCTGCTACCATATGGACGACTTAGCCAAGAGTTGCCCTAACACAACAATGATTCTAGGTAAATAACTCCTGACTATAATTAGACTTGTAAAAGTTCAAGCGAACTTAAACAACTCTAATGGGGGCTACAGGGTATCACCCATATTTGGGTTGACCTCATCCAAGGAACATTCAACTTGAAAAAAATGAAATCAATATTTTATTTATGAGAAAGTTTGTTCCTAAGGAAATCATTTCCGAGAAGCTATAAGTCAAAAACAACGAAATTACTATTTCGTCTTCGAGGAGCTTTTAACTCGAAATCAAAATCCATGTGTCATTTCCGAGGAGCTTTTAACTCGAGAAAAATGAAGTTATTATTTTGTTTCCTAAAATCATTTAAGAAAATGGAATTAACATTTCAAATCTGAGAATCATTGTTTCTAAGGTAAAACTAAAAGGCTACATTTCCAAGGAACAATAAACTTCGAAAATGAAAGAAAAATTTTATTGAAAATAAAAAGATAAAAATTGTCTCCAAGAGGTACAAATAACCGGGCACCTCCCTGTTGGAAAAATAGCATACAATGGAATTTTAAAATTTTTTTATATTAGAGTATTTTCTAAAACACAAGTTTGACACATTATATGCATAAATTAACCAGATCTTACTAACCTTTGAGTGCCAAAAACTCCCGCAATCTGTGAAAAAAAGTAACATTCCAAAAGAGCCTTAACCAACTGGTCTTCTTTGCTATTCTCTATCCATTATCGGAGTGAGTGTGGGCTCACGTAATTCAACTTTTCTCAGGTGGCTCTCCTTCCAACAAGTAGAGAAATACCCAAAGCTATAATTAGTGACTTGTGAATGATAGCTCTCCAAGGAGTTTCAGAGCCTCACTCTAGATTTCTCAACTGATCTGAATAATAATGAGACTCACTTCCTTTTTATAAAGGTTGGGCCAGGAGTCAGTCCTTATCAAATAAGGCCTTAAAAATTTGAATCAGAATCAAATCAAAATCAACATATGATAAAATCCACGTGAAAACGTGTAATCCTTTTATCGCCTGGTCGGTAGGCAGAATTGGCAGATTAGCCTGCTGAACTTCTGATAAAAGATCCCTGTGAATCCTTATGTCCCACTTGAGATTCTTGGGATAGAGCCTCAGTTTTGATTTAAATAACCCAACAGAGAAGTTATCTAATTAAAACAGTCATATCTAGATAATCTCTAGGAAAATAAATATTCTTGATAATTTAACAAGTTTATCTTGAATTAATTCAAAATTAATCCAACCGATAAATAGACATGAATTATCTCATCTTAATAATTCAACAAGTTTATCTTGAATTAATTTTATCACAAAATTAATTCAACTGATAAACAAACATGAATTATTTGATTTTACCAAATTTCAACCAATCTGATAAATCTGACATAAGTCACCAATTATTGGAAAAGCACGTCGTATCGTTATAGGATTTTTGTGAGCTAACAAGGGTGACCAAATAGACCTATATACTTCAAACTCCCGATAATTATGAAGCCCAATATCCTAGATATACATTTCATAATTATCAACTCCAACGCTACTCCACTAAAAGCTTGGAGCTACATTATCGAACTATATAGAATTACGAAGCCTGAATAGTTAAGTCTCCATAACATATTATAGTGTATCGTATTCCCATAGGATTATCCCTAATCGACTTAAGGACAAGTTTTGTCTTATCTTCCCGATTATTTTTATCTTACTACCAAAAAACTTACCATCTAAAAATAGTATACCACTTAGTTACACCTATGTATCCAAATGGTTGAGCGCTCTAGTTTTCCAATTACAGGATAATGCATATAAGAGGATATCACTATTCCTAAAGAGAAGCTATGGATTTCATATCTATAAATAATAGGTCTACGCTATCAAGAGTCATGTCTCCAACGTACCGGCATGCGTACCACTATAAAATGTGGATGTCATCCTTTAGTACATCAAAAGACACAAGTCAAAACAATGGGCCCACTATTCATCTCAGGATTAAGATACAATACACATGATTGTCTAAAGTGAATCGATTTACCAAGACAGAATTATTAATCTAAATCAATTCACTTCATGTCCTGATCCAATACATCGTCACCTATGACAATGTGCTAATGTTTCTATTCATGGAGTCCACCTCTGATGGTCAAGACAAATCATATCTCATTAAGGATATAGACAATAGAACAATCTTTGCATGAATAAAGCGCCTAACTTTATTTCCTCAATTACAGATCTTATGATTTAGACTGTCACCTTAAGAATCATGTTTTTCGCATAATCTGTCCATCATATGCCCAATTCTTAAAGGTTTAGACTGACAGTCTCAGACTTTTGTTTGCTTAACATATATTCAACAAACATGAATTTAAAGAAGACAAGATTTGGTATATAAATGATAAATAAATTCTTTATTGATAAAAATGTATGCAAAAACATGTTACATCTTTACTCCATAGGGCATACACGTCTAACAATCTCTCACTTACACTAAGTGAGTAAATATGTCAAATCTCGCATCCCCATAGCTTCCGCATGCCTCTCGAAGACTCTCCTAATAAGTGTCTTTGTGAATGGATCAGCTAAATTATCCTCTGACATGATTTTGCACACCATGACATGCCCGCCCTCGATGAAGTCCTTTATCACAAGATACTTTCTCTCAATATGCTTACTCTTCTTATGAAATTTTGGTTCCTTGGCATTAGCTACCGACACACTATTATCATAGGACAGTGATACCGCCTTATGTGTACTAGGAACTACCTCAAGATCCTCAAGGAACTTGCGGAGCCGTACTACTTCTTTCAAAGCATCACTAGCCGCCACATACTTGGCCTCCATCATTGAATCTGAAGTGCAATATTGCTTCACACTTCTCCAACTGATGGCACTGCTGCCTAGAGTAAACACAAAACCTGAAGTTGATCTCCTCGAATCTAGACAGGATTGGAAATCTGAGTTAATATATCCTAGAGGACTTAAGTCTTCACCTGAATATACAAGCATATACCCTCGAGTCCTTCTCAGGTACTTGAAAATATGCTTGACCACAACCTAATGGTTTGGTCTCGAGTCCACCTAAAATTGACTTGCAATCCTGACTACATAACAAATATTCAGTCATGTACAGAGCATGACATACATGAGACTACCCACTACCAAAGCATAAGGCACCGTTTTCATGCATTCTCTTTCTTCCTCTGACTTTGGAGAGTCTTTCTTAGAAAGAGTAATTCTGGACCTAGATGGTTGCCTACCTTTCTTAAAATCCTGCATTGCAAACCTCTTGAGAATCTTATCTATGTAGCCGGCCTAGGATAAAGTTATCGTTCTGTTCTTTTATCCAGAAAGATCTGGAAACTGAGACAAAAGTAGCCCAACCCAAGTACTCATACCCTCCACGTGCCCGGATGTTCCGCAATCTGCAAACTTCACTATGCACAAGTTCTAGAACCCCTTCAGCCCTATTGCCCTTAGACCCGAATAGTCTTTTGGTCATTTTACCCTTCAAACAAGATTCACATTAAGGTATAGATTTCACTTTTAAGTGACTTGAAGATCCATCCCTTACCAACCTTTGAATCCTATTCAGGTTAATATGACTAGGGCACAAATGCCAAAGTCATATTAGAGTGAGAAATTTTAAGTCTTTGGAGTTATTATCATTTATCTCAGCATTAAGCAGTAAGTCCATCTTAGCTTTGATAAAATATAGATTATTTTGCATCCATCTAGAACAGATAAAAGATTTGTTTTTATGAATAACCACTTTATTATTAAAAAAAACTAAATAGGAGCCTTTAAATAAACAAGCTATAGAAATTAAATTCCTTTTAAATTTAGGAACATAAAAATAATCTCGCAAAATTAAAATCCTATAATCATCAAAATACAAATAGACGTCTCCTACTGCTTCAGCTAAGACCAAGGATCCATCGCCCATCCGAAGCGTGAAGTCTTCACGAAGCAAACTTCTCGTTTCTTTGAACCCCTATAGAGAAACACAAACATGATTAGTTGCACCGAAATCTATGACCTAAATATCACTGGATTCCACAACTAAATAAGTTTCTAAATATAGATGATCACACCTACCTCTTTAGGAAAGGAAGTCCCTATAATTCTTCTTGATGTGCCCGACCTTCCCGTAGAAGAACCACTTAAGCTTCTTCGGGTTCTTTTTCTTCTTCTTCTTGCTCTTGTTGTTAGCAAGAATAAAAGAGTTCCTATTCTTGGCCCGTTGTTTCTTTCTATTCCTAGGGTTGGGATTGGAACCAGAAGTAACCGTCAAATTGGCCTCACCACCCGCATGAGTCTCCTTGATTAGCATATCGAACTCCTGTAACTGTTTCATCAACTCTGTTAAGGTCATGTCCTGTCTATTGCTCAAATTAAAAGTAGCTCTAAACAAAATAAATTCCTTTAACAGAGTCTTAAAGACAATAGTCATTTGCGTTTTAGCATTGATGTCGACTTCATTGGTTTACGCATCAACAAGGTAACCCGTGACTAACATCATGTGCTCCTTTATAGATGTCCCCAGTCTTTGTTTACAATTCAAGAGTTTTCAAAGTGCCCCTTGTTGCTTTGTTAAGGCCTGGCCTCCAAACATGCCTTCCAGATTATCCAAGATCTGGTTAGCAGTCTTATAATTCTCATGTTGAGCCTGCAGTACGCTGTTCATATTGACCATAACATAGCAGCAAACCTGATCATTAGCATCTTTCTAATGATCATATGCTTGGATTTGATTGTTGGTGGAATCTCCCATAGGCTTAGGAGGACAAGGTGTAGTTAGCACAAATTTCAGTTACTCAAAAGATAGGACAATGTTTAGGTTTCGTTTCCAATCATTATAATTCTCATTGGTTAATTGGTTTTTGTCAAGTATCGATGATAAAGCATTTTTAGACATTTTTAATCTACAATAAAGAATCATATACCAAACATATGCAAACATAGCATAATAATTTAGTAAGATAACACAATCATGTAAAAACATACAAATATGTTTATGTGTCAAAACCTTGAAAATATCACAACCTTGAAAATATCACAACCTTACAACAATAATTCCTAACTCAGAATTCAACAAGCTCCTAGAGGAGTCACGCCAAATTCAATCAGGAACACAGATCCCCTCCTGATTAATATATGCCATCCAAGACCCATATTTTCTTTGGCCATTAATTTTATTAATAAAGCTCATAAGGGAGGTTAATAATAAAATTAACATGAGTGTATAACCATTGTTTCAATATTTTATCCATGATTTATAATCACCACTTAGGGGTGTACAATCATAAATCATGCTAAAATACCTTACCCTCTTGAAGATCCAACCCAGTACATAATGAAGTCCCTTTCTAGGGGTTGAAACCACTATGTGCTACCTATGGACCAACGATGGAGGCCTTAGGTTCTCTCTTTGAAAAATTTCTCCCACTCAATCTTTTAAAATCGAGGTTTTATTTTAAAAACATGCATGAAAAATTTTTAATTGAGTGGCACTCACTATTCTATATGACATGTTATCAATATACACGGCAAATCATATTATAATGTAGACAAGCAAAGCAATCAAGCAAAGCCACAAGCAAAATAATAAAAAATAACCATAATATTATGGTTCCATCCTAGAGAATAGAAAATAAAGATTACAAGAGACTAATCAAAACATATTATCGATTCTTTATTCTTGAATTCTCAAGCAGTATCCTTCTTCATGTAGTGTTCATCTTCAAGTCTTCAATACAGCATAGATCAAATACTCCATATTTTCGGTCATATCCAAATTTAATGGTTTTCAGAATTGTCTCAAAAATAAAATTAAAACTACATCAAAAAATGTACCTTTTTTGAAAACTTTTTAGCTCTTGCCGACAAGTCGATCTATGCAATCCGCTTACCGGTCATGATCCATCGGCCTGCTGATCATGACAGTTCGGCCTATTGAACCTGAAAGTTTGGCCTGCTGCAAGAGCTACCTTATGTTTATCCCGTTGATGGCCTGCCAAACCTCATGTCTAGCCTGTCGATCTACAACCATCGGCCCACCAAACTAGAGGGCTCGGCATGCGACTGCGCAGATATCGTCTCTTTCCAAAAAATACAATTTTTAATACAATTCATCAATTTTATTTTCAACAATTCAAAAACATAAAATTAGAGACTCAGAAAATACCAAGGAGTGCCATCATTCATCTTCTAGATCCATCTTCTTAGAATAATTATTTAATTACAAAATTCTTACAAATTTAAATTAAATAATAATTCCTAAACGGAGATGATAGTCTGCCATCTAATTATATGAAAAACCTAGATACACATTCTAACATCTAAGGAACCATAAACGGTGTAAATTAATTCATTAATAAATAATTAAATAATAATTTAATCAACCATAATTAATTAATAAACATTCACCATATAATCCATGACAACATAAAAATATATAGAAACCATAGAGTGCCGACTCTCTAAAAAATTAAATTCAAGCATAGGAGAGATCAAGATCACATAATTTATTCATATAGCATGATCACAAACTTGCAAATTTATGTAAAAACCATGGCTCTGACACCAATTGTTGAAAAAATAGTACGCAGCCAAATTTTAAAATTTGTTTATATTAGAGTATTTTTTAAAACACAAGTTTGACACACTATATGCATAAATTAACCAGGTCTCACTAACCTTTGAATGTCAAAGAACTCCCGCAATCCGTGAAGAGAAGTAACATTGTAGAAGAGCCTCAACCAATTGGTCTTATTTGCTATTCTCTATCCACGATTGGAGTGAGCATGGGCTTACGTTATTCAACTTTTCCTAGGTGGCTCTCCTTCCAACCAATAGAGAAATACCCAAAGTAATAATTCGTGATTTGTGAATGATAGCTCTACGGGGAGTTTCAGAGTCTTACTAATAGAGTCACACTTTAAATTTCTTAATTGATCTGAATAATAATGAGACTTACTCCCCTTTTATAGAGGTTAGGCCCAAGAGTTAGTCCTTATTAGATAAGGCCTTGAAAATTTGAATCAGAATCAAATCAAAATCAACATCTAATAAAATCAGCATGAAAATATGTGATCCTTTTATCGCCCGGTCGGCAAGTCAAACTGACAGATTGGCCTGTCGAACCTCCTCAATTGGCAGGCCAAACTTAAAGATTGGCCTGCCAAATCTCCGATAAAAAATCCCTATGAATCTTTATTTCCCACTCTAGATTCTTGAAATAGACCATCAGTTTTTAATCAAATAACCCAATAGCGAAGTTATCTGATTAAAATAGTCATATCTAGATAATCTCTAGGAAAATAAATATTCCTCATAATTAAACAAGTTTATCTTGAATTAATTCAAGATTAATCCAACTAATAAACAGACATGGATTATCTGATCCTAATAATTCAACAAGTTTATCTTGAATTAATTTTATCACAAAATTAATTCAACCGATAAACAAACATGGATTATCTAATTTTACCAAATTTCAACTAATTTGATAAATTTGACATAAGTCACTAATTATTGAAAAAGCACACTGTATCATTATAGGATTTTTGTGAGCTAGTAAAGGGACCAAATGGACCTATTAGTTTAAGCTCTTGATAATTATAAAACCCAATATCCCAGATATATATATCATAATTATCAACTCTAACGCTACTCTACTAAAAGCTTGGAGCTGTACTCTCAAACTATATAGAATTAGAAAGCCCAAATAGCTAAGTCTACATGACATATTATAGTGTATCGTATCCCCATAGGATTGTCCATAATTGACTTAAGGACAAGTTTTGTCTTACCTTCCTAATTATTTTTATCTTACGTTCTATTATCTTACTACCAAAAAACTTACCATCCAAAGACAGTATACCACTTGGTTACACCTATGTATCCAAATAGTTGATTGCTTCAGTTTTCCAATTACAGGATAACGCATATAAGAGGATATCACTGCTCCTAAAGAGAAGCTATGGATTCTATATCTATGAATAACAGTTCTACGTTATCAAGAGTCATCTCTCCAACATACCAGCATGCGTACCACTATAAAATGTGGATGTCACCCTTTGGTACATCAAAAGACATAAGTCAAGACAACGAACCCATTATTTATCTCAGGATTAAGATACAATACATATGATTGTCTAAAGTGAATGGATTTATCAAGATAGAATTATTAATCCAAATCAATTTACTTTATGCCCTGATCCAACACATCGTCGCCTATGACAATGTGCCAGTGTTTCTATTCGTGGTGTCCACCTCCGATAGTCAAGACAAACCATCCCCGTTATGAATATAGACAACATAACAACCTTTACATGAATAAAGCACCTAACTTTATTCCTTCAATTGCAGATCTTATGAGTTAAACCGTCACCTTATAATTCGTGTCTTCTGCATAATCTGTCCATCATATACCCAATTCTTAAAGGTTTAGACCGACAGTCTTAGACTTTTGTTTGTTTAGCATACATTCAACAAAAATGAACATAAAGAGGACAAGATTTGGTATATAAATAATAAATAAATTCTTTATTGATAAAAATATCACTAAACACATGTTACATTTTTACTCCTTAGGGCATACATGTCTAACACTCCTAAACCCAGATACAGAACTACAAAACACAAATTAAGCATGGGCCCCGTCCCCAACATTATTATTCCTACCATCTCCGTCTTTGCCGTCTAGATCCACCACGACCTCCTAGTCGACCTATTCCACCTCCTCGTCCTCTTCTGGCTCAATGATAAAGGACCAATCAAAATTGGCCACCTTGGGATACCTCTCTAGAATGTGTTCTCATAAATTGGTCATCTTGAGATAGTAATTGTCCACGTACTCTATACAGGCCTTGAATTTTTCAACCGCTTGGGTGAGTTAACGGGGCAGCTCCTCCTTAAGGAAGCACTCATAGCCCTCGCCTAGTCTGCCTTAGTCTGAGCCTGATCTGTGGTGGCCATCGCCTTCTCAGCCTCTTCCTGAGCCCTTCTCACCTCGTCCTCAGCTCGAGTTAAGTTCACCTTTGCCTGCTTGAGCTCAGCCTCCTTTGTCTCGAGCACTTTCTCCAGCTCGGCCTTCTCTAGGGTGGCCTTCTCTGCTTTAAGCTTCTTGAAACTGAGCTCGAGCATAGCAGCCATATTGGCCATCTCTAGAAGTACCCAAGCCTGAAGAAGAAAAGTGTTAAAGCAAAGAAAATTCCAAGTCAAAATGAGCTTGGGATACGGACTTGATGTACCTTGGCAAAGGAGTAGAAGGCAGCCCAGAATAGATCCGAGTAGGCTTTTTCCCAAAGACTCTTGAAAAAGAGTCCTCGGGCATGGCTTCCCTAATGGTTTCAATCATCAGGTGGCATGTGTTTTGATGCCTCTTCGGCGGCTCCGTTGACAGTGGTGGCACGGCGGTCATGATGACTAGTGTTAGGGCCTAGCTGGATGAGGTCCTGGCCCTTGTCGGTGGTGCTGGGATGACAGGTTGCACTATAGTGGGAGGCTGCTCGGTCCTCAGCATCTTGTTTCTCTTGGACCTGGCCATGCCTTTCCCCTTCAAATGGTAGAGGTTCTTCATCATCCTCTACCATTCTTCTCTAGAGGCCTATTGGGAAGACATGTCTGCAATGAGAAATCAAGTCAAGATGAGCTTGGCATGACAAAAAAAAACTCAAGGCTTACCATCGATTTGAAGCTAGAGCAATGGGCACAGGCACCAAATCACGTTCTTGAGGTCCTCGTTTGCCACAGGTGCCCCCAAATCGAAGGAACCACTCAATGAGTCCTCAAAACTAGATGATGATGGCTCCTCGTCAGCCACATAGATCTGCTGGTGCTCGGCCCTCAGATGTCGGTGACACCTGGCCTTGCCACTATGACTTGCCTGGCCCACCAGGTAGGTGGAACATTTTGACAGGGATTTATTGAGCTAGACTACCTAAACCAACCATAACGAGAGAGGTTGGTCTTCTGGAGGAGGAATAACTGCTATCAAGTAGACTCTGACTTGCCATACAAATCCTCCACTACCTTAACGATCTCGCTTGGAGCCTATAGTCTCTTCGACTAGATGTAGCCCTGCTCGAACCTAGTCGGCACCGCCTGATCCTCGAGCACAACTTTGCCAGCTCAGGCTATGTAGTTTCCCCCGATGTAGATCCACTCAAACTTCCACAGCTTGTCTGAGTTAGGGTTACCAAAAATAAAATCCTTCTTAAAGTTTGTGAAGTAATACAATCCTAATTGTCGAGGAAGCCTTTCAATTTTGTATATTGGTCGTGTATGCCCTAAGGAGTAAAAATGCAATATGTTTTTAGAGACATTTTTATCAATAAAGAATTTATTTATTATTTATATACCAAATCTTGTCCTCTTTATGTTCATATTTGTTGAATGTATGTAAGCAAACAATAGTTTAAGACTGTCGGTCTAAACCTTTAAGAATTGGGCATATGATGGACAGATTATGCAAAAGACATGATTCTTAAGGTGACGATCTAAATCATAAGATCTGCAATTGAAAGAATAAAGTTGGGCACTTTATTCATGCAAAGATTGTTATGTTATCTATATCCTTAACGGGAGATGATTTGTCTTGACCATCGAAAGTGGACTCCGTGAATAGAAACATTGGCACATTGTCATGGTGACAATGTATTGGATCGGGGAATAAAGTCAATTGATGTGAATTAATAATTCTGTCTCGACAAATTGATTAGCTTTAGATAATCATATATATTGTATCTTAATCCTGAGATGAATAGTAGGCACGTTGTCTTGACTTATGTCTTTTGATGTACAAAAGGGTGACATCTATATTTTTAATAATGGTACGCATCCCAGTACATTAGAAGCATGACTCTTAATAGCATAGACCTATTATTCATAGATATGGAATCCATAGCTCCTTTTTATGAGTAGTTTATATCCTCTTATATGCGTTATCCTGTAATTAAAAAATTAGAGCGCTTAACCATTTGGATACATAGGTGTGACCGAATGGTATATAGTCTTTGGATAGTTAGTTTTTTGATGGTGAGATAATGGAATGTAAGAGAAAAATATTTAGGAAGGTAAAACATAACTTGTCCTTAAGCTGATTATGGATAATCCTATAAGGATACAATGTATTATGATGTGTCATGGAGACTTAGTTATACGGGCTTTGTAATTCTATAGAGTTCGAGAGTACAACTCTGAGCTTTTAGTGGAGTAGCATTGGCATTGATAATTATGAAATTTATATCTAGGATATTAGGTTTCACAATTATCAGAAGCTTGAATTATATAGGTCCATCAGGTCCTCTTTGCTACCTCACAAAAATCCAGTAACGATACAGCATACTATTCCAAAGTTTGGCATGCCGATCTTTAAGTTTAGCTTGTTGATGGAGTAAATTCAGCCCGTTAACCAAGCATTAAAAAGATCATGTGTTTTCACATGGATTTTATCAGATATTGATCCCCATTTGATTCTGATTCGAGTTTTCAAGACCTTATTTGATAAGGACTGACTCCTAGGCCCAACTTCTATAAAAAAGGGAGTGAGACTTATTGTTATTTAGATTAGTTGAGAAAACTAGATTAAGACTCTGTCAATTAGACTCTATGACTCCCCAAAAAGCTATTGTTCATAGATCACAAACTATAGCTTTGGGTTTTTCTTAATTGGTTGGAAGGAGAGTTACCTAGTGTAAGAGCTGTGCGAGTGTGCCCACACACATACCAGTCGTGGAGAGAAAATAACAAAAAAGGTCAGTCGGTTGAAGTCTTTCTAGAGCGTACATCTCTTCATGATTTGCTGGAGCTTTTTAGCATAAACAAGGTTAGTATGGTCTGGTTAATTTATGCATATAGTGTGTCAAACTTTTGTTTTAAAAAATACTCTAGTATAAAAAATTTTAAAATTCTGTTGCGTACTATTTTTCCAACAATTGTTATCAGAGTCATGGTTTTTACATAAATTTACAAGTTTTGATCATGCTATATGTATAAATTATGTGATATTGATCTCTCTTATGCTTAAATTTAATTTTATAAAGAGTTGGCACTCTAAGTTTCTATATATTTATATATTTTGTCATGGATTATATGGTGAATGTTTTTTGATTAATTATGGTTGATTGAACTATTATTTGATTATTTATTTATTAATTAATTTATACGGGTTATGGTTCCTTAGAAGTTAGAATTCATGTAATTAAATGGTGGACTATCATCTCCATTTAGGAATTATTATTCAATTTTAAATTTGTAAGAATTTTGTAATTAAATAATCATTCAGAGAAGACGGATCTAGAAGATGGATGATAGCGTTTCCAGGTATTTCTTGAGTCTCTATTTTTATGTTTTTGAATTATTGAAATTAAAATTGACAAATTGCATCAAAAACTGTATTTTTTAGAAAAGGGCAAATTCTGCTCGGTCAGCATGCTGAACCCTCCAGTTCAACAGGTCGATGGTTGCAGGATCGGTAGGCTAGACTCTTGGGTTCGACAGGCCATCAGCGGGATAGAAATCTGATGGCTCTGGCGGTAGGCCAAACTATCATGATTGGCAAGCCGACCTGAAAAGATCGACAAGCTGATGGATCATGATCTGTAGGCCGATCACACAAATTGATACGCTGGCAGAGAGTTGTAATTTTTCAAAAAAGGTGCATTTTTCGATGCAGTTTTGATTTTATTTTTGGAACAATTCTAAGAGACATTAAATTTGGATATGATCGAAAATATAAAGTATTCGACCTATGGGGGATTAAAGACTTGAGGATTGAAGTTACATGAAGAAGGATAGAACTTGAAGATTCAAGGATGAAGAATTAATAATATGTTTCGATTTATCTCTTGTAATCTTTATTTTCAACTCTTTAGGGTGGAACCATAACATTATGATTATTTATCATTATTTTGCTTATGGCTTTGCATTATTGCTTTGCTTGTCTGAATTATAATATGATTTTCCATATATGTTGATAACATGTCATATAGAATTGGGTGTGCTGCTCAATTAAAATTGTTGATGCATGTTTTTAAAATAAAACCTTGATTTCAAAAGAATGAATGGGAAAAGGTTTTCAAAGAGAGGACCTACGGCCTCCATCGTTGGTCCATAGGTAGCACATGGTCGTTTCGACCCCTAGGAAGGAACTTCATCATATACTAGGTTGGATCTTTGAGAGGATAAGGTATTTTAGCATGATTTATTATTGCACACCCCTAGGTGATGAATATAAATCATGGATAAAATATTAAAATGATGGTTATACACTCATGTTAATTTTATTATTATTCTCCCCTAGGAGCTCTGTTAATAAAATTGATGGCCAAAGAAACAATTATTAATATATGCTGGATCATATGGGTTTTGGATGGCATATATTAATTAGGAAGGGATACGTGTTCGTGATTGAATTTGGCAAGACTCCCTTAGGAGCTTGTTAAATTATGAGTTAGGAATTATCATTGTAACGTTGTAATATTTTTAAGGTTTTGACACATAAACACATTTGTATGTTTTACATGGTTGTGTTCTCTTACAAAATTATTATTATATGTTTACTTATGTTTGGTATATGATTCTTTATTGTAGATTAAAAACGTCTAAAAACGCTTTATTATCGATACTTAACAAAAATCAATTAACTGGTGAGAATTATAATGATTAGAAACGAAACCTAAACATCGTCCCGTCCTTTGAGAAACTAAAATTTGCGCTGACGACACCTTGTCCTTTGAGCCTACAGGAGATTCCACCAACGATCAAATCCAAGCATAAGATCATTGGAAAGATGCTAATGATCAGGCCCGTTGCTATATTATGGCCAGCATGAACAACGTGTGCAGGCTCAACATGAAGATTATGAGATTGATAAGCAGATCTTGGATAATTTGGAAGATATGTTTGAAGGCCAGGCCTTAATAAAGAGGCAAAGGGGTCTTTGAAAACTTCTTAACTACAAGTAAAGACCAAAGGCATCTGTAAAGGAGCATATGATGTTGGTCGTGGGTTAACTAGCTGAGGCTCAGACCAATAGAGCTGATATCGATGTTGAAACTCTGATAACTATGGTCTTTGAGACTCTGTCTAAAGAATTCATTCCATTTAGAGCTACATTTGATTTGAGTAATAGGCAAGATATGACCTTAACAAAATTAATGAAATAGTTACAAGAGTTAAACTGCTGATCAAGGAGTCTCCTGCTAGTGGCGAGACCAACTTGGCAACTGCTTCTGGCTCCAAGCCTGACCTTGGGAATGGAAAGAAGCGACGGGCTAAGTACGATAAGTCTTTTGTTCCTATAAATGGCAAGAACAAGAAAAAGAAGAAGAAGAACGTGAAGAAGCTCAAGTGCTTTTTCCACAAGAAGGTCGGGCACATTAAGAAGAATTACAAGGACTTCCTTTCCCAAGGAGGGGCTCAAAGAAACGAGAAGTCTACTTCGTGAAGACTTTACACTTCGGATAGGCAATGGATCCTTGGTCTTAGCTGAAGCAATGGGAGACGTTCATTTGTATTTTGATAATTATAGGAATTTAATTTTGTGAGATTGTCTTTATGTTCCTAAATTTGAGAGGAATTTAATTTCTATAGCTTGTTTATTTAAAGACTCCTATTTGGTTTTTTTTTTAATAATAAAGTGGTGATTCGTAAAAGTAAATCTTTTATTTGTTCTGGATGGATGCAAAATAATCAATATTTTATCAAACCTATGATGGACTTACTGCTTAATGCTGAGATGCATGATAATAACTCTAAAATACTTAAAACTTCTCACTCTAATAAGACTTATCTTTGACATTTGCGACTTGGTCATATTAACCTAAATAGGATTCAAAGGTTGGTAAAGGATGGACCTTTAAGTCACTTAAAAGTGGAATCTATACCACAATGTGAATCTTATTTGGAGGGTAAATTGATCAAAAGACCATTCGGGTCTAAGAACAATAGGGCTGAAGGGGTTCTAGAACTTGTGCATAGTGATGTTTACGGACCGATGAATATATGGGCATGAGGAGGGTATGAGTACTTTGTCACTTTTATTGACGATTACTCAAGGTAAGGGTATGTGTACCTAATGCACCACAAAAGTGAAACTTTTGACAAGTTTAGGGAGTTTCGAGCTGTAGTGAAAAAGCAATTGGGTAGACCCATAAAAGCACTTCAATCTGATCAAGGTGGTGCATACCTTTCTGATGAGTTCTTGGGACACTTATTAGAGAATGGGATTTTATCCCACTTGACTGCTCCAGGCACTCCGCAGCATAATGGCATAGTGGAGAGAAGAAATAGGACCTTATTGGATATGGTCAAGTCCATGATGAGTTATTCATCATTGCCTTTATCCTTTTGGGGATATACACTACAAACCACATGTTATCTTTTAAACAATGCACCTTTAAAATCGGTTTCTAAAACTCCTCACGAATTATGGATGGGCAAAAAGACATCCTTAAACCATATTCGCATATGGGGATGTCCGGCTTATGTCCTATTTAAGGATGCAAATAAGTTGGAAGCACTGTTGGAAGTTTGTGTGTTTGTAGGATATCCCAAAGGGACTAAAGGAGATTATTTTTATAACCTAAAGGAAAATAAAGTTGTGGTTTCAACTAATGCAACTTTCCTTGAGGAGAGTTACATGAACAACTTTAAGCCTCGAAGCAAAATGGTGCTCGAGGAGTTGAGGAGTGATCCGATCACTCCAAGGATTCTGGTAGAAATCACTCCAATTGGTGTAGAAAACCAAACGAACCCGAATAACAACCTAAGGGGCTTCAGCGTAGTGGAAGGATCGGTCGTCAACCCGAACGGTATATGTTCAATGGTGAGGCTTTCTTGGTTGAACTTGTTGAACATGATAGGGATCCCTATACTTATGTAGAGGCTATGGAGGATGTTGATTCAAAACTCTAGACTGAGGCCATAAACACAAAGATGAAGTCTATGGAGATTGATTGGGTCTGGGAGCTTATGGATCTTCCCAAAGGGGTAAAACCCATAGGGTCTAAGTGGATCTACAATAGGAAAAGAGGAGTGGATGGAAAGGTCGAAACTTTTAAGGCTAGACTAGTAGTTAAGGGATACAAGCAAAAGGAAAAAATTGACAATGAGGAAACCTTTTCGCCTATAGCCATGCTTAAGTCCATCTGGATTCTTTTGTCCATAGCTACCGCTCTTGACTACGAGCTTTTGTAGATGGATGTCAAGACGGCTTTTTTGAATGGCTATCTTGATGAGTCCATTTATATGGAACAACCAAATGGGTTCAAGGTCAAGGGTCATAAGGGTAAGGTTTGTAAGTTGCTAAAGTCAATATATGGACTTAAGCAGGCTTTCCATTCTTGGAACATAAGATTTGATCAAGTGATTAAGACTCATGGGTTCGCACAAAATGTAGACGAACCATGTGTGTACAAACACATAAAGGATGGGATGTGGTTTTTCTACTATAATATATAGATCACATTCTGCTAATTGGCAATAATGTTGGGGCATTGTCATTGGTCAAACTATGGTTGACCTAGTAGTTTGACATAAAGGACTTGGGTGAGACTAATTTTATTCTCGGTATCTAAATTTTTCAGGATTGAAAGAACAAAATGACAACTTTATTCTAGGCGAGCTACATAGATAAGATTCTCAAGAGGTTTGCAATGTAGGATTTCAAGAAAGGTGGGCAACCATCTAGGTCTAAAATTACTCTTTCTAATAAAGACTCTCCAAAGTCTGAGGAAGAAAGAGAATATATGAAGAAGGTGCCTTATGCTTTGGCAATGGGAAGTCTCATGTATACCACGCTTTGCACATGACCGTATATTTGTTATACGGTTGGGATTGTAAGTCGATTTTAGGTGGATCTAGGACCAAACCATTGGGTTGCAGTCAAGCAAATTTTCAAGTACCTGAAAAGGACTCGAGAGTATATGCTTGTATATTCGAGTGAGGATTTAACTCCTTTAGGATACACTGATTTGGATTTCCAATCCTGTTTGGGTTCTAGGAGATCAACTTCAGGTTTTGTATTTACTGTGGGCAGCGATGCCATCAGTTGGAAAAGTGTAAAGCAAGATTGCACTTTGGATTCAACAATGTAGGCTGAGTATATGGCGGGTAGTGATGCTTCGAAAGAAGCAGTATAGCTCTGCAAGTTCCTTATGGATCTTGAGATAGTTCCTAATATAGATAAGGCCTTATCACTGCATTGTGATAATAATGTGACGGTAGCTAAAGCTAAGGAACCAAGATTTCATAAGAAGAGTAAGCATATTGATCAGAAGTATCACGTAATAAAGGACTTCATAAAGGGCAGGAATGTCGTTGTTTGAAAAATCATATCTGAGGACAATTTAGCTAATCCATTCACAAAGACACTAACTATGAGAGTTTTCGAGAAGCATGTGGAAGTTATGGGGATGCAAGATTTGTCATATTTACTCACTTAGTACAAGTGGGAGATTGTTAGATGGGTATACCCTAAGGAGTAAAAATATAATATGTTTTTGGAGATATTTTTATCAATAAAGAATTTATTTCTTATTTATATACCAAATCTTGTCCTCTATACGTTCATATTTGTTGAATGTATGTTAAGCAAATAACAGTCTGAGACTGTCAGTCTAAACCTTTAAGAATTGAGCATATGTTGGACAGATTATGCAAAAGACACGATTCTTAAGGTGACAGTCTAAATCATAAGATCCACAATTGAAAGAATAAAGTTGGGCGCTTTATTCATGCAAAGATTGTTATGTTATCTATATCCCTAACGAGAGATGATTTGTCTTAACCATCGAAAGTGGATTCCGTGTATAGAAACATTGGCACATTGTCATGGTGACGATGTATTGGATTGGGGCATAAAGTCAATTGATTTGAATTAATAATTCTGTCTTGACAAATCGATTTACTTTAGACAATCATATATATTGTATCTTAATCCTGAGATGAATAGTAGGCTTATTGTCTTGACTTATGTCTTTTAATGTACCAAAGGGTGACATCCACATTTTTAATAGTAGTACGCATGCCGATACATTAAAGGCATGACTCTTAATAGTGTATACCTGTTATTTATAGATATGGAATTAATAGCTCCTCTTTAGGAGTAATTAATATCCTCTTATATGTGTTATCCTGTAATTGAAAATAGAGCGCTTAACTATTTGGTTACATAGGTGTAACCGAATGGTATATAGTCTTTGGATAGTTAGTTTTTCGATGGTGAGATAATGGAATGTAAGAGAAAAATAATCGGGAAGGTAAGACAGAACTTGTCCTTAAGCCAATTAGGGATAATCCTATGGGGATACGATATATTATGATATGTCATGGAGACTTAGCTAAACGAGCTTCGTAATTCAATATAATTCGAGAGTACAGCTCTAAGTTTTTAGTGGAGTAGCGTTAGAGTTGATAATTATGAAATGTATATCTAGGATATTGGATTTCATAATTATCAAGAGCTTGAACTATATAGGTCTATCAGGTTCCCTTTGCTAGCTCATAAAAATCCCGTAACAATACGGTGTGCTTTTCTAATAATTGGTGACTTGTGACATATTATTGGATTGGCTGAAAATTCAATAGAATCGGATAATTCATGTTTATTTATCGGTTGAATTAATTTTTAAAAAATTAATTCAAGAAAACTATCAAACAACAGTAATCTTACAAATATTTAAATATTCGCAAACCATCAAACTCTTGCAATATTTTCATTTTTTAAAAAATTCACCGTACACGCTACCAAACGCTCTCTGTAATCTTTGCCCTCCACTTGCAAAAGTGAGCTGCTTAATTACTCTGTTTACGCCCCCAACATTAATATTGGTTAACTTTAAAGACTTAAAGCATTTTCTGCGAATGATTTAATAATTAGTCTAATGTTTTTATAACTAGGAATCAAGATGGCATCGATTATAGTGGATCACACTCTTTCTTCGGCCAAGAGGTACTTGTCCTGACAAACATAATATAATTCAACTAAAATATTGATATTATGTATGTCAAAATTCGTTCTCTCTCTCTCTCTAATTCCCCCACATCTATATGATTTGCTACTATGCTTGTAACAACCCTCCTTAGATGGCTGTTACTTAATTTCATAATCTTAATACTTAAACATATTTTAATATAAGGTGGCAGCCTATAAATAGAGAGCATTTACTACAGCTCGAGACCAATGTGCTCTTTCCTAACTACCAGCTCCCGTACTCTGCCGAACAACATTTGTCTTGAGCGTTAAAGAGCCCTTGCCCGATACTTCACTAGTGTTCTGTTTTTTACCTCTGAAGCGTCCCTCCGCTTGTTGCATGTGTGTCCAAGCAGGCCGAGACGAACAGGAAAGGCCTGTCCGAGCACCGTACACAGCTGCATATGGTGTTGAATGGCCACCACCCACTAGTAAGCATCAACACCGGGTGTTAAGTGGGTTTTGCCCACAACCCATGTGTCACATCATGGCTTGTCAGAGAGCAGGAGACATGTGTCAAGGTCCCCATCGGTAGATTAGCCTTTATCTGACAACAGGATTGTAGCCATTTGGAGGCTTTTGGTGGCGAGTGGCTGCCTGTTTGCAGGCTCCAATGATTTGACCCAAGCACGTGTCTTATCCGAGGTGGTGATACTTCTGTCGCAGCCTGTAGGGGCCCTATGGAGCACCTCGGTCTGACAGCCGAGCTCTCAGGGGTCATTATGATGCATCCTATGGATCATGCTGAGCAAGTTTGCCAACCACTGAAGACCTGCTCCTCAGTGGACAGTGCCGAGCACACCCCCAACACATACTATAGTTTTTCTTTGCTCCTACTTACAAGGAGGTTCTTTTCTAGGTTTTTTTTTTTTTTTGTTATAGACAAAAAAAATATAGAGTGAAAGGGGGAAAACGTGAGAGGGAAAGGGACAAAGATTGCGGTGCTTTGGTTTGTGACGTTTGAGTGAGGCTGACTTTTAAACGGATGTGGTAGAGTGGTTTCTTAAAGTGAATCAAGGCCTATTTGGAAAGGCTTCTTAAAAGCTACTTTGATCTTTCAAGTCTAAAAGTTGCTTTTGCAAGTGTTTGGAAGATTTATCAGAAGTATTTTGGCTCTCTAGAAGTGCTTCTTGTCAAAACCATAAAATATGGCTTTTAAAAACGCAATTCTAGAATATACTTTAAAACTTGTATTAGAGTATTAATAATACATTATAAACTTAAATATAACATTTTTGTTACTTATTAAAAATTTTAAAGTCATTTCAACCCATTTAAGCTATTTTAAAAATATGATTTTAAACACTAACTGAAAAGATACAATATTTCGCTTCTCTTTTTCTACTGACTAAAAATACAAACAAAAAATTGTGCCAAACGAGCCTTTTGTGAATGGTCTTACTTTCTAGAATCGACACTAAAAATTATACATTTCACAGTCTATGTTTGAGAAGTGTCACATGAATTACTGAGGGCTCTATACAGTTACCAAGGGGCTTCATGGAAATTACTTAAAACAATGGAAAATTTTTTGTAAAAATCAAAAGTGACAATAAATTAATTTGTAAATAAAATTAAATAATATAAATGGAAAAAATAATTTTCATTAACACTACAATTACATTTTGTTTGACACACTAATTAACCATGATTCACACAATAAACTTATTTAATTAAAATCGGTTATCACTGTAAAACCCCTTTCGCAGAGGAGTCCAATCATATATATGGGGGTAAATCCTGGCTTCTAACCAATCAAATGTCTTTCCTATGATGCACAATGAGACCTGGCTGATAGCAAAAGTAATGAGGCATGTGTCTCCATTCATATATCTTTATCATTGTTATTATTATCATCTAAATTATTATTTAGTATTAATATTTATCTTAAATAATAAAGTTATACCGATAATAGTTTTATTATTATACAACAATAATGATATAATATTAATATGTAATATATTAATAATATATTACATTAGAATACTTTTATTTATTCCATACTACAAATAAGAGATTAAACAATGCCTATTTTACAACGTTTTATAAAAAACCATCGTCTTTTGTATTAAAAAAACATGGGACAGAAATTTTCACGTTTTGAAGATTTCTACAAATGTTTCTCCAATGTCACATATTGCTATAGAAATTTCGTTTGGTAGTGTTTTTAAAATAAGTGAAAATGATTTTGTTTTAGAAAATAAGAACTTTTTTTATAATTGTGCTGAGAATATTTTTTAAAATTTTTGTCTCAAAAGCGTGCACAAATATTTTCAAAAACTCTCAAAACAATAACAAACTGAGTTTCTCCAAATGTTTTTTAAAAAATGTCGATGAATATTTACAAAGCGATAGAAAAAAGATTTGTCACATTATGTTTGCCTATATCCTTAATTTTTGTGAGTATATATTTGTTTTTAACAATATGTGACACTGAGCTTTGAGTTTAAAATAAGTAGGTATCGATTGTAAGACTAAGATTTGAGCCTGACAGGATAACTGTTAGAAAGCTCCTTCACAAACAAACCATAAAGAAAAAAAAAAATGCCAATCTTTAGTGACCAAACCATGCTCCGATTGTACAATACACTATCAATTACTTGGCTTTCGTAGCCACTGCATTTTTCCTCCCTGTATCTCCTACACTCTTATCAACAGCAAATAATTTATAAACTTAAAACCATTGTGCAAAAGGAAAAAAAAAAGAATGACCAGCTCTGATTAATATAATATAAACACAAATACAATCTGAAGGAAAATCATCTGGAGAGGGCTATGTATTCCTTCACATTTTGTTGGAGAACTGAAGGGATAATGTTTGATAATTCTCTCCACTAAGCATTGGGGACAAATATGCCAACATATCCAACTCCAGCGATGAAGAATGCAAAGGATTGGAGGAAAAGGTATATGAAATAGCTGTTCTTCCCGAACGAAAGATCGTAGCAGCCACAGAAGAAGAGGTAGGCCCCAACAGTGAGCTCAAGTAAATGAAGTCTGCTTAGATTGAGCACAAAAACATGAACATTGTTAGCTTTTTCACTTTATTTTCAAGCTGAGCAGAATATTTCATGTAATTGAAATGCTTCGCATATTTAGAGAATATTTAGGCTGTTTATGGTTAAGAAATTCTGATACAAGAAAACATACCTTTCTCCGATCCTAAATCGGGGTTTCTTGAAGGACTTTGCGCCGGCTTTTGTCTTGAGAGCATCTCCCAGTTTGTCAGTGACAATCCACTCATTCACTCTACCTGCCTCTAACAGACCAATGAAAGTTGCTTTGGTACGGTGCAGCGACATGACATTCTCAAAGAGGATCCAGAATATCAGTAGGTGGAATGATCTGTAAAATTGCATACATCAAAAGCATTAGAAGTGAGCCGAAGTCAAGGAAGTTAAAAAAAACTACACTGCAAGATCTTTCAAGGGAATATTTGCAGTTCTTTAGAGATGATTCAAAAGTGAAATTTGGTAAAGAAATATGAAGTACAAGCAGAGAAGAAAATACCTTGGAGTTCCAACTGCATTCAGTAAAGTAATGATAGAAGGAATATACACAGCACCCCACTTGGGAACTTCTACTTCTGGGGCCAAAACAGTTGCTGGCAACACGACACAGTAGAAGACGAATGTCACGACGTGAGCTACAATCTTCCGAACAAAGAAGAAGCTGTAGAGCACATGAAACTTCTTCAAGGGGGAAACTTTCTGCCAGAGATTGCAAAATATTAGTAAGAAGAAAAAAATATGGAGAAAAAACACTTCGTTACTCATTAGTCATTAGTGCTAATCTACAATTAGAAGGTGCAATTAAAGATACAATGAAGAACCATACCTTATTCCTTGCTATCTCCATGGCCATCTTTTTGAAAAGGTTAGCAGGGCCACAAGACCATCTGTGCTGCTGATAACGGTAAGCTTTAAAAGTACTTGGCAATTCACTTTTCACCTGAATTTATTTACAGACTTGGTACTATTAGAAGAAGTTAAACAAACTTTGTTGAATATATGACATAGACTTTGTATATTTCAACAATATTTTTTTATTAGAGGAAAATATCACAAACACCTTACCTTGAGGTTAGAAAGATACACAAACTTCCAGCCTTTGAGACTAGCTCGGACGGCCAAATCCATGTCCTCCACTGTCGTGCGGTCCTTCCATCCCCCAGCCTCATTGAGCGCTGTAAGTCTCCACACCCCAGCTGTGCCTGCACCACATATTCACTTATGAAATAAGTTCAAGGCTTAATAAGGAAATTGTTACATTATTGTTAACAATGATTATAAGAGATTTTTGATTTACCATTGAAACCAAAGAAGGAATATGAAGTAGACCCCACTTCCTGCTCAACTGTGAAATGGTAATCCAGTGACATCTCTTGCATCCTTGTCATCAAGCACTCATCGGAATTCACTGCAGTGTATACCAATCGTAAGACAAAAACATCACAAATTTTACCCCATCAAATGAAGGCAATATAATGCCTATTCGGTCCCAAAAGGTCTAAAATAATATCATGTACATTCTCTTGAACTTCCAACGTAAAATCCACAAAATACCTCGCATACATATTACCAAATTTGCACAACAAAGTTTGGACAAGAATGTCTAATTTCATGAAACTTGCAACATGTTATATCAGATTTAGCCCATGATGCTAGGCTATATCGGCATCTAATGTTAAGGTCTTAAATTTAAATCTTTTTATCTCAAATTAAAAAGAATAATAATGAAATTGTGACCTATATTTTTCACTAAGAAAACGTACGTTACTGAATCAGGAGTCGGAATCAAAAAAAAAAAAAGAATCTAATTCAACGATCTTATAATAGCTTCTAGTATTGAATTCAATACAACAGACGAAAACGAAAGGTAAACGCAAAAGGGTCACTTTCTCACCTAACGAGTTGTTTGTTAGCATGTTGATTGCGACCATACAATTTATGCTTATTTTATAACATATATATAATTAAGAAGTGTAACAAAAGAGAGAGAAGCAAAAATCTATAATTACTAATTTCTCCTCACTAAGAAAAGGTGGGGGAAGAATCTTTAAAGCTAATTACTAATCACTTATCCAAGTCTAAGCCATCGACACCTCTAACTCTGACCAAGTAAACCAAGTATTAAACCAATATTAATTGTATTAGTCAAGTTTAATTAACAAGTGTAAAGAGAAAGATTACCAAATTTCCAGCGAGCTTGGACGAGACCAATCTCGGGGTTATGGACTAGGAATGGTATGGCGCGCCACAGAAAGTCGGGCTCAGGTTGGAAATCAGCGTCAAAGATTGCCACGTAATCACACTGTTTGACATAGCTATGTTTCATGCCTTCTTTGAGAGCACCTGCTTTGTACCCATTTCTGTTGTCCCTTATCTCGTACTTTATGTTTATTCCTTTGCTTGCCCATCTTTGGCATTCTAGCTCCACCAAACTCTGTAGGTTTTTTTTTTTTTTTTTTTCATAGAAAAATGACCCAAAACCCATGTCAGACATTTGAGAATGTTTTTGCGTGGATGTGGTCATTTTTTATTTTATTTATTTTATTTTTAATTTTTGTTAGTTCTGATTTAGAAGGGAATTCTACAAAGAAAAATCATTTTTATCCTACAGGGGTTATAACCCTGCTATTCATGAAACTATCAACCCTAGTCTAGTATACGGTGTACTTTTTAGATTGGGTCATATTGTTTTATTAATAGTCATATTACAATCTATAGGATTAAATAAGACTAATCTTCTTCAAAATTTGACCAGCGACATGTCATAAGTTGAGGCAAAAGGAATAATTCTTATTTGGGAAGGCAGTTATAATTAGAAAAAGTGATTTATTTGGGGTTGTTTAAAGTTGACTGATGGAATTTGATGGGTAAATCTGTTCTAGTGAAACTATATGGAAAATAAATTTTCCAAATAAAGCAAGTGAAAGATACTCCTTTTACCCAAAACTGGAAAGTGGCATTTTAACCTTGGGTCATAACTCTTAAATAGTGACATATTGCTTTGTAAGGACAAAAATAAACATCTGATTATCATATATGTTATCTTTTGCCGGCAATCAATTCATCAGATTGGTTAAGAAGGATTTACCTTTATTGCTGGGTCTGTTGAGTCATCAAGAACTTGAATTATGATCCTATCAGATGGCCATGATAGCCCACATGCAGCTCCAATTGAAAGCTGATAAACCTGTAGATAATAATAGATCGCACAATTCACAAACACTCTTTCCAAAAAAGAAAACAAAAGGAAAATTTTTAACTATTGAAAAAAAAAAAGAAATTTTAAAGTGATCCTACACATATATTTCACTAATCATTCTTCAACCAATCAAATAAAAGTTGCATTATAGATCAGTGTAGACACTTGTGTTATGATATGTGAGTCTAAGGATTAATTTACAAACATGTCACAAAAAAACTTAGTGACAACAAGTACTAGTTATGCACAATATTGAGTCTTAAATGAGACCGTACGATTTAAATCGAACAGTAAATTTATATTAGTGTCAAATATTATGATAAGATTTTTTAGACAATACCGTTACACTTGTTTTATAAGCATTGTTTCGTTTAAAACCATAAAAAATTAAGGTTAATGACTTGAAAAATAATAAGACAGAAAAGAAATTACCTCTCTCTCGTTGTACATTGGGATTTGGACAAGAATCATAGGATAAGCAGAATTCCCAAGCTCAACATCAACATCCTTCATGGGCTCCCACTTGTAACGCTTCTCGGGCCTTTTTTTAAAAAGCTTAACAAAGGTTATGACAACTCCCATGTAAACTTTCTCCATGAAGAGCATCACAGACATCGCCAAGCAAACGACAACCAACAGCCTCAGCAGCGGCACGATCAGCGGCGCCTTGGCTTGTTCCCAAACCAACGCGATTTGCCCCGTGATGTCGGTCCTTGCCCCTTGGAACGCGTCCGGAATGACTGTCGTCGACGTTAGCCGCTCCATTTTTGTGTGAAAGTTATGGTGGTGTATCTACGTTCAACACTTGTGACTGTATATATATGTGTGTTTGTGTTTGTGTTTGTGTTTGAGACTTTGCGAAAAGGACACGACTTGTTTATGTACTGTTTGGTATGCTTCTGAGTTACGTCAATTAAGTAGGTAATGGGAAAGAGCTGGAAAGATTTATGAAGACCCACGTACTGGCTGGCTTTTGTTATTATTATGAGATCACATGCAAACGAAACAACAAGAGAACGTGTGAAAAAAATAAACCACAACCCAGTTGAGACTTTCACTCCAAGATGAAGAAAAATAAGTTGTTTGTTTCTTTAGAAAGGCTTGTTGATGAATTTTCTCTACTGGGTTGGTAATCTTTTTGGCTCTTTCTCTCTATACACGCTCCGCTCTGTGAGAAAACAGAGCAGAGAAGGGGAGGAGAGGAGCAGAGGACTCTGTATTGAGGCTACGAGAAAATGAGGTTCTTATTATTACGTATATATATATGCGTTCATAATCACAAGTGATATAAGATAAAATAGAATAAAAAATTTGAGTCAATAATGGACAAAGACAGTTGACCAAAAACCAGAGAAAAAAAGAGTGATGGATTTTTCATTCAGGCAAGCGTTTGAGTTACAAGTCTTGAAAAGAATACCAGAGGTTTCTTTACACTTTCTACATCACCCTATTTTAATCCTCTTTTTGTTTTTTTTCCCTCTTGTAATAAGTTAATTAACTAACTCAGTTCCTTTAGTCTTCTTTAATTTTCGTTAATTAATTTAAAGTTGTGTAACTGATTGCCGATATGGTTTAGCCATCCTTTTCTGAGAAGGTTCATGCTGGGTATATCTTAATTTAAAACCCAATTATGTCATCCTGGTTTTCTTTTGGGCGGCTTCAAAACTAGCTGTACCTCTTTTTTTTTTTTTTTTTTTTTTTTCTGAAGAGAAACTTGACTCAACTATATGCTTTTTTAAAATTAAATTTCTTATTTATTTATTTTTGTATACAAAATAGGTATAATAATGGAGGCTAAGAGGGACATGATTGTTGGTTGGTTAATCTCATTCAAAATGTCCAAATGTACACGTAAATATACCGATTAGATTGATCATATTAATCTCTCAAAAAAAAAAAAAAAACAATGAGAGCTAAATCTGAAAAACCGACAACACATTTATAAAGAGCATACTTTTTTAGGCATAATGGAGGCTTCAACTTCTACTTTGTGCCCTTTACGTAGCCCTTTGGCCAAAAAAAATTTGTTCTTGATCTTGACTACTGTTTAGCGATGTACTGCACATTTTACATGTATTAGGAAGTTTTATAAAGAAAGAAAAGAAAAAAAGCCCAAATCATCATTCATTCACGAAGAAATCCCTTTTACCTATACGACATTTAATGCTCCAATCTACACGTTTTGTTAATTTCAATCTTTCTTTTGCCCCTTTATTTAATTTAATTTTAAATTTGTTTTTTTTAAACTTGAAACTAGAGACTCAATCTCTACAACAACTTGTGGTGAAATTAGATGTAGAATAATCGTTAAACTATATGCATGTAACCAAGAGCGGAGCCACGTAGAGACGGGGTTAGACAACAGCCTCCTTAAACTTTTTCCCCTTATAATTTTGTATATGCAATTCTACAAAAATTGTATTCAATCTGCTTCCCCAAAAGTCACAGTTTGTCCTCCCTTAAAATTATATTTCGTCTTTCACTTTATTAGCTCAGTCACGTGTACTAATTTTTCTGCTTTGCCTCTACATGCAACCACCATTTGTTACATGAGTCCACGCATAAAGCCTTTTCTTAGGTTTTACTTTCATCAGCACCCACCATTTGTTATATGAGTTCACGCATAAAGCCTTTTCTTAGGTTGTACTTTCATCAGCACAAAATCACCTTCTATTAATGTGAGGGTACCCTGTAACATTATTGTGCGAGTGAAATTTTCTCTTTGTAAAACCTTTTTTCAGGGTCAAATAACAACACAACCAACGGCAACTATTAAAAGGGTGTTTGAGAGATTCTAACCACCAAATAGTATAAAGCTCTCACATGCCAAGCTTTTATATATTACAGTGTTTGAACTAAATTGAACTTCAACCATAGCTCTAATCATACTTTCGAAACACCTTAAAAAAAAATACAAGAAAAGAAAAAAGAAGAGAGGGAGAGAAGAATAGCAACTCAAAGAAAAGCCATGTAGTGTAATTATTATTAGGGAGAATGAGAGAAATGTTAAATTTTTTGAAGTAAATATTAGGTTTTGAAAATATTTATAATAAAGGTTAGATTTACAATATAAACAACTTACTTATTATGTAAATAAGAAATATTTATATCGTAAACAAGGAGGTAAATACATTAGTTATGTAATAAATCTATTTATTGCATAAATAAGAATTACTTGTACTATAAAAAAAACGTAGATAAATTATTTACATCATAAATTTGACAATTATTATAAATAATTTTAAAATCTGACATTATTACAATTAATTTCAAAAAACTGACGTTTCGTATAATTTCCGTTATTTTGTATCACTAAAAACTTGGTCCATCTTGTTAAATCAATCTTCTCTTCTTTTGTTATAGAACGGTATAATCGCGTCTAGTGATTAGGCAATAGCTATTCTCATGATTGTGGGATACACCGACACACAATAATAAATATTATTTGTTTCAATTGTTACCTTGTACACACACTTCTATCGTTTTTGTGCTTAATTATTTTTTTATGTCGATTAAATAAAAACACTACAAGTCAAGATTTATATTTATAAATCTTTAACCATGTATATATTGCTCATTAAAATAAAAGCTTACAACCTACAAAGAAAAAAAGCTTATAAGTTATAAATACCTCTAGAAAACTTCCCATCACTATCTTTTTTTTTTGGTTGCTCTCTGAGAAATCCTTCACTATCTATTTATTAATGTTCCATTGACCTTGCTAAGGGAATTTTGACGCTTCTTTCAGACAATATTTGTCAGGACAAAACACCAAGTGAGGCACATATTGCGACAAACCCAACACGAACAGGGATCTCAAAAATCTCAGCTTGTACGTTTAATTTCTCTTCTTTATAATAATAATAATCAAATAATTATACGTGTCAATATTATTGGTCACACCCTTTTGGTGAAGGTAATTATAAATGTTCCGTTTGACTATGCCTATGCCTTCAAAATCACACGTAAAACTCGACGGCGGCAGGGCTTAAAATATTGTTGCAATAAGTTCATAATAAATAGAAAAGTTAAAATAAAATTATAAATAAAAAACACATGTGGCAATTGGGACAGCACAACTGTGTCATTACCAAACATACATCAAAAATTAGGTGAGCTATATTACACAATAATATATATATATATATATATATATATATCTTGGAGATTATCGTCTATTTCCTAGTAGGTTCCCCCAAGTTGCAATAAACATAAGCACATGGGATAATTTTTCTTTCTTTGTGATTAAAAAAAGGAGGATGTCATTTATTCCAAAAAAAGAAAAAAAGAAGGATGTCATATGGTTCACGAGGCAAACTTTTACTCTTGCCAAAACGTAGGGGAACTATCAAATGATGAATACATGTACCATAATTTGAATGTTTGTATATATATATGCGTGTGTCTCTGTATGTATTTAATTTATACAGCTAATTATTGATCATCTTCAAAGGCGCCGTAAATAGTCATTTATAATTTGAATTAATAGGTACATAATCTAAGTTGATAAAAACACTAATGAGGAGGAGATCCAGGTACTTGTCCGTGACACATTTAACTCACAAGAGTCGAAGCCCCATCTACAAGAGCTAGGCTAGACGGTGATCTAGTATTATACCTTGCATGTTTTGCATGTTTTGTATGCCAAATTTTCAGTCCAAAAGGCCAAAAATAAGAGAGAACATAATTGATAAAGGCGAAAAATAAGGGCCCCAAGTTCTTTTGTTAAATTGCTTTAGAAGGTTGTTAAGACGTAGACTAATCAAATGATTGATCTATAATATATATGTACACACACACACAGGGGAAAAAAATATTTTGGAGGGCAGATTATGATTTTTAAATGTGTCATTAGAATACGGCCTACTTTAGTTGCACGAATATATGTTTAAAACGTTTGTTACGAGATTTGAAAGCATAATTATTTAAAAAATTAAAAATAAAAATTGAAGGCTTAATATTGAACCATTATTACAGGTGTTTGTTATGAGATCATAACTATAAAAGCTTTAGGACCAATATTATTGTTTAGGTAGCTACATATTGCTAAGCTTGCCCCTTCTTGGAATGTGATCATATTTTGCATGTCAACTAATTTTTATAAAACTACCATATTTATCTCGTGAAACAGTATAATTACTAGATTAATGATAATGATAATGATAATGATAACGCTATCATGATTCATTGTTTTGTAAAGAGCCTTGCCCATGAAACTATGGCCATATATAATGTAGTTGAACATATATATATATACTTAAGCTATCCTAAGTTTTAGACTAGCGCTAACATATACATAGATACTATTGAAATTTGAAAGAGAGCCACGAAAGGTCCTTGTAACTTTCTTGTGGGGTCAATAATAAAGTGATGCTCTTCTCTGTGTAGCCTTGGAAAATAAGATTAAAAAAAGTGTTGGAATATGGAAGTGTGTGGTGCCGGGTCTAGGTCATAGAATATATGGATGAGTTGTGACAGAATTTGGAAAGAGGAAATAATATCATTAATTAATATTAGAATTAAGGGTCAGATAGTCGTATTAATTTGTTTAATATTTATTTTAGGGTTCAGAAGTCATGGTTGATGGCACATCATTTTATTGTTATTAGTAATACTCCTTACCAACCATTGTAGTAGCCCATTGTCCCACAATATCGTTAAAAAACCACACAATAATAATATGGTCCTCTATTATAGGGCTCATACTGGTAGCTTATAATTCTGAACATTGTATCTGGTTAATATCATATTGAAATAAAAAAGTATGCAAAACAGACGGTTTATGATAATGACTGAGAAATGAAGACCTACTGGCAGTGTAATTTTTAAGGTTCTATCCTATAAATTCCCTATAATTCTCTAATAATATTGCCAAGAACCACTTTTAACTAACTAATTTCTTTAAATGATATATATACTCTTGGGCTAGAAGGTGATGACTCCAAGCAATAATTTATCGACGAACGTCATCAACGATGAAGCTTTTTATATGGGAATTAGTACAAGTGATATATAGAATAATTCCCATAGGATCAACTAAAGGTTATAAATAATTAAAGCATAAGCTCAAAGCCAATAGTCCTAATCAATTAAATTATGAACCATCTTATAGTACTATTTTAATTTGTTAAATAATTACTAATTATTGGACATTGAGTCTGTGAGCTGTGTTTCTTTATTATATATAATGTATTATAATGACTCGTACATGGAATTTAGATTTCCACAAGTTTGGCTTTATTAATCGTTTTGACTGGCATAATGCAATGCTTTTGGTGTATAGTACTTTTTGGGTTTAATATGAACATGTATAATTCACTAAGTATATAAAATGTGTACTATATATGAATTCTAACCATTTAAAACACGCAACATAATGAAAAAGGTATACTTCGCCTAAATTCTCTGTCCATGAGGGAGGTGAGTATATAAAAAAACAGGTAAAGTCTCTGAATATATAATTATAATATTAAGGATTAAAGTTTAATTTTAGAAGATTCTTTTTATTTGCTTGCAAGTGAAGCGGGGGCAACGGCAATGGGGAGCGACAGCCAACGCACAAGATGAGGGGCACAGCTTTTTTCATTCTTTTTCTTTGTTTTTTCCCCTATTTCGGAGTGGAGGGATTTAAACATACTACTTGTAGTAGTTTAGGGTGAAATATTACAATTAAATTATGCCTGAACTCATAACTCTTTTAATTTTTGGGGGTTCCATTTGGGTTTAATGAGATATATATATATTTTTTGGTTTCTATTATGCTTTTTAATGCTAGTGTTTGTTGACTTTTTGGTTTTCAAAAATATTTTTATTTGTTGATTATTTTTCTGTAAATTTTATTTCACTTATTCAGATTAATATTGAGTTAATTTCCCCAATTGTTTATTTGGAATTCGAGTAGTGAGTTAGTCACTTCTACAAGCTGGGAATTCCATGATGGTTTTAAACCGTCGTGGAAAACTTCCACGACAGTTAAAAACCGTCGTAAAAATCTTAGTTGTGGTACAAAATCGAGTTTTCATGACAGTTTTTACTGTCATAGAACCTCAGAATGGATACCAATTTGAGGTGTCTTAGGAGACATCTTTCACGACGGTTTTTGCTCGTGATAAAGGAAATTTTTCACGACGGTTTTTGTAAAAACCATCGTGGAAAGTGGGTTAGCACGACTTTACATGATATTTTTTGAAAAAACCATCGTATAAGGTACATTTTTCATGACGGTTTTAGCCAAAAATCGTCGTGAAAAATGGGTCTTACACAAAAAAAAAATTGCCAAAATTTCTGATTTCCTACGAAATGACTAGTCTTGTGTATAATCCATTACTACAAGGTCCTGATTGTATATAAAAAATGATGTATATTGAAATTACAAGATATTTACAAAATCATTTACATTTGAACTATTTTCCACAATCATTTTTCTACTATCTCTGTCTAAACATGACATACTTATTTACAAATTGTACTCACTCAATTCTAACTTCATTTATATTCGTATGTATATAATTTTTTTTTTGCTAGGGCTTGTATATTACTATTAATTATATCCCGCATGAAATGTAGAATAAAGAAACCACATTCTACGTTTTCTTATTATCTTAGACACTTATGTTTGGAATATAGTGTTCCGTTCAGTTGAAATGTTATACCACGTCCCACTTGAAGTTTTCAATCATTAAACGCCCTAACAATGTGTTATGATTAAATAAATTAATAGACAAAACTTAACATATTTAATTTTATAAGAAACATTGATATTTACAATCTTATGAGTGATACCAAATCCTCATGGAAGGATCAAACCAATATATTTGGTCTTCCCATGGTGAAATAAGCGTCAACATCTAATGTTCTCTAACATTGCCTACCTTGCTATATTGAGAAGAAGATAGAGGGCACTCTTCATACTCCTCCTCCTAGTGGTCATTATCACTCTCTTGAGACGTTTTTACCTAATCTAATGACTACCAAAATCACAACATCACATAATCACATATCACACAAAATCACAAACTCTCATAATCAAAGTTAACAAAATCACATTTCACAAATTACATAACCAATATCACAACATCACATAATCACATATTACACAAAATCACATATCTATTTCTCACAAAATCACAAACTCTCATAATCAAAGTTAACAAAATCAAATTTCACAAATTACATAACCAAAATCACAACATTACATAATTACATATCGCACAAAATCACATATACATTTCTCGCTAAATCACAAAATCTCAATTATATGATTATATGTATATAATCATACATGCATACATATATTATTTATAATCATCATATGGATATAATCATTATTATATCCATTCTTATTATTTGTATCCATTTATATGACTGTATGTATATAATCATACGTACATATATACACACATACATTATTTATATCTGAAGTTTGAATTTAAATTTGTGAAGTTTGTTTTTAATCTAGTTTGATTTTGCAAATTGTGTTTTGCTTAAGTGAGAATGAGAGAAATAGCATATTTTTTAAACTTTTTGAAGTAAATAGTAGTTTTTGAAAATATTTATAGTAAATAGCAGATTTATGATGTAAATAATTTATTTATTATGTAAATAGGAATTATTTGCACTATAAACAAGAGAATAAATAAATTATTTGCACCGTAAATCTATGGACTATGTAAATAAGAAGTATTTATAATGTAAATAAATGAGTAAATAAATTATTTACAGCATAAATTTGTTATTCACTAAAAATATTTTCAAAACCTGCTATTTATTATAATTAGTTTTAAAACAATGCTATTTACTACAATTCCCGTTTGTGGGTTTAATTTATATTCAATTGATCAAAGTTAGTTGTTGTGAATATTAAACATGCTTAAATAGGATTTTTGTTTAAAGTTCTAAGAAATTTTCATAAATGTCATCTTTTGAAACTTATTATAGCACTCAAAAATATTCTGATGGATGAGACAGAAGGAGAAAGAGAAAGTTAAGAGATTATCAAGGTTTGTCTATTTAAATTAGTTAGAAAAAGATCTAAACAAATCACACTGACTATTTTAAAAGCAATATGAGTAGTACTAATGTGGCATAATTTTTTTATAAATTTTTTTTTTGTGGCATGAATAAACACATCTTGCAAAAATGTGGCATAATATATAATTTTATATAAATTCTAATTGTGTTTGAATTTAAACCAAAATTTTGATTCAAATTTTATGTAGTTAATATTTGCTTGTAATGTGACTAGGTTAATTCTCGATGAGCTCTCATTGTTTCAAAAGTTTTCTTGTTGGTTTTGCAAAGATTTTGGTGATTAGATTCATGTTTGAATCTGATATAATTTTGACACTAATAGATAAGTCTTCAGCTCAATTTTTTTTTTGAATGACAAGGTCCTTTGTCAACATAATGCACAGTTTTTAGCTTTTGTAAGTTTTAATTGTCTATATGCACGGTAATGGCAGTTGACTTGAATTTTGGGTTGAGTTACTTGAGTTTTTAGAGTTTCACATTGAGCGAAAAACTAAAGAATTTCTTAGAGTTTTAGACTTTGATCTCAATCCTATTTGTCGCTTTTTATTTTGGCAATCCGAAGTTTATTCAAGGCAGAGTTGGAGGTAAATTTTGTTTTAAGTAAGTTAGTAGGACAAAAGACGAGCACCGAAATTAGAGTACATCTATTTAACTAAAGTAAGCGAAGGAGTTAGAGTAGGATGAGAAGTCTGAAGGCGAGTCAAAAGGAGATATTGTGGGATATACATCGGTAGAGATTTTTAGCTTTTTTATAATCTTAATTTCTTGTAATTATAATTTAGCGTTAGTAAAATCCGTTTTTTTTTTACCCAGTGTGATTAGTACCTATAGTTTTTTCCTTTAAGACACATTAATAGCCACATCTTTATGTCATTTATCTTTATGTTTATTTATTTCTACAGTAATTTTTAGTTATTGTAGTAATAAGGTGTTAATAAATTGTTTTGTAGTCTCTTCGGTCTTATGTTAAGAATAATGTTAGGGGTACCGTTAATGTCCCACAACATGCATTAATAAAAAGTAGGTCTCACAACACATACCTTCTTTGCTGGGGTTAATTGGATGAATGATATAATTATGCTTATTGAATTAAAATATTACTATATTCTACGTACATCTCAAAATGATATCATTAAAATAATTACATTATAATTATATAGTATAAAATACAATATCATTAAAATAATGGCTATATAATTAAAAATATTTTTAAGATATTCTGAATGTTATGTTAAATGTCAATTTCATAACAATAACCTAGTCATGTGTTTAATTTCTTCTTATATAAGTTATGGTGTTCAATACCAACTATTCTCTCAAATAGTTTACTAAGATATTTAGCAAACTAATTGAAACCGAAAATTTTCATTTGAAAATTGTAGCATATAAGAGCTTTGTACTATAGTAACTTTTTATTTTTTACTGACCTGCCAAGACCCCATATCAATTGTAGCATCCTTTTGCTAAAGGATTCACAAAACATATTGTTAGCCCAAGAATGACTATCTAAGAGGGAGATGAATTGAGTTTTTAAAACTTTTACAATTATTAAAAATTTCTAGTTTAATTTGCACCAAGCAATAAATGCCCAAATAACAAATATAAATAATTCAAGAAGCTATAAAATTCGTGAAAGTAAAGAGACAAGGAAAGAAAAGTCCAAATGCTATTTATAATGGTTTGGCAATATGCTTACATCTACATCTATTGTTATCGAGCAAAGCTTCGACCCAACAGTTTCCACTATTATGACCATCTTTTCACCATGATCACTCCTTCTACAATGTGATGACTTTGTCTACCTGAGGTACACCATAACCTCTTACAACCGTCAATTATCTATGGAGATTGACAAACCAAAACAACCTGCTAATTTTACACAGAGATTGGCTAACCAAAAACAACCCCAAACTTGCTAAGGCTTCGAAAACCTAATTCACTCGATCTACAAAGATTGGAAATTTTTAAGCACTCACTCATAACTCCCAGAAATGGATAGAATACATTTTGAAACAAACTAGGAGATGATCAAGCACACAAAAAGAATATTTAACAAGTTTCGCTCAAATATTAATCAAGGGCTTACAGAACACTTAGAGATTTATACAAGAATGATTCTAGGTGTTCTTCTTACTTAATAAAGTCATAAATAATGCTATTTATAGGCAAACACTCGAAAGTAGGCGTTTATGACCGTTTGAGGCGCATTTGCAATGGCTAGAAAACTAATCATCAAAGCACTAGGTCGACTGCCATACACATAGCTCGGTCGATCGAGCTTGCTGCACGAGCCAGCCCAAATTGGGCCAGGGTTGTCGACCAGCCTAGTATAGGCCAGTCAACTGGACTGTTGCAGCAAGCCTGGTGCAAAATTTAAAAATTATTTCATTTTAAAAACATTTTCAAACCATTTTAAAACGATTTCTAAATCAATTCTAAGTCTCGAAAACAAATGGAATCATGTAGAAATAATTTAGAACATAATTTCAAGACTTCAATTATTTTTCAACTTAATTTTGAAACTATTAATATCGAAAATTAAAACCTTGGAAATTAAGTTTAAAACAAAGAATAAAATCAACTTTGAGCTAAATAAACTTCATAAACATCTCATGCATGCTCTAACATTATACAATAAAATTAAATCGATTCTTCATGCTTGTTAATTTTCATTCTTTAATCTTCAAACTCTCGGTAATATGATCCATCTTCGCATTTTATTACTTCCAAGTCGTGATAGAGAATTCTTCCAATTATCTTGACTTGCTATTAATTCTTCACAAAATAGCTCTTACATGCTCAAGATAAATTGTTAATAATTAAGCAATAAATTGTTTGTTGTCATCAAAACAAAAATAAATATTACATTTAAAATCTTGGAACCAACACATAAACTACAAATAAATAAAAAAAATTGAAATATGATGGAATATATATAATATTATTCATGACATAAAGCATTAAGTGCTTTACATATTTTAAATCAGAAATTTTGCCTCAAAAATGCTGACTTAGTTGCCGTTGATTTACTAAGATGTATATGCAGTACTTTTGACCATATTAAAGTTGTGAAGGACAAAACCACTTGCGAATTAGGGTGAACCGCCGGTCCCTCTAAATTTTTGTTTTCTTTTAAATTTATATATCAAGTTTAATTAAATTAATGTTTCACTCCTTTTTAAAATTATATTTAGCCCTTTAAAATTTTATTGAGTCTCCTTTAAAATTCTTCATCTTTTTATTTACTTCACCTCCATTCCTTCTAATTAATTTTTCTGGCTCCCTTCTGAAAGTCGTAACATGTCAAAAAGCAAATCGGTAGTCCATCTGAACTCACGTCGCCGACTGCCTCTGTAAGCCATTCGACTAGATTTTGGTCATTTTAATCTGGGCTACCCAGATGTTGGAGTTGAGGAGAGACGTAAAAGTTCCCAGAATCGAATCTGGGCAGATACACGGAGTACTTTTCTAGCACCAAAAAAAAAAAAAAAAAAACTTTCTTTGGGCAAATTTTTTATTTTCGGAATTTTTGTATTCCTTATTATTACAATTATTAAGAATAGAGTAGTGAGTTTGGTATAAAATGAACTAATTTTGAAGCGTCAGCTTAGTTAAAATGTTCTAATTAACTTGTTCGTGATATCAGTTGCTCACTCTCTTTATTCAAAAAAAAAAAAAAAAAGATAAAATAAAAACAAAAAAAAAAAGATTATCTTAACACACGATTTAAAGTGTTAGAGTGCATATATTCTTATATTAATAAATTATACATATGTAGCGTGCGTTTATTTGTGCCGGCGTGTATGTATATGTGTGTAAGTGCAATAACACAATATTATATTTCTACCGAATGAAAAAAAAGTATTATATTCCTCGTATGTTTTTTTTTATACAAAGGGTGAGAAAATACTACTATTTTTGAGTGGGATTAAACGAGACTCAAACCTTTAACCTAAAATTAGGATAAAGAGCCTTACAATCAACTAAGGTACCCTCACTTGCCATATTTCTCATATTCATGCATATAATTTGCTTGATTTACGCAGTCAACAGAACAAAATAAATTAAGAAGCGTAAGCGTCGACCCTGATTCTTGAGGTCAGCATCAAATATGTAATGATTTTCATGCATGCTTCAATTTCTATATTTAATTAAAAAAGGGGGCCAATTAAATGTTTAGAAAGAGAGATTTTCTCCAAGCATTCAGAATATATAAACGCGTATGACAGCGAGTGATCAACAGTTTCAGAAGGATGCCAAATCAGGTAATGGACAATAACTCAAAGGAGAAGACTTTTCTGAGTGTTAGCTAAGAGTGCTTTTTCAAAGAGAAATTTTGTAGCTTGATTTTCAGGTAGAAAATTATATTTCGATTGCTCTAGAAACTTAGCACTTTGAACACGAAATGTGGAAAATTTGAAGATATTATTGTTGTTGTCGTTTTCATAAACGAAACATAAAAGACCTTTGTCAATCCTCCCAAGAAAAGAAGTACCTTGTCAATAGCTTTCTTGTCCAATGCTAGACATGATTGCTGCTTTGTAACTTTCTTATATTGTGACATAAAAACGGTATATTGTTTTGATTACCTTGGGCAATAACTGTTAACTTGCAAGACCAAATTACACTTTTATATCATTTTAAATAGTTACTTGTCAGAAACACGTGCTGTGTACGTTTATATTCTGCTTGTTATATATATATATGTATATTTGAATATGTTGATCTATAATTGTTACATCTACACATCTTAAAATATATATGAGGTTATAAGGACAAAGAAATAGAGAGGGAAGATAATGGTATACAAAGGAAAAAAAAATAAAGGAATAAATAAATCTATACTACATTAAAAGAGGCAAAGCTTCTTTCTTTATGGGGTGACACGTGGGGCAAGCGTAATAGATTGATTTTATTTGTTTTCCTAACTTATATATTTTGCTAAGTTTTGAGTTATATATTAGCTTTTTTTGCCCTCGAGGCCCTTTGGGTGTCGCACTTGTGCTATAGCGAGAGGAGATTAGGGTAGCATTAGGTTGAACCGTGCCGCAGTGCTAAATCCTTCGAGGGATTCTTCCAAATCGAGAGATTTTGAGAAAGGGCCTCCTGGGAAATTTTTTTTGGACAAATGGTTCAAATATTTTTGGACAGTTTTTGACATAAAAAAAAGACTTTTTGGACATCAAAACGGTTTCAGTTTTTTTTTTTTCATCATGTTAAGGTTCTTTATCTTGTTATAGTCATTTTTTTTATTTTTTTGAAAAAAACTGGGATAGTTTACCTGCATAGAAAAGCGTATTTTTTGGTTCAAAAAAAAAAAGGGCCATTTATTCAATTAGGATTTTTTTTTGGCCCTTTCATCAAAATCTTCCAAATCCTTCACGTGCCCACAAGTGTTTGAATATCACCATGGATGCCACTCAACAACTTCAGCACCAAGAAAGTTGATTTTTGAGCTGTTTGGAAGAAGGACTCCATGATTTTTAAACAGCATATAAAGTTGGATTAGGGTTTTTGAAGGACTTTTGGGGGCTGAAATTGATGATCCATAGTAGCCGTTGTACAAATTAAGAGAAGAGGAGGAATTGGAAGACTTTTTGGAGCTTAAACAACTAGTTTATTTTTTTTCTCTTTCTTCTTTAGAATTTCTTTGAGGATTGTAATGGATTTTATGTTGATATTTATGATTTTGATTTTGGATTTCATTGAGACCATGATGAGCTAAATTGTTTGTCTAGAGGGAAATGTAGCCTAATTGGATTCTGGTTTGGATAATTTGCCTATGATTATTGCAATTTAATTCTCTTTTTATTTATTTATGTTTTTTGATCTTAATGCCTCTAATTGTTTGCTTGCCAGTTAGTTGATTTGATATTTAGAATTAGTATTTACGGGAGGAGAATTATAAATATTAATTTGAGAAACACAACCTAAGGAAATATAGAATTGGGAGGCCTATAATTTTCTATGTGGCCATTTAATGAAATTTGACCTTAATGAGTCCTTTATAATTGGTTTTAGATAGGGATATTTGAGTTAATTATTTTAGGTAATTCTCAATTGTGTACTTGAGAGAGGAGAATTGAGATATTTTTGAATTCTTGGTTTATAAATTGGGAGAATTAATTGGTAATAATCTAGGCAGATGAAGAAACATGATGAAGACTAGGTGAAGTAGTTCATCAGTTCCTTTAATATGGATTTCTTACTTTTCAGCCTTCCTTAAGTTTATTGCAATATTCTAATTTTTAGTATTTTTTAATTTCATGTTTTTAACTAAAATCTCTTCTCCAATCTTGATTGTCTAAATAAAGTTGTAAGTCCTTAAACCGCAATAGATAATGAAAACAAAGTAATCAATTCAGGTGGATCCTTCCTCTCATTTTATTACTTGCAATGTCCTCCCTCTTTCTTAATTTTTATATTTATCTTTATGTACTTTATTTTTATTCACTCTCATCTTTATGCGTTTTTTCGTTAAATGAGTATAATAAATTTTAGAAGCAATATTACATATATGTATTTAAAAAATATATAAGTAATACATGCGCATGGCGCGTGTTTATAACTAGTAAAAAGAAAAGAGGGAGAGAACTAAAAGAATTTGAAAAAAGGGAGTGGAGTGATAAAAGTAGGGATGTTTATAAAATCTGTCAATCCGTTTGTTATGTTCAATCCAATCTAATATGGCATATTGGATTAAATTATGAGAAACACAGATTAGTTTTTGATTGAGATTTTTTCAATCCAATACGTACAGATTAGACTATAGATTGAGTATCTCCTAATCTGTATAATCTGTAATTGAAACCATATATATTGTAAATTATATAAACATATACATATACATATATATACACAATTTTAATAATTTTATAAACCTATACTCTTACAGTACTATGTCCAACATTTATATGTTTAAAAAAAAAAAAAAAGCTTACCGAATTACAAAGTCTAACATTATCTACTCGTGATATTAACTCATTTCTAAAGTTTATTTAAATTTGTTAGTTGTAATATTTTATAATGCTACAATTTAGTTCATTATCAAAGACTTTTATTCTATTGAGTTGTAATATATTAGATTTTATTAAATAATGTTACGTTATATTATGTTAATTTTAATTGCTAGTTTTTTAATAAATTTAAAGACTCAATCCGTGAATTCGTAGAATCCAATTCGTAAAATCAGTGGCTTTTAGATTGGATTAGGGTGTTCATGGCTTGGTTTTGAATTAGAAAACTCTCAAACAGCTATGTACGAATTGATCCCCTAATATATACAATCTTATTCGTGAACACTTTAATATCATAACATGCATCCCCACTCTTCTATATAAGGTAATAGATAAACAAAAAATAAACAATTTTTATGAGTAAATTGCACCCCAAATTATTTTTTTTTGCATAATATATTTTGAACTTTTAATCATGACAAAATGTATGCTGAATTTTAAAATTATTAGCAATTGAGGTCCAATAGCTAACAAGTATTAAATGGCATGAACAATTTTGGTCACAAAATTCACACGTGAGTTTTCTTAAAGATAGAACTTGTCATTTTAATAAAGAAAATTGAAGCTCAATATGTGAAAAAGAATACATAACGAAAATTAAAAGCAATTATTGGACTTTAGTTGCCAATTCAAAGTTCAATGTGTATTATGCCAAGATTAAAATATTTGAGGTGTATTATGCAAATGTGAATAATTTGAGATGCAACAGTACAATTTGCTCATTTTTTATGCAAAAAAATAAAGTAGAAATCGAGAGCCTTAATAAAATAGCACTATATGGTAATTTAGCCAAAAGAAAAAACAAACAAAACAAAACAAAAAAGCACAATGCGGTAATTTCATTGGCTACACATCATTGTTTTTAAGGAGAAGCACGAATAATATCAATATTTCAAACTAAAATTAGAATGCATTAATCTTATATCTTTGTTTATACATTTGTGTCTTTTTTCTTCTTCTAAATGAACCAAGTATGTATAGACTTTAATTCTTTTTTTTTTCCAGTTAAAATAGAAAAAAATGAGTTGATGTAGCAATATATTTGGTGTTTGATTTCTTTTGAGTTTTTAAGTTTGAAATACGAGTACGTACGTATTTAAAAGTAAACACTTGGGAATAATAGATTTCTGTAATATATTTGAACAGTATAATTAAAAAATTCACGAGGGGTTAAACTTGCCTCTGAAGGCTCTTTTTCCAAAACAATATAATTTAACATTTAGTAGGTATTCGTTCCAGATTAATATTAAACTTTGCAAGTAAAGGGGTAAAAGGTAGTAGCCTATGCGTCTATCATATATTTCCATTTTTATCGGATTTTTGCCTTTGTTTATTAAATATAATTTCCCGATAATATGGTCCTAGAGCTTTAAAATAAATAAAACTAAAACTTAAAAATTGGGAAGCAAAAAAAAAATAGAGAAGGAATCCAGACATTTTCGCTCTTCGCGTGCATGAGAAAGCTTTTTTATTTCAAGAGAGAGAGACACACACATACTTGATTGAGAAAAACGCAACATCCCTAGATAAAAACAGGTCCTGCCGACAAAACCCAAAAAAAAAAAAAAAATCCAAAGTAGTAACTGGGAAGAAGCAACAACGACCACCTCATTTTGGGAGTCTATCAATTCGATTTCCTAATCTAAAGTCTCGAATTTGATATTCCAACTTCTCCACAACAATTTCTTTAAACAGATTCCATACCGTTAATCAAATGGTTTCTTAATTGACCAAAAAATAAATGTGATTTCCTAATTTTTTTTTTAATTATTATTATTGTGGTTGTTGTTGTTGTTTGGAACCTTTTGGCAAAGCATGACTCAAAATGTGGCTGGACCAACATTATTAAAGAAACAAAGCAATTTGTTAGATGACATGAAACAGGTTCAATGTTTCAGTATGGACCGGAAAGGTGAGACGTCTCCCAAAGCCCCCTCATGACAGCACTGTTTGTAGCCATTGAGAGGAACAAATTTTCTCAAAATTGCACACGCACAAGAAATTGAAATTGAAATAGTTTCTTTCTTATTTGAATTTTCTGCCCAAAAATGTGTCCCTTTATCCTTGTTTTTCTTCCTAGTCTAAATCACATAATTAAGGCTATTAATGTTTCCCGCGTTAGGGGAAAAAGGAAGAGAAATAGTAATGATTTGACAATGACGTTGCAATGTAACGGGTTTATATAACTTAAACAAGCAAGGCAACATTTAGAATCTGTTGGGACAAATTTATTCGTCGATCGGTCCAGATTTAAGATTTAACTTGCTTTTATGACGTTTGAAGAATGAAGCATAGCTACACTGCCAGTAGAGTTTCAAACTGATTAATGTCCATTGATCATGAGAAGGGGGGAAGTCCTAATTTAAGTAGCTTTTTTTAATATATATATATATATATATTCCTCAAATCCGGTACCTAACTGCTCCGGCACTTGCAACATTGTTTGTACGTTCATGTAACATTCAATTTGTTGAAATATAACACTCAATGATATATGTGTTAGATTACGTTTATTAAGTGTTACATGTAAACAAATTGAGTGTTACAAAAATGCATAAATAATATTACATCTCTAAATAAAAAAAATGTTACAAGTGTTTGACTGAGTGCAAATAATATGATGTATGAACAAAGCTATATTTGCGAAGAAAGAAAATTACACATGTTGGATTGGTCCTATTGCCGAATTTGAGCCAAATTTTATATATATATAGAAGGAAGAAGCGTAGAATATTGGATCTCCCTCTATGCTTCGTCTATATAATTGGGCACTACATTTTGGAAAGAGGATTTGGAAATCTTTTAAAGTAAATTGTATTGTTGCACCCTTTGCATAATGCACCGCGAATTTCTAATCTTTGTATAATACACTCTGAACTTTGAAATTATTGACTATTCACCTTTTGCATAATACGTCAGAACTTTTAATCTTAACACAAGGCACTCTAAACTTTAAAATCATTGACGATATAGATCCAATAGCTACTTTTACTTTTTGTTAAGTACTATTTTTTACATGTTGAGCTTCTATTCTTAAGTCTCTAAACTTTGAAATTATTGACTATTCACCTTTTGCATAATACGTCAGAACTTTTAATCTTAACACAAGGCACTCTAAACTTTAAAATCATTGACGATATAGATCCAATAGCTACTTTTACTTTTTATTAAGTACTATTTTTCACATGTTGAGCTTTAATTTTCTTCTTAAAATGACAAACTCTAACCTTAAAAACTCACATGAGAATTTCATGACGAAAATTATCTATGTTTTTTAAATCTTGTTAGCTATTGAACCTCAATTATCAATGACATCAAAATTCAAGTGCATTTTGTTAAGATTTAAAGTTCGTGATATATTATGCAAAAAAAAAAAAAGAATAATTTGAGATGTAAGAGTGCAATTTACTCGATTTTTTACTTAATATATATATAGATGTCAGTAACTAAATTTGTTTTTATCATCATTAGGACTACTTTAGTATGAAATATGAAGGAAAATTTGTTGTTCGCAAGCAAGTTAGAGTTGAAGAACGCGTTGTATTTGATTGCCCTGATGAAGAACAATTTTTTATTCAAAAAAACGAAGAAATTTTACTGTGTGAGACTTGGACCAACAAAAAATAAAATAAAATATTACGAAAATACTACAGACCGTGAAGGAGACGTGTTACTAATATATGCGCGGCTCAAAAACTACAAGATTGTGCAGCAACGAACATGACAAAATTTGAGTTTCAATGCCTACCAAAAAGAAATCCAATGTTGTTAAAGTGTAAATCTAAATAAGAAAAAAAATAAAAAAATGTGTGAATGTTGAACGCTACAACACAAAAATGTAATTATTTTTTTATTTATTTGTAAAAAGTAATTATAATAAGACACTTTAAATAGTAAGACCATAAACTACACTAGCACTCTCACACATACAAGACACTACATTTAGGGTTTGTTGATAAATGGATTTGAATTAATGATTTGATTTGAGTTAATGTGATTTAAATTATTATCCGAATTGACATTTGAATATGCATTTAAGTTTTACTCTGAGTATAGAATAAAATTGAAATTTGTATTTGGAGGGGGTAGTGAAAATAGTTTTTGATTTATAGATCTTAATTTATTCTTCTCTTCGCGAAGAACACAATGAAAAAAGAATCATCTTAATTAGATAACAAATGAAGAAGTTATGATTTTTTTCCTCAAATATAGGAGAGAGAATTTTAGTTTTACTGTAGCAGAGATATCTGAGTATCAAAAGTTTAGAGAAGTCAAAACTCTGAAAACTTGGTTTCTTGATACTCAAAGGATTCGGATTTTGGGGAAAACAAAAATGTATCCAAACAATTTTAAATACTCAAATACAAATTTGAGTCCAAAGAATCTAAAGAGTTCTCGAAACAAACGGGCCCTTAATAATCACAAGACTTCACACTATTTTATTACTCCACTAATACATATACACTAAGCCACTAAGCACTCACACACAATTGAATATTCACACCTCACACCCACTAATTTGGACTTGTTGGTCTTTCACTTTTTACTCACACCACCGAGACCTAATGGTCTCTTTATATAGTATTTTATGTTGGTTATCATTGTCGACTTTTTCTTTGCTAGAAATTTCTACTATATCGGCAAGCATATGCCGACTTTGCAAGTGTTCTTGATACTTCCAAAAAAATGATAGGCAATAACTAATTAACTAATTAGCTTCTTAAAGCTTCCATAGGCTGTAGCTTTAGAAAGGACCTAAACAATTTAGATTGTGCTAGAGGTGGTGATGATTATTTTCACACTCCCCATCAACACGTAACACTCATGGATGTTTTTGATTTCATACTAAGATGCTCCCTTAGCTTTTGAAACTTGGTAGAGTTAAGTCCTTTTGTAAGTAAGTCTGCCAGTTAATCATCTATTCTGACATGTTGCATCTTTAGCTCCTCATGTAATACTCTCTCTAAGAAAGTGATAGTGTACCTCCACGTGTTTAGTTCTTGCATGGAACACCGGATTTTCCACTAGACGAATAGCAAACAAATTGTCACAGAATAATTGCACTAGATAGTCAACTCGCTAATGTGGATCTTCTAATAGTTTTGTTAACCACGAACTCTCTTGAGCTACCACAGTTCCCGCTTTATGTTTTGTCTTTATGGTTGATAATGATACTATCGGTTGTCTCTTGCTGCTTCAAGAAATAGTTCGTGAGTCAAGCTTAAACACATATCTTATAGTTGATCGACGCATATCGTGATCTCTGGCATAATCAGCATCACAGTAGCCAACCAACTTGTTGTCGCCACATTTGTTGTACACTAGTCCATAGTTGATTGTGCCTTTAATATATCTCAAAATTCGTCGTACTGCCTCTAAGTGGTGCTTCTTTGAATTCTGTATGTGTCGAGTTACCACACCGACTGCATAGGAAATGTTAGGCTGGGTCAACATCAAATAAATTAGACTTCAGACTAATTATTAATACATAGTCACATCTTCCAAGTCCTTTCCTTCATGTGCACAAACCTTCGTGTGTGCTTACATTGGTGTTGAAATAGGCTTGCACTCGAGCATCTTAAACTTCTGTAGAAGATCTCTCATATACTTCTCCTCACAAAGAAATATGCCTTCCCTTGTACAGTCGACTTCGAGCCTAAGGAAGTGTTTATGATGAACTGGCAGACTTACATACAAAAGGACTTAACTCTACCAAGTTTCAAAAGCTAAGGGAGTACCTTAGTGTGAAATCAAGAACATTCATGAGCGTCGGTGCTAAGAGGGAGTGTGAAAATAATCATCACCAACTCTATAACAATCTAAATTGTTCCAGTCTTTTCTAAAGCTACAATCCATGAAAGCTTCAAGAAGTTAATTAGTTAATTTTTTATTGCCTATTTCTTTTGGAGGTCTGAAGAACACTTGCAAAGTGGGACTTGCTGACATAGTAGAAATTTCTAACAAAGAAAAAGTCAGTAATAATAACCAACATAAATGCTATATAAAGACACCATTGGGTCTCGGTGGTGTGTGGGTAAAAGTGAGAGACCAATAAGTCCAAGTTAATGGGTGTAAGGTTTGAATATTCAGTTGTGTGTGAGTCCTGAGTGAGTTAGTGTATATGCAGTAGCAGAGTAATAAAATAGTGTGAAGTCTTGTGGCTACTAATTGAAGTGTCATGTGTGTGAGAGTGCTAGTGTGCTAGTGTAGTTTATTTGTGGTCTTGCTATTTAAAGTGTCTTATTGTAATTACTTTTTGATAAATAAATAAAAAGTAATTACATATTTGTGTTATAGTGTTCAACAAGTGGTATTAGAGGGGGTAAGGGACCGGATATGAACTGCTAGAGTGGTTCTTTAACAGCCAATATTACTAAGCTTCTTGATCAGGTGTGGTTTTAGCAACTGAAAGGCTTATTAGAAATAATAAGCTTTCTTGTCATAATTAAAGTTTTTAAACCAAGCCATGATGGGTGACCTTCAATCAGTCAGTATTTTTAAAAAGCTTAATAATAAAAAATAACACGTGGTCGACGTGTATGGAGTCATATCTCTAAGGCCAAGACCTCTGAGAGGTTATTGGCAGTAATGAGACCAAGCCACCGGAGGGCGACACACCTGATTTGAAGAAATGGAGGATCAAAGCTGACTAGACGATGTTTGCAATCAAGACCACAGTTGAGGAAGAGCTATAGGTGCATATACGGAAGGCAGAGACGTCAAAAGCAGCCTGGGATATTTTTTAGAGCACTCTTTTCATGAAGGAGCAACACAAGGCTTCAACTCTTAGAAAATGAATTGCTATCGGTTTCGCAAGAAAAAATGACGATCAATAAGTTCTTCCATAAGGTGAAGTCCCTTTGTCATGAAATCTCTGAATTAGATCCTACAACAAGTATTTCTGAGCCTAGGATAAGAAGGATAATTATCTGTGGACTGAGGTCAGAGTTTAGAAGCTTTATTGTTACAATACAAGGTTGGCCTACTCAACCGTCTCTAGTAGATGTTGAAAGTCTATTGGTAGACCAAGAATTAATGGCCAAACAAATAAGTAAAGGCTCATCAAAGGATGAGGAAGAAGCGTAATTCAGAAACAAGAACAAAGGCCGATCCAAGTTGTATCCTCCAAAAGGATCGAAAAGAGACGATGACAAATCAAGTGGTCATCAAGGAGGCTCTCAATCAGGAGGAGCTCAAAAGAACAATGGCAAAGGTAGTCAATCCAATATGGTAAGGCACACCAACTTCCATATGAAGAGTCAAAGTTCAAAGCAAAGATGCCGTTAAACCTTGTGCACTCTAGTGTGTTAAGACGTGTTACGCAACCATCAATCGGTGGTATGCACTATATGATCACATTTTTATGACTTCTTGTTGTATTGCCCAAAATGATACTTTAACGTGGACGTTTATAGTATAGAAAGGTTGTTGCATCCACAGGGAGGTGAAAAACTTGCAACTTGGGAGAATGATAAGAACAAACGTTCAAAAAGGCAAGTGGTTTTTCAAAACAAAGTTTTAAATAATATAAATATTTGTGTTTTTTATTTAAAATTTAAAATATAAAATTAACAAGGTAAGGTTTCAAGAATAACTCATTTTTTTTGTAAACGGTATGGAAATTAACTCTATATAATAATTATCTAAGGCATTTGATTTATTATATCTTTTCCTGTTTATAGCAAGCACATTTACTATTTCTATAAGTCAACCTAAAGTGACAATATACTAAGCTATAATGCAGTAAAGATTTTCTTATAAAAAGTAACAAAATAATTACCTTTCACTAGTAATTTTGTACACTAGTTATGAAAATTATGACTGATGTCACTATAATTATAACTAACATAATTTTGATATGGAAAAGATAATAATAAATCAAAATCATTATATTTAAATGCAATAAGTTTTTACGTTAATTTCGACAGAATCTCGTCTTATTAAATGTTTAAGAATACACTATATTATCCTCTGTCGAAATAAATCAAGCATTACTAAGCATTTAATGTGCCAGTTCATGTCAATAATGCATTAAAAACTCAACTTTATAAACATGCATGATTTCAGTATTATTAATATTAATTATACAATACAATTAAATTACATAAAAAAAGCATGACCGAATTTATGTAAAAATTGAGCAGCATAACAAAATTAACAATAATGACTAAAACATAGAAAATATAATTTATTCCAAGAAAATATAAGCATTACAGCACAAAGTTAGAGTTAAAAACCATATCAAAGTACTATATATACAAGATCATCTCTCTTCCTTACCAGACTCTTTATATTAATTTAGGTATTATTTTATTATTCTTAATAGGGTCGGGAGAGTGCCCTAACAGTATCTCCTTCTAAAAGGGGAGACTGTTGAGCTTAAGGCTCAACAAAGGAAAAAGAAACGAAGGAGGGGATGAAGAGGCCAAATGGTCGTAGAGGGATGTTCAACGAAGGGGAACGAAGGGGGTTTATATGGTAGTGAAAAAACTACTATTCAAATATTTTAATAATATTTTTAATATATTTTATTCTATTTCAATTTTGAAATTTTTAAATTTTTTATTGTTGTTGTTTTTTAATTTCTTTTTTTTTTTTAATGCAACCGCCTCACCCACTAGATATTTGATTGTGATTCTTGCTATTTTAAAAAAAAAATTCTTTTCCTTTACGCAAGAATAAGCCTTCCCAAGCAAATCTCGCTTTGTAATCTATTGTGACACTTGATTGAGTAGTGCGAAGAACGGATGCTTCTAGAATGTCGAATACGATGCCGAGAAAGATCCAGCGGCTGGCATACATGGAGAACAACTGGGTTGAGTGGCGTAGTTACTAATTGTTGGATCTTTCCAGGTATGTTGTGTGACGACCCGCCTTTTCGGACAGTCACTTGACTTTCGTAAATATTATTATTTAAACATTAATCTTACTTACTTAGTAAGAAAATACTGAAATTTTTTTTTTCCTTTTAACATACTTTAAAGCATACTTACAAAATATTGCGACCTCTGTCGCCATTCAAGTTGAGACATTGCTCAACATTTGACTTTAAACCCCTTTTCAAATCATTTCTTAAAACTTATTAAAAAACATTTACTAAAACATAGCTTAAAACTTAACTCTATAATTATATAAAACAGTTTGTAAACTGTATCTTAAAACTTTGAAAACATTTCTTAATACTTGGACTTTATCAAAACTTTGACTTTTTTTTTTCTTTTTGCACTTTGAAAACATTGTATCAAATAGTGGGAAAACATTTTCTTTGTATTGTCACAACCAGCCTTTTCGGGCTGTGATAAATCACTTTTTCTTACTTACTTATATGTAAAAATTTAGGAAATTTTTTTTCCTAACTCAAATAAATAATTTACATAAACATCCTTGTGTTTATGAAATTTTTCGTTCAACTTATTGCTCTAAAATAACATAGAATATACCCAGAAATATATATACTTGTACTTACATAAACAGTCTTTCTTGTACAATACCATTTTCTAAGACTTACTTTTCAAAACATCATAAAATATCTTACCACAGAAACGTCACAGCAGCGAATTCCATACCTAATCTGCACACCATCCACCTCTCTGCTAACTCACCATTTAAATTTACTCTGACCTTCTCATCGGAATACCTACAACATGAAATACTTAATGAGCTAACGCCCAGTAAGTCCCATAAATCCCATATGAATGTAGAAATAAATGCATGATTCGATTATGCTTTCTTATAAACTCTATTTATCAGCAACATTTCTTATCTTTTACTAGGGCCCAGGTCTTCGTACCATTGCCTTCATATAGGTTTACGTAACTTCGTGACTACACTATATCCTTTAAACTCCTCTTGAGTTAGGAGTTGGTACGACACTTTTCTTAATTTCTGGTGATATATTTACTAGTCCATTTATTATGGTTGACATACCATATATGAAGTGACAATCACATGTTGTACTCAAAACATAAATTCTTTGGTATAGCATAGTACACACAGGTATTCATCATAATACATACATATACGTGACCTTTCATACACACAGGTATTCATTCTATACTCAGAGGTATTCATACTATATCCCTAGGTATTCATATCATAACAACCACACAAGTTTACACATTATTATACACACAGGCATACATCTCACTCAATACCTATATTTTCATACTGTAGGTGGGAAGGGTACTTACTTGTTTTTGAGTACCGCAAAATCAACTTCGGTCTCCTTTCTCCTAGACTTCTAGGATCCTGTTGGCCAATTGCAAAACTATTAGCCAATTCCACTACGTTTCGTTACTTAATTAGTCGAGTTGCATAACCGTATACAACTCTGAAACCATTGGTTTCCTTATTCTTATCTTATTCCATACCATTACCCTTAACGAAGAGCAGAATTCTTTCTAATCACTCTTTTTCCCTCTTGGGGTCATTTTGAAACAATTCAGGTTTTTTTTTTCTTGAGGGAAAAATTACGACTTTGCCCCTAGCGGGTCGACTAACCTCCCGAGCTCGTTTTTGCTCTTCTAATAGAAATAATCTCGTACTCATTTCAAAATAATACCCTAATGGGTCGGATTACCTTAATTCCTCACGGTACCCTATTTTTGTAAAATTTTACAGTTTAGCCCTTAACTAAAAACTGACAATTTTGCCCCTGAGGGTAAAATTGTCCTTTTTAAATCAAAATTTTCTATTTTTCTCAAGGATCATTTTTGCTCAAGTACCATATTCAAAATCCTTTGGGAAATGACGTTTTTGACCTTTTAAAATTTTTCACAATTTTCACAATTTCTTTGAAAAATCAAAATCTCACAATCGATCGAGATTTTTGATGAACTGTTCGCAATGCCTAACAGTTTTGTCGAGATCTACAACTTTTGTGTTTTAACTTTTGTGAAAATCTCACTGTACAGGAGCCTTTTTGGCCATTTTTCAACTCTGCCGAGAAAGAACTTTTTATTACAATTTAGTCCTTAGGGCGTTTTTGTAAAAATCCATTTCAAAATTGCATATCTACCCCTGCAGAAACCATTTCATCCTTTGTTTAAATTATTCTCATGCTCAAACATTACCTTTTTTAAGACTAACATCAAAATTACAAAAACAACACTTTTTGCAAAACCATCACTTTACACCATAAACCAAAATTTCATAACTTCAACATGCCATACATCACATATCTATGAAATTTCATCAAATACATGCTCTAGAACCCACATAGGTTCAAAGGAATAAAAATCAAAACAAAAATTACAAAATTTCAAAACTTTGAAATTCAAAACTTACCTAAATAACACTCTTTTGATTTCTAGCCTTCCAAGGCTCCTTAAACTCCTTCCTAGGCTTCATTTTCATGCAAAAACATCATGAATTAATTTCCCCCTTAACCCATGAAAAATCCCTTGAAAACTTGCTAAAAAGTTTGGGATTTTACCTTAGAACTTGTGAAATGTCCTTGAGCTTTGCTTCTAAAACTTGTTTGGGGTTATTTTTGCAAAGTGTAGGATTGAGAAATTTTTTTTGAGAGCTGCTACTATGGCTACCGAATATGGGAGGAAGAAAAGGAAATGAATTTTTTTTGATAAAATTGCATTAAATGCTTGTTTATCTCTTTTGATGACTCATGGTCATCCACTTGATTACTCTAGGTGGCGACATGCTATTGGGCCACATTTCTTGGCTTGGTGGCCCAATCAAATTCGGTTGGGTGTCCACTTTATAGGGCCCAAAAATTTACACAGTATAATTTTTCGTCACACAGTATTTTTCTTACACTGCCATGATTAAATCAATGTGCATCCTATCCTTAGAGTGTATAAAAATATTTAACTTACCTTTTGTTCACTTTTGAAGGCCAAATATGACATTTTTCGTATCTGCGTTTTCACTTAACAATATACTTATACTGCTTCGGCCTCCTTTTTACCTCGGGTTAGGGTTTGGACAACTTCTACGTCCTATTTATACCCTAATTTCTCATTCGCTTATATCACAATTTTACAATTAATTGTGACATAAAATTCATTTTATGGATATTATTTACAAATTTTTGAGTAATTAAACTCATAAAATTTGTATTTTGCCATATCCAACATTGCATCACATTTGCCATAAAATTTGCAATCAATACCACTCATTCATACTTTATCATAATTTTTTACAAAAAATTACATTTTTAAGAGTAAATTTATTAATTGAACCCAATTAAATAAATATTAGGTTTTATTAATAAAATTTTCTCGGTCATTACATGTATAGCGGAAACTTACTGTGGTGGTGTCCATACCCAAATCTTCACATCTGCCTTCCACAACACCCAGCTCCTATAACGGGTCCTACTAGTCGCCCATAAAACTGTTGGAAAAAGAGTGCGCAGCGGAATTTAAAAAATTTATATCAGAGTAATTTTCAAAACACAAGTTTGACATGCTATATGTATAAATTAACCAGATCTTACTAACCTTTGTGTGCCGAAGAACCTCCGCAATTTGTGAAGAGAAATAACGTTCCAAAAGAGCCTCAACCAACTGGTTTTTTTTGTTATTCTCTATCCACGACCGGAGTGAGTGTGGGCTCACACGTACAGCTCTTCCACAGGTGACTCTCCTTCCAACCAATCGAGAGAACCCAAAGCACGTGTTTGTGATTTGTGAACAAATGCTCTCATGGAGTTTTTAGATTCTCACTTAGCAGAGTATCACTCTTAATCTCTCAATTGATCTAAGTAACCTGTGAGAATCACTCCCTATTTATAGAGGTTGGTCCTAGGTTAAGTCCTTATTAGATTAAGTCTCAAAACTCGGATCATAATCAGATTCAGATCAATATCAAATAAGATCCGCGTGGAAACATGTGATCTTATCCTTCGTTGATCGGCAAGCCAAACCACTTGATCGGTAGGCCGAATAGGTCCCAACGGCTGGCCGAACACGTCCATCGGCAGGCCGAACTGCTGAATGAAAAATCTCGCGAATCTTTTATTTTCCACCCGAGATTCTATAGGATAAAGTCTCAGTTTTAATTCAAATAACCCAATAGAGAAGTTATCTGATCAAAACAACTTTAAATTCCCAATAATTCTACAAGTTTATCTTGATCTAATTTATCCAAAATTAAATCAACTGATAAACAAACAAGAATTATCCGATCCCAATAATTCAACAAGTTTATCTTGAATTAATTTCATCACAAAATTAATTCAACCTATAAATGACATGAATTATTTGATTCTTTCAAATTTTAACCAATCTGATAAATCCGACATAAGTTACTAATTATTGGAAAAGCACGTCGTGTCGTTACAGGATGTTGTGAGCTAGCAAAGAGGACCAAATAAACCTATATAGTTCAAGCTTTCGATAATTATGAAACCCAATATCCCAGATATACATTTCATAAATATCAACTCCAACGCTACTCCACTAAAAGCTTAGAGCTATACTCTCGAACTACATAGAATTACAAAGTCCGTATAGCTAAGTCTCCATGACATATCATAGTGTTTCGTATCCCCATATGATAATCCATAATCGGCTTAAGGACAAGTTTTGTCTTGCTTTCCCGATTATTTTTATCTTACATTCCATTATCTCACCATCATAAAACTTACCATCCAAAGACAATATATCATTCGCTTACACCCATGTATCCAAATGGTTGAGCGCTTCAGTTTTCAATTAAGGATAACGCATATAAGAGGATATCATTACTCCTAAAGAGGAGCTATGGATTCCATATCTATGAACAGCAAGTCTACGCCATCAAGAGTCATGCCTCCAACGTACCGGTATGTATACCACTATTAAGATGTGGGTGTCATCCTTTGGTATATCAAAAAATACAAGTCAAGACAATGGACATACTATTCATCTCAGGATTAAGATACAACACAAATAATTGTCTAAAGTGAATCGATTTGCTAAGACAGAATTATCAATCCCAATATATTCACTTTATGTCTCGATCCAACACATCGTCACCTATGACAACGTGCCAATGTTTCTATTCATGGAGTCCACCTCCGATGGTCAAGACAAACCATCTCCCAAAAGGGATATTGACAACATAACAATCTTTGCACGAATAAAGCGCCCAACTTTATTCCCTCGATTGCGGATCGCATGATTTAGACCATCACCTTAAGAATCGTGTCTCCTGCATAATCTGTCCTTCATATGCCCAATTCTTAAGGTTTAGACCGACAGTCTCAGACTATATGTTAGCATGTATTCAACAAATATGAACGTAAAGAGGACAAGATTTGGTATATTAATAATAAATAAATCCTTTATTGATAAAAATATCTAAAAAAATATATTACATTTTTACTTCTTAAGGCATACATGTCTAATAATCTCTCACTTGCACTAAGTGAGTAAATATGACAAATGTCGCATCCCCATAGCTTTCACATGCCTCTCGAAGGCTCTCTCAGTAAGTGTCTTCGTGAATGGATTAGCCAAATTGTCCTCTAACACGATCTTGCACACCGTGACATGCCTTCCCTCAACGAAGTCCTTTATCACATGATACTTTCGATCAATATGCTTACTCTTCTTGTGAAATCTTGATTCCTTAACATTAGCTACTGCCGCACTGTTATCACAGTACAGTGATACCATCTTATCCATACTAGGAACAAACTCAAAATCCCCAAGAAACTTGCGGAGCCACACTACTTCTTTCGAAGCATTACTAGCTGCCACATACTAGGCCTCCATCATTGAATCCGAAGTGCAATCTTGCTTAGCACTTCTCCAACTGATGACACCGCCGCCTAGAAGTCAATTTACTAAAATCCAGACAGGATTGAAGATCCAAATCAGTGTATTCTAGAGGAGTCAAGTCCTCACCCAAATACACAAGCATATACCCTCGAGTCCTTCTCAGGTACTTGAAAATATGCTTTACCGCAACCTAATGGTTCGGTCCTGGATCCGCCTGAAATCGACTTACAATCCCAACCGCATAACTAATATCCGGTCGTGTACAAAGCATGGCATACATGAGACTACTCACTGCCGAAGCATAAGACACTTTCTTCATGTATTCCCTTTCTTCATAAGACTTTGGAAGTCTTTCTTAGAAAGAGTAATTCCAGACCTAGATGGTTGCCCACCTTTCTTGGAATCTTGCATTGCAAACCTCCTGAGAATTTTTTCTATGTAGCTAGCCTGGGACAAAACTATTATTTTGTTTTTCCTATCCCGAAAGATCTGGATACCGAGAACAAAATTAGCCTCACCTAAGTCCTTCATGTCAAACTTCTTGGTCAACCATAATTTGACCAATGATAATGCCCCAATATCATTGCCAATTAGCAGAATGTCATCTACATAGAGCAGTAGAAAAACCACCTTCTCATCCTTAATGTGTTTGTATACACATGGTTCATCCACATTTTGTGAGAACCCATAAATCTTGATCACCTAATCAAATCTTATGTTCCAAGAACGAGAAGCCTGCTTAAGTCTATAAATTGACTTTGGCAACTTACAAACCTTACCCTCTTGACCCGTGACCTTGAACCCATCTGGTTGTTCCATATAAATGGACTCATCAAGATAGCCATTCAAAAAGGTCATCTTGACATCCATCTGCCAAATCTTGTAGTCGAGAGCAGCAGCTATGGACAAGAGAATCTAGATGGACTTAAGCATGGCTATAGGTGAAAAGGTTTCCTTATAATTGATTACTTCCTTTTGCGTATAACCCTTAGCTACCAGTCTAGCCTTACACCCTATGGGTTTTATCCCTTCGGGAAGATCCACAAGCTCCCAAACCTGATTAGTCTCCATAGACTTCATCTCTGTGTTCATGGCCTCTATCCAGAGTTTTGAATCAACATCCTCCATAGCTTCTGCGTAAGTATAAGGATCCCTATCGTGTTCATCCGGTTCAGCTAAGAAGACCTCCCCATTGAACATATACTTCTCAGGTTGACACCCGATCCTCCCACTACACCGAAGCCCCTTAGGTTGTTGTTTAGGTTTGTTTAGTTTTTCTACACTGATCGGAACGGTTTCATTCAGAACCTCCAGAGTGATCGAATCACTCCTTAACTCCTTAAGCACCACTTTGCTTCGAGGTTTAAAGTCGTCCATGTAACTCTCCTCAAGGAAAGTTGCATTAGTTAAAACCACAACTTTGTTTTCCTTTGGGTTATAAAAATAACCCCTTTAGTCCCTTTTGGATATCCTACAAACACGTAAACTTTCGAGCGTGCTTCCAAGTTATTCGAATCCTTTAACAAGACATGAGACGGACATCCCTATATGCAAATATGGTTTAAGGATGTCTTCCTACTCATCCACAACTCGTGAGGAGTTTTAGGGACCGATTTTAAAGGCACATTGTTCAAAAGATAACATACGGTTTGTAGTGCATATCCCCAAAAGGATAAAGGCAATGATGAATAACTCATCATGGACCTAATCATATCCAACAAAGTCCTATTTCTTCTCTCCGCTATGCCATTCTGCTGCGGAGTGCCCGACGAAGTCAAATGGGACAAAATCCCATTCTCTAATAAGTGTTCCAAGAACTCACCAGAAAGGTATTCCCCACCTCGATCGAATCGAAGTGCCTTTATGGGTCTACCCAATTGCTTTTCCACTTCAGTCCAAAACTCTCTAAACTTGTCAAAGTTTCACTTTTGTGGTACATCAGGTACACATACCCATATCTTGAGTAATTGTCAATAAAAGTTACAAAATACTCATATCCTTCTCGTGCCCAGATGTTCATCGGTCCGCAAATATCACTATGCACAAGTTCTAAAACCCCTTCAGCCCTATTGCCCTTAAACCCAAATGGTCTTTTGGTCATTTTACCCTCCAAATAAGATTCACATTGAGGTATAGATTCCACCTTTAAGTGACTTAAAAGTCCATCCATTACCAACCTTTGAATCCTATTCAGGTTAATATGACCAAGGCACAAATGCCAAAGATAAGTCTTATTAGAGTGAGAAGTTTTCAGTCTTTTAGAGTCATTATCATTCATCTCAGCATTAAGCAATAAGTCCATATTAGGTTTGATAAAATATAGATTATTTTGCATTCATCTAGAACAGATAAAAGATTTGTTTTTACGAATCAACACTTTATCATTAAAAGAAACCAAGTAGGAGTCTTTAAATAAACAAGCTACAGAAATTAAATTCCTTTTAAATTTTGGAACATAAAAACAATCTTGCAAAAATAAATTCCTATAATTATCAAAATAAAGATGGACGTCTCCCATTGCTTCTGCTAAGACCAAGGATCCATCGTCCATCCAAAGCGTGAAGTCTTCATGCAGTAGACTTCTCGTTTCTCTGAACCTCTCCTTTGGAAAGGAAGTCCTTACAATGCTTCTTGATATGCCCGACCTTCCCACAGAAGAAGCACTTAAGCTTCTTTGGATTCTTCTTCTTCTTCTTCTTCTTCTTGGTTTTGGTACTAGCAAGAATAGAAGACTTCTCGTTCTTGGCCCGTTGCTTCTTTCCATTCCCAGAGTTAGGATTGGAACTAGAAGCAGCTACCATCTTGGCCTCACCACCCATAGGAGACTCCTTGATCAGCAGTTCAAACTCCTGTAACTATTTCATCAGTTCCGCTAAGGTCATATCCCGTCTATTGCTTAAATTAAAAGTAGCTCTAAATGGAATAAATTCCTTAGATAGAGTCTCAAAGACCATAGTCATCTGAGTTTCAACATCGATGTCAGCTCCATTGGTTTGAGCCTCAGCGAGGTAACCCATGACCAACATTATATGCTCCTTTACAGATGTCCCCGGTCTCTGTCTATAGTTTAAGAGTTTTCGAAGCACCCTTTGCCACTTTGTTATGGCCTGGCCTCCAAACATATCCTCAAGATTATCCAAGATCTGCTTCGCAGTCTCATAATCTTGATGTTGAGCCTGCAGCACGTTATTCAAGCTAGCCATAACATATCAGCGGACCTGATCATTAGCATCTTTCCAACGATCATACGCTTGGAATTGCTCATTACTTGAGTCTCCCGTAGGCTTAGGAGGACAAGGGGTTGTCAGTACATATTTTAGTTTCTCAAAGGACAGGACGATATCCAGGCTCCGTTTTCAATCAATAGTTCTCACTAGTTAATAGGTTTTTGTCAAATATCAATGATAAAGTATTTTTAGACATTTTTAATCTATAATAAAGAATTATATACCAAACATAAGTAAACATATGACAATAATTTAGTAAGATAACACAATTATGTAAAAATCATACAAATGTGTTTATGTGTCAAAACCTTGAAAATATCGCAACCTTACAACGATAATTCCCAACTCATAATTCAACAAGCTCCTAGGGGAGTCATGCCAAATTCAATTAGGAACACGGATCCCCTCCTGATTAATATATGCCATCCAGGACCCGTATGATCCAACATATATTAATAATTGTTTCTTTGGCCATTAATTTTATTAACAGAGCTCCTAGGGGAGGTTAATAATAAAATTAACGTGAGTGTATAACCATCATTTCAATATTTTATCCATGATTTATAATCACCATCTAGGGGTGTGCAACCATAAATCATGCTAAAATACCCTATCTCCTCAAAGATCCAATCTAGTACATGATAGAAATCTGTTCCTAGGGGTCGGGACCACCATGTTCTGCCTATGGAACAACGATGGAGGCCTTAGGTTCTCTCTTCGAAAACCTTCTCCCACTCAATCTTTTGAAATCAAGGTTTTATTTTAAGAATATGCATGAACAATTTTAATATGAGCGACACTTCCTATTCTATATGACATGTTGTTATTATACATGGCAAATCATATTATAATGTAGACAAGCAAAGCAATCAAGCAAAGACAAGCAAAATAATATATAACCGTAATATTATGGCTCCGTACTACAGAATAGAAAACTAAGATTACAAGAGAATAATCGAGACATATTATCAATTCTTCATCCTTGAATCCTTAAGCTGTATCCTTCTTCATGTAATTCCATCTTCAAGTCTTCAATCCCGTATGAATTGAACACTTCATATTTTTGGTCATATCCAAATTTATTGTTTCTTAGAATTGTCCCAAAAATAAAATGAAAATTGCATCGAAAAAACTACACCTTTTTTGGAAATTTTCTAACTCTCGGTCAGCAGGCCGATTTGGGTAATCGGCTTGCCGGTCATGCTCCATCGACTTGCCAATTAGGAAGATCGGCTTACCGACTCAACAAAGTTTGGTTTGCCGACAGAGCTAGTTGATTTCTGCCTCACTGACGGCCTACCGACCCACAAGTCTGGCTTGCCGATCTACAACCATCGGCCTGCTGAACTGTGAGGTTCGGCATACCGACCGAGCAGAAATCTCCATTCCAAAAAATAAAATTTTAAATGCAATTCATCAATTTTATTTTCAACAATTCAAAAACATAAAATTAGAAACTTAAGAAATACCTAGCAGCATCATATCAATCTTTTAGATCCGTCTTCTCCTAATAATTATTTAATTATAAAATTCTTACAAATTTAAAAAACTAAATAATAATTCATAGACGGAAATGATAGCCTGTCTAATTACAAGAAAAAACTTGGTACACATTCTAACATCTAAGGAACCATAACCAGTATAAATTAATTAATTAATAATTAATTAAATAATGATTTAATTAACTATAATTAATTAATAAGCATTCACCACATAATCCATGACAACATATATAATATATAGAAACCTAGAGTGCCAACTCTTTATAAAATTAAATTCAAACATAGGAGAGATTTAGATCACAAAATTTATACATATAACATGATCACAAACTCATAAATTTATACAAAAACCATGGCTTTGATACCAATTGTTGGAAAAAGAGTGCGCAGTAAAATTTAAAAATATTTTATGTCAGACTAATTTCTAAAACACAAGTTTAATATGCTATATGTATAAATTAACCAGATTTTACTAACCTTTGTGTGCCGAAGAACCTTTGCAATATGTGAAGAGAAATAACGTTCCAAAAGAGCCTCAACCAACTGGTCTTCTTTACTATTCTCTATCCACGACCGGAGTGAGTGTGGGCTTACACGTACAGCTCTTCCATAGGTGACTCTCCTTCCAACCAATCAAGAGAACCTAAAGCACGTGTTCGTGATTTGTGAACAAATGCTCTCAGGGAGTTTTTAGATTATCACTTAGCAGAGTATCACTCTTAATCTCTCAATTGATTTAAGTAACCTATGAGAATCACTCCCTATTTATAGAGGTTGGTCCTAGGGTCAATCCTTATCAGATTAATTCTCAAAACTTGGATCAGAATCAAATTCGGATCAATATCAGATAAGATCCGCGTAAAAATGCATGATCTTATTTTTCATTGATCGACAGGCCGAACAGGTCCCACCGGTCGGCTGAACACGTCCATCGGTAGGCCGAACTACTGAATAAAAAATCTTGCGAATCTTTTACTTTTCACTCGAGATTCTATTGGATAAAGTCTCAATTTTAATTTAAATAACCCAATAGAGAAGTTATCTTATCAAAAAAACTTTATCTAGATAATCTCTAAGAAAATAAATCAATTCCCAATAATTCTATAGGTTTATCTTGATCTAATTTATCCAAAATTAAATCAACCGATAAACAAACATGAATTATCCGATCCCAATAATTTAACAAGTTTATCTTGAATTAACTTCATTACAAAATTAATTCAACCGATAAACAGACATGAATTATTTGATTCTTCCAAATTTTAACCAATCTGATAAATCCGACATAAGTCACCAATTATTAGAAAAGCACGCCGTGTCGTTACAGGATGTTGTGAGCTAGCAAAGGGGACCAAATAGACCTATATAGTTCAAGCTCCTGATAATTATGAAACCCAATATCCCAGATATACATTTCATAATTATCAACTCCAACGCTACTCCACTAAAAGCTTAAAGCTACACTCTCGAACTACATAGAATTACAAAGCCCGTATAGCTAAGTCTCCATGACATATCATAGTGTATCGTATCCCCATATGATAATCCATAATCAGCTTAAGGACAAGTTCTGTCTTACCTTTTCGATTATTTTTATCTTACGTTCCATCATCTCACCATCAAAAAACTTACCATCCAAAGACAGTATACCATTCGGTTACACCAATGTATCCAAATGGTTGAGCGCTCCAGTTTCCAATTACAGGATAACGCATATAAGAGGATATTATTACTCCTAAAGAGGAGCTATGGATTCCATATCTATGAACAACAAGTCTACACCATCAAGAGTCATGCCTCTAATGTACCAGCATGCATACCACTATTAAGATATGGGTGCCACCCTTTGGTACATCAAAAGATATAAGTCAAGACAACAGGCCCATTATTCATCTCAGGATTAAGATACAACACAAATGATTGACTAAAGTGAATCAATTTGCCAAGACAGAATTATTAATCAAAATCAATTCACTTTATGTCCCGATCCAACACATCGTCTCCTATGACAACGTGCCAATGTTTCTATTCATGGAGTCCACCTCCGATGGTCAAGACAAACCATCTCCCAAAAGAAATATAGACAACATAACAATCTTTGCATGAATAAAGCGCCCAACTTTATTCCCTCGATTGCAGATCGCATGATTTAGACCATCACCTTAAGAATCGTGTCTCCCGTGTAATCCATCCTTCATATGCATAATTCTTAAGGTTTAGACCGACAGTCTCAGACTATTGTTTGCTTAACATACATTCAAAAAATATGAATGTAAAGAGGACAAGATTTGGTATATTAATAATAAATAAATTCTTTATCGATAAAAATGTCTCCAAAAATATATTACATTTTGACTCCTTAATGCATACATGTCTAACAAAAACTATCTACAGCATGAAGAAACTTTTTATGAGCTTACGCTCAATAAGTTCAAACATAATCTCACAATTTAAACATGCTTTAAAAACTTTTCTCTTATAACATTTTTCATAAACGCTCTTCATAAACATTTTCTAAAAACATTTTTCATAAACATTTTTAAAACTTTTTTCATAAACGTTTTTTATAAAATATTTAACATGCAACAATTCTCAGAATGCTTTTCATAAAACGTCATTTACAAACTTTTTCTTGTAACTATGAAAATTTTTTCATAAACACTTAACATAAAACATTCCTCAAAATGTTTTTCATCAGCATTTAACGTAAATATTTTATAATAAGGAATACAAGCAAATTCATAATGCATAATTCCAATTATGCTCAATTATGAACTTCAATTATGAGCATTTTATTTACATTTTTTTCTTACTTTAACTTTCTCCATCCTTTGTTCCTTAACTTTCCTTATCTTACTTAGGTGTTCGTACCAACATCATTAATCATGAGATCATAAACATGATGCTTCCCTTGTAGAAAACTTGAGACCATCGAACATCAAGGTCATACACCTCACATCTAGGAGTCAAACTTTAACTTTACTTTCATTACCTCACAACAAGGAGGCTAGTACGACACTTTCTTTTATCATCTTTACTTTACCTTCTTTTTAACTTTAGTGAGCATTTCATATGCTAACACATTATATGCAAACACATTTGCAAATTATAATTATTCTCTTTGAAACTTTTTGCATAACAAATGCAATATAAAATTAATTATTTAAACCGTAAAACATTATATATTAACAAAATACAAAACATACTTTAAACATAATTTTTTGCAAATACATTATGAACTTTTACTTGATCTTTCAAAACTTTCTACACATCAAATGCAATCATGCTTTAACATAATAGTTGCAAATACATTGCAAATATTGATTTAAATTGTAAAACTTTTTGCATAACAAATGCAAACATACTTTTAAAAACAACTTATATAATAATTGCAAACACATTTGCAAACATACATATATAAACTTTTAAAAACTATTTACTTCATGCTATAGGTGAGGTCTGAACTTATTGGAACTATGCTATAGCGTTCTCTATTCCATTCCTTTTCCTTTCATTAGTTGGCCTCTTGTGTCATAATCAAACGACAGCCGACTCATTAATTAACTTTTTTTTTATCAATCTACTCGATTGATAATAAAACGTAAGCATTAAACATTCATTCCATTTTTCATAACTTGATTTACTATCAGTTTACCCTTCTCTTTACTTAATTTTGTAACCCACTGGGTTACCTTTCCCTTTGCTTAATTATATAAGCACCGGGTTACCATTCTTTTTGCTTAGCTTGGCAACCCATCGGGTTACCTCTTTCTTTACTTAACTTTATAACCTACCGGGTTACCTTTGTTCTTAAGCGTCCCTTAGTTAAACTTCTTGTCTCACTGGCGGTTTGGTTACTTAACATATTAGGAACATTTTCTATCTAAGAGCATTTTGCTAGTTTGGAGTATTTGACTCTGCTTTAGCCATTTTCTTGATAATGATGATTTTACCTTTTGCGGGTTTTTCGTCAATTTCACAACTCCATAAAACCAATTGCTTAACTTTAACATTTCATTACTTACATATTATGAAAAAATTCTTGCTTAAGAGTGTTTTTCCGATATCAAGCGTTTCGGGTCCGTTTTGGCCATTTCTCATAAAATGACCATTTTGCCCTTAACATTTGTCTTTCATTCTTTTCTTTGACTAAATTTTGAATCCTTTAAAACTTAGCATCCTTAATTATACATTGCCTACAACAGTGTAAGAATTTTACATTTCTTGGTGAAAAATCAAGTTTTTACACGATTTTACGGTTTTGGCCCAAAATACAAAAATATTTACATTTTTGACCTCGGAACCAAAAATGACCAATTTATACCATAATGTTCAATTTTTCTCGAGGAATAAAACTTACAAAAGCACCATGTTCGAATTCTAAATGTTTCATAACGTTTTCATTTCTCAAAATTTTGTGCCCAAATTTTGTAAAATTCATAACTCCTAAACCGAGCAGAATTTTAGAAAAATGTTTAAGTTGTCCTAGTAGTTTTGACGAGTTCTACAACTTTCATGTTTTAACTTTCTTGAAATTCCATCATTTAAGGGGACTTTTTGACTGATTTTCAAATCTGTAGAAAATTCATTTTTATTTGCAATTTAGTCCCCTTTGGAATTTCACCAAAACCCTTACTTTCTTCTTTCCATCATCATCACCATCAACATATAACATAAAATAACCATGCCATAATGTCCATATTACATGCCATGGCTTAAAAATTTCATCAAACACTTTATATACATAAAACAAAAATTAAACTTTTCAAGTATAAAGTTTAGAATTTACCTAAACTTTGTCAATCTTATTGATCCTCCACTTGTGCAATTAAACTTGCTTAGATTCCTTTGTCATAAACCATGACAAAATTCTATCAAAAACTCATCCATAGCTTTGAATAAAAATCACTAAAACCCTTAGAAAAAGTTTAAAAATTTACCTCCAAATGCCTTAAGCTTGATTTGGAGGCTTGAATTTCACCAAAATTTGAGGGAGAAAGTGATCATGGAGGGGACGGTTTTTCTTGGGTGAATATGGAGCATTTTCTTCTCTTTTTTTTTTCCTTTCTTTCTTTCTTTCCTTTTGTTTCTTCCTTTGCACGTTCTTTTTCTCTCTTCTTTTCTTTTTTTCTTGCATGCTAGAGACCAAATGGTCTCTTATACCATGAATATATTCACCCTTTTTTTTCATTTTTCTTTTCTTTTCTTTTCTCTTTTTTTTTTTTTAAGTTGGTGAGTCACCATTTGACTCATGGTAATCAAGTGGGTTTCCTTGGGTGGCTTTAGGTGATTGGGCACATTTCATGATGTGGTGGCTTAATCAAAATCCATTGAGTGTCTACCAAACTTTTTATACAGTCCAAGTTTATACTGACAGTATTTTTTCTATACTATCGGTATTCTTTTTCATACAGTTCATGAAATTCCATAACCTCCTATACTTATTTTCATCCATCACATAATATAATTCCAATATTATCTAACTTTGTACAGTCTAAATTTATATTGACAATATTTTTCTTATACTGTCAGTATATTTTCTACACTGCTATGGCATGCTTTATTCATCCATATTCTCCAAATAGTATTATTCCTATACTGCTTCAGCTTAAACAGTCTAATTTCTATACTACTTAACCTTAAACAGTTCAATTCATACACTACATTACTTTTACAGTGTAATTTTTATACTGCATAACTTTATCAATGTACTTCCTTACACTACATTATTCTAAAATTGTATAATTTTCTATATTATTATACAGTATTTTTCCTTAAACTATACTTTTATCTTAACATAATCTTTAAATTACTGTAGTTTTAATATAGTCAAAATGCTCGAGTGTTACATGTTGATCTAGCTAACAGCGGATCTGCTTCTCGCGCGCTGCTACATATGATTTGGAGCACTACTAGAGATTAGATAAAACATGTGGATGGACCAGATCAATTCGGCGACTTGATCAGACGGTTTAGGGCACACCACTTATCACTTCTTTTTTAATTTTAAATTTCTTTTGATTTTTTGTGCATTTGATGTTTGTTTTTGCTCGTTTTTACATCGTTTTGCTTCCAGATTTTAAATCTAAAATTTACAAATACACTAAAATTAATTATTTTACAAACAAAAATATTACAATGATTTTGAAATATTTATTTCACGATAAAACACAAAAAAAATAATTACAAACTTTTAAAATTCTAGCCTCTTTTGGTTTGACACAAATATGATTTTGAAGACTCGAAAATATTTTTATAAATTACAAAAAATATTATAAAACATATTTACAAACTAAAAACTCAGTTACCAACACTTTAAGACTCAAAATAAAATTACTACACATTATTTTCATAGTTTTAATTATTCACAAACAAACATATATTTAACAAATCAAAACGACTCTAAAAATTACTAAAAATATTATTAAACATAAAAACACACTAAAAACATATTACTTGACACAGTTACACACTAAGGCACAAATATACTAATTAACACAAAAATGCTATTAATTAGAGTATTTAATGAGAAATAAAAGTATAAATAAATGATTTAAGCATTGTAAAATGTATACTTTTACATCTCATCAGTTCTCGAGGTGCATGTGGGTCTTTTTCATGAAAGAAAAATCTGACGCTTTTGAAAATTTGAGGAGTTTAAAGAAATAGCAGAAGGAGAAGTCAATAGGAAGATTCAGTGCTTACATACAAACAATGTGGAGAAATCACTTCATATAAGTTCTCTCAATATATACAAAGCTGCTATATCCACCACTAGTTCACATGTAGCAACACGCTACAACAAAATGGGTAGCCAACAGGAAGAATCGCACCTCATGGAAATGTGCTGAAGCATGCTGCATGCAAAGAACGCACCAGGAAGATTTTGAGCCTAGGGTATGAAGACAACGGCCCATGTCATCAACAGGCTTCCCCAACCAAGGCTTTGGTTCATTTCACCATTTGAGAAAGTGTGGGGTATAAAACCTACAGTTAGCCACTTTTGAGTCTTTGGATGCGTGTGCTATGTACTTGTGCCAAGTCATCTACGTACTAAGTTTCATAAGAAGGTAGTCCAATGTATCTTTGTAGGATACGACACCTACAAAAAAGGGTGGACGTGCTGTGATCCTGTCAATGATGATTGCTACACATCATGAAATGTGGTGTTTGATGAAGCATCATCATGGTAGTCCCCACAGAAGGTGGAGCTGCCCGATTCCAAAGAGATCGAGGAAAAGCTGCAAGAGAATATAGGGGAGCATGTTGAGGTACAACCAATTCCTAAAACTACTAATGAAGAGTCAGATAATGAAAACAACATTAGGAAAGAGCTAGAGAGAGTCCCCAAAAAACCGGGGTTCATCAAAGAGAAGTAAAATAGTCTGATCCAAGTCAAGAAGCAATAACTCCTCAGTCACAGCCTAGAAGGTCAAGAAGGGTACGAAAGCCGAATCTCAAATACGCCAATGTGGCAGTCGTAGAGGCGACAAGCTTGAAGGAGCCTATGACATGAAGAAATATTTTAGAATCCCAATTGGATAAAAGCCATGCAAGAAGAATTGTTGCATTAAAGCAAAATGAAACTTGGAACTTGATACTGAAATCTAGGGATGTAAAACCCATTTCTTGCAAATGGATGCATAAGATAAAGACTCGTTCGTGACAAATCAATCAAGAGATACAAGGCTTGGTTAGTTGCACCTAGCTTCTCTCAACAGTTTGAACTAGACTACAATGAGACGTTTAGTCCAGTGGCAAAGATTCCTACCGTATAAGTTCTTTTGGCGCTTGCAGCTAGTAAGAATTGGAAGTTGTGATAGATGGATGTCAAAAATGCTTTTTTGCAAAGGGAATTGGATCGCAAAATTTATGACTTAACCCACAAGATTTGAGAGCGTCACTCATCCTGACTACATTTGCAAGCTAAGAAAGGCACTTTACGAACTGAAGCAAGCTTCGAGGGCATGCTACGACAAGATTGTTGAATTCTTAACTCAAAGTGGTTATCTATTGGCACATGCAGATTCTAGCTTGTTTGTGAAAGCTAGAGAAGGTAAAATAGTTGTAGTACTGGTGTACGTTGATAACTTGATCATTACAGGAGACAATGGAGAAATTTGCCAAACATGATAACTTGATCATTACAGGAGACGATGGAGAAATTTGCCGAACAAAGGAGAATCTATCTATCCACTTCCAAATGAAAGAACTTGGGGAGCTCAAACCGTGATAACAGAAATATGTGAGAAATGAGCAAATTAGAAAAGGTTTTTCCAGGGCAAAATAGGTTAGAATAGGTTTTTACTGTGCAAAATTGGCTTCTTAAGAATGCACAAGAAAATTTCTCAGCAGCCAACTCTAGTGCCTTAGCTTCCCAACTTTTCAATCTTCCAAATCTTGTATTCGTTTTTCCATATAAGAATCGTTTATAAAACTCCAGTGGCTACAAGAGTCAACAAGCTTTCCACGTCCTTAAATTCCAACTTTTCACAATAACACATCTCCCGCAACGCTAAACTAGCAGATATGATGAAAAAAATAATAAGAATAAGAATAAGAATTGCATTGAGGCATGTTTCTTAGACCTTTTGGCCTGGCTGCCCATAGCGCTCAAAGATCTCAATCAATGGTTCCGCATCCTTTCGTCTGCTGTTAAACAATGAAATCTCCATTGACAGTGTAACGCGTCATCTTCGTGAGGTTTTGGAGGTAAACCGTCTATTGCAAGAGAAAAATTGAGTACAAGTTCAAGTTCATACTCTGCTAGTTCGTTGAACGAATTTCACCTATGAGTTATAGAGACTGCAGTCCTCGTTCTGTTGTTAAATTCAACGCTGGAAAAGTGATGAAGATTTAAAATCAGTCTTTGCACAAAAGGATATAAACATGCAAGAAGCAGTAAAATTCTACAGAAAGACTAGAATTTAGTCATTCTAATCTCTCTTCTTTTTGCAAAACATGAATCACACTAAACACCTAAACCCTGCTTACAATACAATTATTCACCCAGGATTGATAAATAAGGACGAGTAGAAAACTATTAATTTTCAAATCTTTTAGTCTTTAAAGAAACAAACGAAGTTAAAAGGTCGTTAATCATAAAGCTAGGAATTAAGATAGCCTGGAAACTCATAACATTACTCATCCCAAGTCAGGGAAATACTACTACGGACTCACAAAGAAAATATGAAACGTGCAAAGATAATCAGCCATCAACTTCTTTTAACACTTTTGTTTTTATTTTTTATTTACCAATTCATGTGGTAACGTAAGGAGCCAGAATCTTAAGGAAGATGCCACATTAGTTGGTAACTAATTCTAAGGTAATTACAAAAAATGAGGGGAAGCAAACAGTCTTGGTTTTTGGTATAAAATTGATGCTATTTCCAGTCAAAGGATTGATTTGCGTACCTTCAAGAGTTTCTGTTCTGCAGCATGGATCTTTTTACCGGTAAAAGAATCATTTATAGATAATCTATGGACTGGTCCCATTAAAAGATCTTGCAACACGGGGACACTTGAAGGACTAAAGCAATCATTGAAGACCAAGCAACGGGTGTTTTTGGATAGAGACTGCATAAAGGCTTTTATGCTATCAACATGACCTTGTTTGCAATGAGCATCCAATCCATCAATAACCTATTTAAATGAGAAATGAATTCCTCATAGAAGAAATCTCATGGAATCATGTTGCATATTATTAAAATGAATATAATAATGATTCATAGCTTGCAGTGACAAACAGACATTCATAATGCCAATAAAATCAATTTTGACATCGGACACCAGCAGTGATTAGAAAAGTAGTTAACTCATCTATTAAATTTTAATAATAAAAAATATGAAAAATTAAGAAGCCCACCAAGATCTTCCCTAATCAAATATGTAAAACGATCTGCAATAGCAATGAGCAAAATCTGTCTTTGTTGAACTTGAAAGACTTGAGTTATGTAGAAGCATCATCGCTGCTAATACTTCATAAGCTATTGAAGCATAGCCTCCCATTTTGACGAGTCATGTCAAAATATTTGCAGAAGAACTATGATTTCTATCTATTTTGTTAGTTAAGAAGTTCATAATTGTGAATATGTCCATCCAACATCTAGAAGTCAAACTTGAGAATATACATGAACGTTAATATCTCATTATTCAACCAACAGATAGTGCATGCACGCTTTACATCCTTTTGACAAATATTATTGTATAGTGCCATAGTTATTAAGCTACTTTCTTGAAAGTGTACAATGAAGAGTTGACGACGAATGAAGAAAAAATAGTACATATAAATAGCTAAAACAACAGAGGACAATCACAAGCAAAGATGAAGCACAAAAATTGTCTCCAGATATATAAAATTATATGACATCAATTATGATTCAAATTTACATAGCCCATTTGATTCTTTTTTTTTTTTGGTAGAATACAAGCCTGGTTGACTTGATGGTGGTACACAGTGACATGCCAAATGAAAACTAAAACTCAAGATGGCATTAGATGTCAATGAAAAAAGAATTCTTATAAAGAGATTGCAGAAAGAAAATCAAAATTAGTGTATCACCAAACTTTTAATCATCACTAAATTTTCAACTTCAACAAATTCATAATATTCTAAATAAAATATGTGTCAAACAAAATAAATAACGATAACAGGCTTGAATCAACTAACTTGTGGTATCATCATTGGCTTACATTATCAATAATTAATAACAGGGTTGAATCAAAGGCGGAAGAAAAAGCACTATTGCATAGTAAATAAACAGATTAAAACATTACCAATAAAGAGACCCCAGATATATCAATCGCCTTCAGAGAAATTAGCTCCAAAAGTCTCTCAGGTGTTGAAATGAGAAACTCAGGCTCGCAATTCTTCAAGCTGTTGATAAAAAAACAGTTTTAAGTGAAAGGAGACAGACATCTGGTTGAGTTATATATGAGAGAACAAGTGCATGACAGCTAAGGACTTGGTCAATAACTATGTTTTTTTAACATACATGGAGATAGGTACACAAATTCATGCAAGCATGCTTTAGCAACAATCCTAATTGTTCTGGCCTAATAATTTATGGAGGTTCTTCACGTAAGATGCGTATTCCAACAAAAATTGCACGATAATCCTGCCCTTTTTTTTAAGTATTCGAACAATTAAAGTCGATAGTTAACATTTACATACCCTTGAATTTGGTGATCTAAGGAAGCACCTGGATGTATACTCACTGTATGTATCCCATGAACTTTCAAAGGCTTGCACACCAAGCGTACCTGATGAAGGACGGCAATGGAAAAGGAGGGGAAAAATAGAAATTAAAGCGTACTCTAGCTTAATAAATCAATAAGGATTGAGACAAAAATACTATTTCTTGTTGTCGAATGGATGATTAAGAGCCACATCAATGATGGTCGGATATAAACTACTCTCTTGTTACCTAACTTCTAATATGTTGTTTGTATTGACTTAGACAGTGGTAAACTTAGCATGTTTGACTAAGAAAATCTCTAAAGCTTTAAATGTCAAGAAAAGATTCCCTAAACCAAAGAGTCCAAAATGCTAACTGAAAGACACAACATATAGCACAAACCTTCATAGCTTTCTCTTGGGATGGCACAAGGAACAAGAGAAATGGGCTGGAATATGATAAACCTTCTTCATCCTTTCTAGAAATGGTGTCAGCAGCACTGCAAACAATCCATGAAATTTGCTCAACAGTAGAAGATCCACTTGTGTCTAACATGTCATTTCCAGCTGAATAATATTTCCAAAATTCAATCCCCCAAGTACTAACAAACAAAGGTTTGTCCTCCTCAGCAGTGTGGGTACCATCATGATGCAGTGCATTCTCTATTTCATTCAAGCACATAATAAGATACTTAGATGGACAATCTGAATTTTCACAGTCCTGCCCCTGGTGATTGTGGATGCCACCGTTCCTATTAAGCTCAGTCTTTGTTCTGCCCAAGTCAAGTTGACTTCTCTGCAACATGCCATTGATAGACTTCAATGCTATCTTTTCATCCTTCAAACCTACAGCTTTAGCTTTGTCATGAACGTCATTTACACTGGCATCAACATTACCAAGAGTTGGTTTGCATGGAGATGCTTTCTCCTCTTTTGAAAACACCTTCTTATCCTTTTTGTAAGGCCTAACCTTCTTAGTTATCTTTGTTTCCAGATCTTTTTTACCATGCCTATCATTAAAGGGATCGTCAGGGGTAGGAAGGCTAAAACACATCCCCTGTAATGTCACGAAGGAAAATGGGAACAACTTTAATAGGAAAATCTGCCACTTTCTTCAAAAATGATTTCCAGAACCGCACCCCCCCCCCCCACCACACCCCCCCCCCCCCCCCCCCCCCCCCCCCCCGCCCTGCGGCGCCGCCAAATAACCCAAAAAAAAAAAAACAGCAGAGTAAAACCCTTAACATTATATATCAAATGTAATCCAATAGGATCATGTAGGACAAATCTACTTGACTATTGGTATAAAAAACTGGTATACATGGAAAATTCGGTAAGAAAATAAAAAGAACCTAAAACAGCATTCATATTAACAATAGGGAAATATACATATGACCCGAAATTACATATGATCGCCAAAGAAGCATATTCCATTAAAAACAAAGAGAGAATACACACATAAATACATGCAAAACGAGCCCGGGATATCACTCATGTCAAGTAAAAAAAAATCGTGCACAACTCAACAAATAGATAAGACAATTAGAAAACGCAATTTTGATCCATACTCGCATAAATTATACACATTTCAATCGCCAAAAAAAACGCAAATATCGACCGAAACCACAAGGAGATCAAAGTTTTAGAATAACTGGAAATGAGTAAACGAACTGGTGTTTCGTGATCACCTGGCATTTGCGGCGCGTGCCGGACTTGCGGCGTTTCTTGGCGGCGATGAGAGCAGCGACGCGCGCGGAGACCGAGGAGGAAGACTGGGCCTGACTGTTGAGCTTCTTACGATTGGCTTTGTTCTTCTTCCTCGTCACTATGTCGTCTCCTTTCGCCATGGAAACGCTTAAAGGAGGAGAGAGAAAGCAAAGATTCCAGAGAGAAGTGTGGAAGTTTTGAAGTGACGTTGTAGGGTTTATCGTTCACTGGACTGTCTCTAGTGTTAACTCTGTCGTTCGAGATGATTAATAAGGGCTTATAGGTCATTTCAACAAATGGGAAGTTGCGATGCTAATGGGCTTTCCAGCAATAACTAAACGACGTGTCGTTTTAGTAATGATAAAATATATTTATTTATAGGATTTCCTTTATTTTTACGTTATTTCCTGAACTATGATTGTAGAGAGTAGAACATGGTGTTATGATGAGCCTTTGGTCTAGTGACATGGCGAGGGGTTGGGGGAATTTTGGATGGGAAGTGGTGTGTTTAATCCTACTTTTAATTTTTTAATTTTTATTAATAACATATAATTTTATTCTTGAACCTTTCTCAATCTCCTTTTTATAGAACTAGTGCTTAATTTTAGTGAACAGTAGATGAAGTTTAGTTGATATTGACCACTAAATATAACATATGTCAAAGTATAACATCGAAAATAACATTGTATCTTATTTTATTGGCGATGTTTTAATAGTACATATTGATATCTTTTTATTTTGAACATAACATGATAACAAGTCAAATCAAACTAGGTTTTTAAATTTTTATACCAATGTCAAATTTTGGTGTTTAAATGTAAAAAAACACTCCACGATACAATGTCATTTTTATGTCAAATTTATCATATGTTATACTTTGTACAGTAAATCTCGCATTTAATTTTTATTAATTGACACATTAACTATTCCTTATAATCATTACAACATTGTCATTTTAAATTATTTCAATATTACAGTTTAGTTTTATAAATTTCAAGCCTTAATAGTTGTGATAGAAGGTAAATATGACATTTAAAATAACGTTATGTATTAGAGCATGAAATAGAATAGCACATCAAATGTATTATTTTTATACTTTTTAGTGGTAAAAAAAGTTGGAGATTGAAATTTTTGGAGAGGAGAGTCTGAATTTCTCTTATTGAATTATTAAGGATACAAGCAGAAAATATATATAGCACATGACAACCTATTAATCAGCTGTCGTGAGCTATTTTCACCATCCAAAATGGAGAGAAAATCTCCTTGAATAAAGAAACTAAGTCGGGGAGAATAATTTAAGTAATAGACTACCCAAAATTATCTCTACAAACATAAATTAGAAAAGTCAAACATAGTTGTAAATTACAGCTATTATTATATCTATTTTTTGTCTAAATAGGACTAATTAAATTAGAATTCTACACTCCCCCTTAAGTTAGATTTAAATGTTGAGCATGCCCAGCTTGGAAATCAGATCTTCAAAATTTGTCATTGGCAGAGCTTTGGTGAGGATGTCTATATTTTGAAGTTTTGTTAGATTATAACTTGGCTGTATTACTCCTTCTTCGATCTTCTTCTTTATTAAATGACGATCAATCTCAACTTGCTTTGTCCTATCATGATGAATGGGATTTTTAGCAATGTCTATTATGGCCTAATTATCACAACATAGCTTCATAGAACTTCATTTGGCATCTTGAGTTCACCAAGAACTCGTTTTAGCCTGATTCCTTCACAAATGCCATGAACCATAGATTTGAACTCAACATCAGCACTACTTCGGGCTACAACAGATTGTTTCTTACTTCACCAAGTAACTACATTACCCCAAAAATAGGAACAATATCCTGAGTTTGATCTTCAATCAGTCATAAATCTAGCCCAATCAACATCAATGTAGATCTCAATGTCCCTTTTCATTGATCGTTGAAAGAAGAGTCCCTTTCCTGGTGTCATTTTAAGATATCTTAGGATGCGGTGTACTGCATTCATATGTTCTTCAGTAGGATTGTTCATAAATTAGCTCACCATATTGACAAAGAAATAGATGTCAGGCCTAGTAAGTGAGAGATATATGAGTTTTCCTACAAGTCTCTAATATCTCCCTTTTTCCACAAGAACACCTTTTCTTGAGCTCAACTTGTTTGTAAAATCCATAGGAGTTTCATCTTGTTTACATTTGAGCATTCTTGTCTCTTACAAAAGATCTGGGATATACTTACCCTTGAGACAATGATTCTTTTCCTTGATTGTATAATTTCCATTCTAAGAAAATACTTGAGTCCTCTAAGATCTTTAATCTCAAATTCCTGGGCCAGGATTTCTTTGAGAGTGCACAAATCTTCAACATAACCTACTGTTAAAGTAATATCATCAACAAAGACTATGATAATAGTTATCTTACTTTCAAAAGAATGCTTGAAAAACATTATGTGATCAGCTTGACTCTGTGAGTATCCATTCTTCTTAACAGCTTTTGTATATTTGTCAAACCAAGGTCGAGGAGAATATTTGAGGCCATATAGGGACTTTCTAAGTTTACATACTTTGTTAGCATTCATCTATGAATCAAGAACTGAAGGGATCTCCATATAGACTTCTTCTTCTAAAGTTCCATTTAGGAATATATTTTTGAAATCCAGCTAATGAAGAGACCAGTCCAAGTTCCTTCCTAATGATAACAAAACTCTAATTGTGTTGAGTTTGACAACTAGAGCAAAAGTCTCTAGATAATCAATTTCATCAGACTAAGTGAAGCCCTTTTGCAGCTAACCAAGCTTTGAATCTTTCCACGCTTTTGTTTGCCTTGTATTTCATAGTGAATATCCATTTGTAACCAATTGCATGTTTCCCTCTTGGTAATTCTACAAGTTCCCATCTTTTACTCTTCTCCATGGCAAGAAGTTCTTCCTAGATAGCAGCTCTTCGTTTTGGAACTTTGAGAGCTTCAGTAATGTTGGTGGAAATGTATATATCATTAAGACTTATAGTAAAAGCACAAAAACTTGGTAAGAGGTCTTTATGTGAAATGAATTTGTAAATGAGATGATTTGTACATGATCTAGTTCCTTTCCTTAAAGCAATCAGTACATCAAGATTTTTGTCAAATGACTTTTGAAATTCATGATTAGTGTTACCTGAAGATTGTGAAGTTTGTGGACTCGATTCAGCTTTTTGGACCAAAACAGATTGTGTTCATGGTTCAATTTCTTCTTGATTGTTTTTATTTCTCTTGGAATTGACAATGAAATTTTTTTCACGGCAAGATGTGTAGAATTTGGATTGAGTGTTGGCTTGGATGGAAAAGAGGTGATTATTCTTCTATTTGAAGTCGTCGGATTTGAGGATTTGAGGAACTAGGTGGTTGAATTTGAGGAATTAAAGAATTGAGTTTGGCTGAATTTAGAGAGTTTTAATTAGTTTCCCAAAACTAGTATTCTTGTACATCATTCTCCCCCTGAATAGCATTTTTTGGAATAATAGGGTTGATTTTTGAAGAATTTATGTCCATAGAATTATAGAATTTCTTTGTGACTAGAGAATAATATTTATAACCCTTTTGATGTGGAGAAAACTCGAGAAAAATACATTTGATAGATTTGGGTTCAAGTGTGGTTTGGTATTATGGATTGACATGGACAAATGCCGAGCAGCCAAACACTCTTGAAGGAATAATAGAGATGAGACGTGTGTTGGGATAAGACTCAAGAAGAAGTTGACAAGGTATTTGAAATTTTTAGAACGTAAAAAGGCATTCTATTAATCAGATATGTAGCGGTAAGGATAGCTTCCCCTAAGAAACTTTTACGTACATGAGTGGAGAAAAAAAGTGATCAGATAACTTCTAAAAGATGTCTATTTTTTCTCTCTACAATACCATTTTGTTGAGGGGGCATTGATGAGACTTAAAAAATGCATATTTAATCAATCATTTTGCATTAATATTTCTCGTTAAACTTTTAATTAAAGCAATTAAATGTTAAACAGTATTTTAGTGTCTAAAAATATGTTTGATTATAAGTTTTTAATATGTTTTTATGTTTAATAGCATTTTCAATAATTTTTAGAATCATTTTTGTATTCAAAATATTAGTTTAGTTTGAAATTAATTAAAACTATGAAAATAATAAGTGTTAATTTTATTTTGAGTCTTAATGTATTTTGTAGTGTGTCTTAAGTTTGCAAATATGTTCTATAATATTTTTAGTAATTTTTAAAAGCATTTTCAAGTCTTAAAAATTATACCTACATCAAACAGAATGAGATTAGAATTTTAGACATTTGTAATTATGTTTTATGTGTTTTAATATAAAATAAATATTTTTAAAATTATTGTAAATATTATGTTTATGAAATAATTAATTTGGTTTTAATTTTTTGTCTTTATATTTGAAATCTAGTAGAAAAACAAAGCAAAATGCAACCAAAACGGGCAAAATCGAACATGAAATGCTTCAAAAAATAATGAAAACTCAAATTTAAATAAAAATGCCATGTGGCACATTTATGGCCACTAGATTGTGACACAAAATGCCTAGGTTTTGTTGGATTACGTGACACATGTCAAGGTGTCATGTGCATGTTAGCACTGATGTGTTAGTGGGCCTCAATTGTTGGTCGCCATTCTAGAAGTGCTCGAGATTAGCTGTAATTTGTCTCATGTGCTCTCGTCTTCTAAGCCATGCGGTAAGATTATCGGACTCCATCGAACGATCTTCAAGCTGCTGTTTACTTTCTTTAGTGTAGAGTTCATCCACATTGTGCTTCTAGTTTTCAGTCAGTGCATCCAATGGCTAGTGCTTGTCCGTCCCGTACCCATACAACACTGGATTATAAGGGAAGATTCACACAATGAGAAGCATCTATCAGCATGGAAAGAAGAGAATAAATTATAAAAAAGTTATAATTTGCCAAATTGTAAGATAAAAAATCAACAAAAAAATAAAATAAATTATTAAAAAATTGTAAATAGTAGTTTTTTTAGGCCTATAAAAAGGAGGGTGAGTCTTGTAATCTTCACTCCTTCCCTTAGATAAAAAATACTGTTTATTTTCTTAGTTTAGTTTTTAGTTCTTAGTTTTTATGTTTAGTTTTTAGTCTAAGTTTTTGTAAAATATTTCTAAGATTATACTATAAAAATTATGCTTAATAGTATTTCTATTATCTTATTTTAAATGTCTTTTTAACTTGGTGAGAGGGAGAAACTCTGGCAAAATTACTAACCTAGTGAGAAGGAGAAACTCTGGCAAAATCACTTTAAATATTTTTAGTTTTCATGTTCGCGTGTTGTGTTCATGTCAACACGTTTATAACACGACACGATTAATAAACGTGCTTAAAATATAAACACGAACACGACATGCCTATAACACGTTTAACATGACACAACACGAATAAAAAATAATATTTAATTTTTTACTATATAATTTTTAATTATTAATTGTTTTAAACTGGTTTTTTATTTTTTCCTTTAATTTTTAAATAAGCTAGATTAGAGACGGCTTTCATTGAGAATGCATACCAAAGGAGAGAAAGTGAGGCATTATATAGAGAGGAGTTAAGAAAACATGTTGTTTCCTGTCCATGTAGGACTTTTGGAAGTTGAAAGTTTCAAAAGCATAAATGCATAAGAAATATATTTAAAGTTGTTATTAGACACTAGATGACAATATAGTGAGGTGGTGGCATACGCACTAAATATACCCTTAGGTGTAAGGTTCAATTCCTTGTGCTATAAAATCATAAATTTTTTTTGTTTTAAGTTTCAATGCTATAAACGGGCCGATCAATTTTTTTTTTTTAATTTTGAGTTTAAATGTGCTATAAACAGGCGAGTCGTGCCATATCGTGTTGACACGTTTACTGCACGTTTAATTAAACGTGTTAAAGCATGTTAAATGTGCTAGCACAAATCTAATACGTTTATTTTTGTGTTATTCGTACCAACCCATTTATGGCCTACTTAATATACATGCGGTCCAAATCCATTTATATCATGTCATTTTCGTATCATGTTATTGTGCTGTGTTTGAAATTGCCGGCTCTAGTTATAATGCCAAAATATTTTCTAGAAATCTTAAGATTTTATAATTTTCTTAGCTAGAACTCTACCAAAATTTTGGTTTTTTTGAAGACATAGACCAGCACAGATATTGCTTAGGAGGATGGCTTAGTAAATGCTTAAGTTATTATTTGGGTTGTTATTTTAGTTAAATAATAGTAAAATTCTGCTCGTTTATTAAGTTGAGTTTTTGTTGTATTATGGACATGAAATGACACAATAAATGCTTCGTAATGCTTGATTTATTGTCGACATAAGATAGCATAATGCATACTTAAACCAACTAATAAATGATTAGATAACTAAAATATATTTAAGTTAATTGCCAGAACGGAATTTTTGAACCTTAGTTCTATTATAATTATTGTTTAATCTCTTTTAGTTTGTTACAATTATTGTTGTTATTTTTGTTAAAGTTATTTTAATGCACTTATTGTTGAAGTTCCATTTTAATTTAAGCTACATTTCTTATTATTGAAGTTCTAAAATAACGAATTTTTGAAAATGAAAAATGTTGTTGAAATGTGTAAAAATTGTGAATAAATTTTGTAAATAATACATACTAATCCTAATATTTTTCAGCTTTAAAATAAATAAATAATTAATATAATAAATAAACTGGATCTTAGCAATATTTATTCTATGTAGGTTCGACCTCAGATTCATCAAGTTTTATTACTTGGACAACCTTATACTTGGAGTTATATCATATTGTACTTTTTAAGACCAAATAGGTGTCAACACATGAACTTTGATGCACTCTTCCCTCGCTTAACAAGAAATCCCCAAGATATGATTTAAAGTATTGTTTTACATTGTTAGTTTTCAAAACTTGTATATTGGCTTGAAATTGAGTTTGAATTATTTTATAGATGGTTCTAAAAATTTGACTAACCTCTGACTTTTCTTTCATGAGAAATATCCAAGTCATTCGAGTGTGATCATCAACAAAAGAAACAAATCATCTAGCATATGTAATATTGTTGATCCTAGAAGGTCCTCAGACATCACTATGAATCATTGAAAATGGATGAGATGATTGTAAGGTCCGTTTGGATAAGAATTTCGAACATGTTATGATAATTGACAAATCTCACACTAGAAAACCTTAAAACTTTTATTTTTGATTAATGAAGGGAAAAGTTTCTCAAGGTACAAAAAATTAGGATGACCTAATCGATAGTGACACAACATAACCACACTATCATTATTAGACCTAACAATAGAAAGGGAATTTATTCCACACATTGCCTTTGAAAGTTGTCCATTAGGAGCAATATCAACCTTGAGAAAATAGAGGCCTGAACACACCTCAGTATTGAAAATCATCAACCCTAAATCCAAATCCTGAAATTCACAATGATTTTTTGAAAATTTAATAACATAGTTTTTCTCTTGAGTGAGTTTACTGATAGATAATAAATTGCAATCCAAGTTAGGAAGTAATAACATAGAGTTAAGAAGTAGGTCCTTTGAAATGCAAATAGAGCCGATTCTAGCCATTTTGAAAGAGATCCATAGGCAATACAAATGGAAGCATTCTCATAGCATGGATTATAATTTTCTAGAATAGTAGCATCACTAGTCATATGATTAAATGCTCCTGAAGCTATAATCCATGGATCTATTCTTTTGGGTTTAACACTTAAGGCATTTAGAAAATTACCTTTTTATGTTAATGATCCAGTATAAATTACCATGTTGGAATTTGCAGAATATTATGCCTAGCTAATTATTTTCTACAATACTTCTATTTGTTCCTTGCTGAATGGTGTTAACTTTGAAAAAGCTTGTTGTGCTGAAGAAGCTTGATGCTTCTTAATTGAGGCATGATTTCCACAAATTTTTTTTTTAGTTTAAGTTTGAGATGACTTGAAATTTGCTGGTTTTCCATGAATCTTCTAGTAGGTTTCCTTAGTGTGGCCTAGTTTTTTGCAATGGTCATACCAAGGTCTTCCTCTCTTTTGTGATTGATTGTCAAGTGGCTGGTTCTGTGATCCCCAAGCTGCAAAGGCTGAGCTCTCGACTAGAGTGGTTGGATTATTGGCTTTGAATCTTAACATGTTCTTTTGACAACTTTTTTCTTGATAAACTTCTGAGAAGACTTTCATCTAACCTCATCAAGGTTTTTATTGAGGCTGAGAAGGAATTTGTATATTCTTTTCTTCTCAACAATCTTTCTAAATTTTGCTACATTTGTTGGATAGCGTCAATCATTTGACTTGAACATGTCAAGTTGCTACCGATACCTAGTCAATATATTAAAATATTGAGTGACATTGAGCTATCTTTGGCAGAGATCATCCAGTATCCCTTCAATCTCAAAGGACTCAATCGTGTTCTCCTTGTCTAAATACATCTACTTGACAACTTCACAAATTTCTTATGTGGTTTTATACAGGAGAAAATTCTCCTCAATGTTATTCATGGAATTGATCAACCATGACATAACCATGCTATTTTCAATCTTCTAGGTTCAAAACTTTGGATCTTCTTTTGCTGGTTTGGCTGTTGTACCCATGAGATAATTATCATTACCCTTACAGCAAATAAACATCATCACTATGTGAGACCACTAAAGATAATTCTGCCTATTCAGTTTGTGCCTTGTAATGGGAAGAATAAAAGCATCTAAAATTCAATTATTGTTTAGAGGAAGAGTTTCATGAGTAGAGGTGTCCTTGGAAGGATTGATTTGGAAAGTTCTAGATGAGAAGGTGTTGTTCTTAGCCATGAGAACAAACTTATACACGAAGAGGTTTCTAAAAAATGAAATTGTTGATGTTGGCAAAGAGAAGGAAACAACTAAGTTCTATGATAGAAAGTAGAACTTAATCGGAATAGAGAGAGGCGAAATACCCTTTGGAGAGTATCACGTTTAGAATTGCTCTGATACCATGAGATTTTTTAAGAGGAGAATTTGAATTTCTCTTATTGAATTATTGAGGATATAAGGAGAGAATATATATAGCACATGATAGCCTATTAATCAGTTGTCGTGAGCTATTTTCATTGTCCTAAATGGAGAGAAATTCTCCCTCAATAAAGAAACTAAATTAGGGAGAATAATTTGGGTAATATACTATGAAAAGTTATCTCTACAAATATAAATTAGAAAACTCGAACATAGCTATAAATTACAGCTATTTTATTCTAAATAGGACTAATTAAATTGGAATTCTCCAGAGATCTTAGTCCAAAAAAAGTTTTAAAAAAGTTTTGCTAAAATTCATATTAGGATTTAAACAAATCTCTAGGTTTGAATTTCCCATTTAGAAGGATATTTAGAAAGTGTGGTTAGAACTAAAACTTTTGAAATGAAAGCTATAATATGTAAGAGCTTTACACCCTAGGTTACATTTTTATCACCATAGCATATAAGAGCGTTACATTGTAGCAGTCAAAAGTTTTGGTCAAAACCAATTAGCTAAATAGATCCTAAACCTCTTCCCTCTATCTATTTCGTCGTTCTCTCATGTAGCAGTATTGCCATGTCATTCAGGGCTTATTAGGCACACTATATTGTATAATATTATATTATATTGTATTGTATTGTATTTTTTGTATATAATACAATATAATACAATACAATGCAATGCAATATAATATAATTCAATACGGTGTATTAAACATGTCCTTAATAAGCAAAATTATAGCCTATAACCTTCTATGTGAGTTCTTTCCAATAAAGATGAATCTTTCTGACCTTTACATTTAATTGCAGGCCAAATAAGTCAAATGACTTTTGGTCGGCTGAAATATCTCTTCTTGTTTGTCTCTTTTCACCATGTTAAATTTATAAAACTTTTTAAATTATTAGTTCAACAAAACTAAAGTCACCAGAAACCAACCATAAAAAATACCTTGTAGTAATGTTTATATTCTTCATACACATAGAGATGGGATCCATTAATTCCAACTTATTGATGGAAGTAACAACCACATAAATGGGAGGTCATATTGATGAAGCTAACATTCAGACGAAACTTGATGCTAGAGCTCTTTTTGAGCTCAAGAGGTACATATAGTTACTAATAAGTGTATACAAAAATATTTATATTGCTGGAATTTCAATATGAAAAGCAGCAGCAAAATGGATCGATTGACAAACAAAAATTTTTCAAAACTTTGTTTATTGGGAATAGCTATATAATTTTAATTAAACATTAAAAGCATAGACAAATTTGTTTCAAACCTTTTGAAGACCTATCAGGGTTTCCTAACTTTCCTCTTTGATACCATGGTCTTTGAAACCAAGCCTTCAAACCAAAGGAATGACAAGTTAGCGTGAAACTACAAAGATGATTTTTCTAGCACTCTTTTGGTTCTATTATGTGCTCAACATATGAGATAACAAAACTTTTTTTTTAAAGAAAAGAACTCTTAGTTTTTCTATCAAAAGTCTTAGAAATATCACATACGTGAACATAGTATCTTTTCTCTTTTATAACTGAACAGTTAGTTATTAATTAATTAATTTTTAATTTAAAAATAAAACCCACTAACTTTTACCACTAAGGGAAGTTACATGCACATATCTGGAGAAAAAATATCTAAAGCACATGTTGAGAGTAAGTGGTTTCATATGATATCTTTTCTCTTTTATAACTGAACAGTTAGTTATTAATTGATTAATTTTTAATTTAAAAATAAAGCCCACTAACTTTTACCACTAAGGGAAGTTACATGCACATATCTGGAAATAAAATCTCTAAAGTGCATTTGAGGGTAAGTGGTTTCATATGATATCTCATATCACGTCCCCCTTATCCCTTCCTCTTTTTTTTTGAATTGAAACTCACATACAACTCATGTGTTTGTTTATGTATGTGTGTATATATATAATATTAGATTTCAAAACCTTACGCATGTACAACTTTTGTACATGCATATTATATATATAACACCCATTTGGCAGTTCTATAGGCTATTTTAGCCATTTGAAACCACTTACAGCAGTTTAGGGTATTTGGTAAACCCTAATTTTGAAAAGTTGCTTCTAAAAATTGTTGCCCAGCAACAAAAGTTGAGAAGTAGTTTAAGGGTTGCTTTTCTGCAACAACTTCTACTTTTATAATTTAAAACTAGTAGACCAACCTTAATAATAATTTATAATTCCCATCTAGCCATTTTTTCTTTAACAAATTGAAATAAATCAAATAACATGTTTTGTTTTAACAAAATGTATTAGAAATATATTCAAATACTTAAAAAACAAAATGTATTAGAAATCAATTGAATAATTTATTAAAAAATCAAATAAAAATGAATAAATTAAAACAAATAAATCAAATATCACGTTATTTTTATGCTTAAATATCACGCCATGAATTAAAATGATTTAATTTTTTTAATTAATTGAAATTAATAAAAACTAAAGCTATAAATGTGTTTAGTAAAATATGTCTATTTCTATCATCATACATCTTCATAGCATTTTTATACATAGTTTAACACCTTCAATTCTACTTCTAGTCCTCATAACAGCTTTGAAAAAAATTTACCAAATGATTACTTGCTTCTGGTCCATATTTTAGCATAGTACAGCAATACCAAACTGGCCCATAATTAACTAATTTAAATAAGTCTTCTTAATTCAAATTCAATTTTAAAATAAATCATATTTATTTAAAATTAATTTATTATTTAATTTTGTGTCCATGTTGGCATAAACATGGTGTGGTCCCACCATATATGTGTCGTTTATAAAATTAAAATATATTTAAATTATATATCTAATTAATCTTATTATTTAAATACAATTAATTGATTCTACACATATTTAATTAATCTTATTAATTAAACATAATTAATTAATAAACTATTGCTTAGTTAAATGTGATAATAGTTATCATATTACATTATGTATGACAGAGAACAATTTTTTGTATCACATTAATATCTCTAGTGTAAAAAAATTAATTCATAATTCAATAATTTTAAATTAAATATGTAAAATTCATTTTATGCATTAATCCAATACAACATTATTGAGGTGGCATTAGGAACCTATGGACCTATAATTCAAGCTTCACTATATTCAACAATTAATTAAACTCTTTAATTCATATGTCAAATTTATTAGTTTCAGTGTTACTCCACTAAAAACTAAAAACTGAACTCTTGAAATTACAATGATAATTACTCAAAGAAAATTAGGGATTAGTCCATTGATATAATTATTATGTATAAGTCAGTCCTCCGTAAATAGTTCATGGTAAGAGCCAGATCCAAATTCTATTCACCTCTCTAATATGTCTTTATCTTTGAAATCTAATAGTTTTCTAATGAACAGTTAATTTATAATCTTATTATGAATGAGTGCTTTACTGTTCAAGTCTTGAATCATCACTCAAGAGAAGTATTTTTCTAATTTCCAATAGGAAGGAATGGATTCCATATTTGTATAATATTATTCCTAGCCATTTATTCAATTATGCTTTCAGGATGCAAAGTTATGATCTGTCTTTAGACAAATCTTACCATGCAAGTCAAAAAACAAAGTGTCATAAATAAGAGTCTAATAAATACTCAAGATTCAGACTGTTATATATATGATCATCATAATGATAAATTTGAATATTTTATTTGTAACGAAATATTATTAGAGATTCATAATTTATCTGGTTAGTCATATATAATCTTATTATATGAAGTACCTTCGATCCAATATCTCTACATTAATACCCTATATAAGACTATTTCATTCGTAGTGAGATTAGACTGTACTTGTAATATTTAATTAAAGATCCCAAACTTTAATTAACTATTTAGACTATTTTTTTTAAAATTTTATCCCTAAGCATGTAACACTTATCTACTAAATTTATAGTCACATTAATAATCATGGAATTTTGTTGATATTTATTAAAGTATTCATAATACACAAAAGCAACCAAAGTAATTATAAAAGTTATTTTATTTATTTATTAACAATATGTATAATGTCTATGCTTGTAAGACATTAACCTCAACATATATATCATAATTAAGTAAATAAATTTTGTAAATTGAAGTGTTTTCTTGTTGATGATGTAATATAGGATCATGGTTGTACTGTAAATACCATTTGAAAACTTCAATTGTAGCCCCAACACTACTAAGCCTTCCCTTGGCTTTATCCATGCAAGGTTGGTGTTTGGTCTTAATAAGTACAATATGATATAACCCCAAATATAAGGTTGTCTAAGTAATAAAACTCAGTGAATCCGAGATCAAACCCATTGGGAATAGATATTGCTAAGGTCCACTACATTTATTATATTAATTAGTTATTTATTTAAAAGCTGAAAAATATGAGGATTACAATTTATTATTTACAAAATATGTTCACAATATTTTACACATTTTTACACCATTTTTTATTTTTAGAATTTTGTTATTATAGAACTTCAACAATAAGAAATGTAGTTAAAATTAAAATGAAATTACAACAATAAGTGCAATTAATTTAAAATAACTTTAACAAAAATAACAACAATAGTAACAACAAATTAAAAGGAGTAAAACAGCAATTATAACAAAGCTAAGGTTCAAAGGTTCCGTTCTGACAATTAACTTAAACAAATTTTAGTTTTTCAAATTATCTATTAATGGGTTTAAGAATACATTATGTCATCTTATGTCGACAATAAATCAAGCATTACCAAGTATTTACTGTATCATTTCATGTCTATAATGCAGCAAATGTCCAACTTAATAAAAAAGCAAAATTTCAACATTACTTTTACTAAAATAATAACAAAAATAATAAATTAAACATTTACTAAGTCATTTTCTATCTACGATTAATCAAGGTCCTCCCAAGAATTATCCGTACTAGTCTAAGTCCTCAAAAAATTAAAACATAATTTTGGCAAAATATTAGCTAAGAAAATTCTAAAATCCTAAATTTTCTGAAAAATATTTTAGCATTAGAACTTAAGAAAATAAAGAAAAACTAAAAATCTTTAAAGTAATTTTGCTAGAGTTCCCCCCCTCACCTCTGCTAAAAAGAAAACTTAAAAAGACATACTTAAAATAAAATGCTAGAAATATTATTGAACATACTTTTTTTATAACATAATCCGAGAATATTTTACAAAACCTTAGACTAAAACCTGAATTTAAAACTAAAAAAAAACTTTAACTAAACATTTAAAACAATAACTTTACATTGTGAAGGGGATATTGCAAACTGAGGAAAAAGCCTCAATGTATGTTTGGAAGGGTGGTGGGAACCGTTGGTTATAACTACTTTTACCGTAGCATCTGAGAGCTTTACACTATAGCAATTTTTTTTATTGTTACTGTAGCATGTGAGAGCTTTACACTATTTGTAATTGAGTTTGTGGTGAAAACCATTACCAAACTGCCAGTCAATATTTATAGAGGTTTAGAAATTAATATTACAAAAGGTTTTTATAATTTTTTTAATGTTTATTTGTTAAAAATTCGTTACAATTTGTAATTTTTTTCATTTTCTTCTCTTTTTTTTCCACGCTAATCGCCTTTCTCTAGAAAGCAAATCTAAGTTTGTGATTTGCTACTTTGCGGCGGCTGAAGGCATGGAGACGACGCGATCCAATCCCTTAAATGCACATAATTTGACTTAAAAAATGGCCCACATTGAAGACAAGTGAGTAGGACCACTGGGCCCAAATCGAGCTGAGGACCACAGTAGGATCAGTTCGAGTATGCTAATCCTAGGGCTCGGAATGCATATGTAATTGGAGCTGACTGCAGCAGATCTGACACGCCTTAAGATTCGCTGACACGCGCAGGGCCCACTAGCGGCTATTGTTTGGTGGCTACATTGTATATGTTAGACCTGGCACCAATCTGACAACTTTAAGCAAGTGGCAGCATGATCCAAGGGCCTAGAACATGCCATGTGGCTCCTTTTTTCTAGAATTCAAAATTTTAAGTATTTTTTTTAGGCCTTTATTATATGATTTTGTTTATTTTGGTGCCATTTTGCTTTGTTTTTTGTTAGATTTCAAATCTAAAGATAGAAAATTAAAACAAAATTAATTATTTTACAAACATAATATGTACAAAATTTTAAAAATATTTATGTTACATAAACACACACAAAAAATTATTACAAACTTCTAAAATTTTGAGCTCATTTGGTTTGACACAAGTATGATTGTTAAAAGTTAAAAATATTTTTAGAAATTGCTAAAAATATTATAGAATATATTTACAAGCTTAAATCACACTATAAAGCTCATTAAGACTCAAAATAAAATTATCACTTATTATTTTTACGGTTTTGATTAATTTCAAACTAAATTAATATTTTACATATGAAAATGACTTTAAAAATTACTGAAAATATTATTAAACTTAAAAACATTTGGAAAACTTTTAATTAAATATATTTTTACACTAAGATGCTAAAATATTGTTTATTACATAATTACACTAATTAAGGAGCTTAATGAGAAATATTAATGAAAATGATTAATTTTAGCTTTAATAAATGTGGATTTTCTAAGTCTCATCATACCCTCCAACCAGCTTATTGCAAGTCTCGAGCAATTAAAGTGGTAAAACTTAAAAACAAACTAAAAGTTTGGTTCTCAAAATTTGGTGACTCCTCACTAATTTTCCTTAAGGTTTAATAAAATATTACTTAAGTTTATGGTTTATTTCTAGAATATGTCTTATATTTAAGATGGATTTTCCTGTATGTCTGTGATTTTCTACCACTAATCAATGCATACTAATTAGATAAATTTAGATTTATATAAACTAGTTTATTTTAATGAAATCTTATAAGTTTGTTTTTCGTTCCTCTCTCTACTAATGTAGTATAACACTTCAATAAAAATCATTAGACTTTATTCGACTTGTAATATAAGGCTGAGGTAAAAGGTAAGATAAAAGATAAATTTATGGCTAAGTTCAACCATAAAACACTTACAAAATTCCCAAACCTTTAAAATGTGCAATCTAATTCTCGAGTTACAATCCCAAACTTGAAACGAAATACACTTTTTATTCAACATTTTCTTTTTCTTACTTTTTTCTTTTTTAATATATTTTTTTCTTTTTATACTTTTTCTTCTTTTTTTTTTCTTGACAGAAATACTAAAAATAACTGAAAATTACAATAGAAACAAGTAACTAGAATTATAGACGTTCTTAACGCAACACAACCTCCTATATCATTAGCATAAACCTAATTACATTTGAAAGATTAGATGCCTTATGAATGAAAGATAAGAAAGTATCATAAATTTATAAAAAAAAGCTAGGCTAAATATGTGGGTAACAAAGAAAAATGGATATATTTAGCTCAATAGGGTAACTAGGGATATATAATGTCAACATGTAAGCTTAAATGACTCAAACAATCTAAAGATGACCTAAATTATATATATAACTTAGTGTTATCTAGGATTTCGCCTCAAAAGGGATTCAAACAAGTTATAAGATTTTATAAAAATAAACAAGATTATATTAACATAAATAGTCTCTAAATTAGGATAACAAATTATAGTTCAAGTTTAAGTGCTCAAATTTTGGGAAAAATCACAACCTCGACATAAGGAAGACACAAGAAACTAACATAAACTTAAGCAATATTTGAATTTTATCACAAGTTATGAAAATGATATAAGTTTTAATATCGTCATCGGATAGGAGGCAAATCATCGAAAAACAAAATATTAACATATGTTACAAAATATATTTTTTTTATTTTTTTGATTTTTTTTTTCAATTTTAATTTTTTTTATAGATTTTTTAAGTTTTTAAAACAAAATAGCCAAATGCAATGCAAACACATAGTTTTTACAAACATGCCAAAATACGTTTCAAGAATGCTAATCATTCTTTTACTCAGCTATTGTTAATGAGGTGAAGATACATTTCAAGAATATTAAGTATTCCTTATCTCGGCCACTTTCAAACAATCATGTTACAAAAAATATATATAAAGATTAGAATATACAAACACACAAGATTATATTTTCATACCACATCGAGACGTATTTCAAGACAAATCCTTCTGTCAGCCATCTCGACCTTGGAGAATATGAATCTTAAAGTTTTACAAACAGCACATCATTTTAATTTTATTTTTAAGTTTTTCAATTTTTTTTCTTTTTTGCTTGGTTTTTAAAACTAGTCCCATTAAAATACTAACACAAAATCAAAAATTTGATAAATTTTGACACAATCCTCCCCCCAACCTAAATTGAACATTGTCCTTAATGTTTAATAAGATTAAACAAAAAGAACAACAACATTTATATACAAGAGTTGTTTTAAAAACATAAACATAAACATAAATAAACATGCTATAGGTAAAACTAAAATAGATAGAGTTTAGAGAGAAAGATCCAAGTTTTGAGAACGTTTTCGGCTTTCTTCCTTCTTCTAATCCAGCTTTGAAGTTGTATTATTTGTCTTAGGAGTGATAATCTGCATCTTTTCGAGTAATTCCTCAATAGTTGAGATAGAGACAAAGATCTTCCTACCTAACTTTTGAAGAAACCTTTGATCCACAACATTATCTAAAAAACTAAACAAATTGTCAAAGTAACAACTTATATTTAACAGAAAATAGGTTTAGAGTGCAGTCCTAATACTTTCTAGCTAGTAACAGCAAAAAGTTCTTCTAAAGTTCCTAGACCTCTAGGTAAAGCGATAAAAGCATCAGAGGTAGAATCCATATCTCTTATTCGCTCAAGGATTCCTCCAACTATTTTTTAAACACCAATGGTATGACCACACAAACGACCTTGAGCAAAGATATTTGGAATAATACCTAAGGCTCCAACATCTCCAAAATAAACTCTTGCGACAACAGTACCTACTGAACCAAGACTACCCCCTCCATAAACAAGATTCATCCTTTTTAGCCAAGACATAACCTAGATGGAATGTAGTTTCTGTTGGAAAAATAGTACGTGGTAGAATTTTAAAATTTTTAATATCAAAGTATTTTCTAAAACATAAGTTTGACACACTATATGCATAAATTAACTAGATCTTACTAACCTTGTTTGCCAAAAAGCTCATGCAATCGATGAAGAGAAAGAACGTTGTGGAAAGACCTCAACCAACTGGCCTTTTTTGCTATTCTCTATCCACGACCGGTGTATGTATGGGCACAGTCGTACAGCTCTTTCACAAGTGGCTCTCCTTTCAACCAATTGAGAAATACCCTAAGCTACACTTTGTGATTTATGAACAATAGCTCTCTGGGGAGTTTTAGAGTCTTACTGTAGAGTCTTACTCTAGATTTCTCAACTGATCTAAATAATAATGAGACTCGTTCCTCTTTTATAGAGGTTGGGCCCAGGTCACTCTTTATCGATAAGGCCTCAAAAATTCAAATTAGGATCAATCAGAATCAATATTTAATAAGAAATCGTGTCTAAAATACGTGATCAAAAACCATTCAGTCAGCAAGCCAAATTGACAAATCGGCCTGCTAAACTTACGATTTTTGATTCTCGCGAATCTTTATTTTCCACCTGAGATTCTTAAGATAGAGCTCCAGTTTTATTCAAATAACCTAATAGAAAAGTTATCTGATTAAAACAGTCATATCTAGATAAATTCTAGGAAAATAAATATTTCTGATGATTCAACAAGTTTATCTTGAATTAATTTACTCAAAATTAATCCAATCGATAGACAAACATGAATTATCTAATCTCGATAATTCAACAAGTTTATCTTGAATTGATTTTTCACAACATTAATTCAATTGATAATCAAACATGAATTATCTGATCCTATCGAATTTCAACTAATTTGATAATTTGACATAAGTCACCAATTATTGGAAGAGCACGCCGTATTGTCACAGGATTTTTATGACCTAGCAAAGGGGACCTGATGGACCTATATAGTTTAAGCTCCCGATAATTATGAAACCCATGCACTCTCGAACTATATAGAATTACGAAGCCTATATAGCTAAGTCTCCATGACATATCATAACGAGTCGTATCCATAATTGGCTTAAGGATAAGTTCTGTCTTACCTTCTTGATTATTTTTATTTTACGTTCCACTATCACATCCTCGGAAAACTTACCATCTAAAGACGATATACCATTCGGTTACACTTATGTATCCAAATGGTTGAGCACTCTAATTTTTCAATTACAGGATAACGCATATAAGAGGATATCAACGACTCCTAAAGAGGAGTTATGAATTTCATATCTACGAATAACAGGTCTACGCTAGCAAGAGTCATGCCTCAAACGTAACGGCATGCATACCAACATAAAATGTGGATGTCACCCTTTGGTACATCAAAAGACATAAGTCAAAACAACAGGCCCACTATTCATCTCAGGATTAAGATATGACACAAATGATTGTTTAAAGTGAATCAATTTGCTGAGATAGAATTATTAATCCAAATCAATTCACTTTATGTCTCGATTCAACACATCGTCACCTATGACAATGCGCCAATGTTTCTATTCACCAAATCCACCTCCGATAGCCAAGACAAACCATCCCCCAATAGGGATATAGACAAACATAATAATCTTTGCATGAATAAAGTGCCCAACTTTATTCCCTTGATTGCGGATCTTATAATTTAGGCTGTCACCTTTAGAATCGTGTCTTCTGTATAATCTGTCCATCATATGCCCAACTCTTAAAGGTTTAGACCGACAGTCTTAGAATTTTATTTGCTTAACATACATTTAACAAATATGAACGTAAAGAGGACAAGATTCGGTATATGAATAATAAATAAATTCTTTATTGATAAAAATGTCTCCAAAAACATATTATATTTTTACTCCTTAGGGCTTACACGTCTAACAGCTTTTATGTAGTAAGTATCCTTTCTTAAACTAGAACTACAAAACACACAGACATTTGTGAAGCTTTCAGATGATTTGGACGAAGATGCCATAACAGTTTCTAAGACTAATAATCTTTTTTTTTTTTAAGATTTTTATGCTTTTTAGACTAAATCTACTTTTACACCACTTTGAGTAAACCTAAAAACTAAAAAGGATTTTAGACACATCTAAGTAGAAACAAAAGTAAAATGTTGGGTAGAATTAGGTAAAGATAGCTGTGATGATAGATATAAATAGATAGACGTATATGACACTACTATAGAACTTTTGACAATTTTTATCAAACAAAATTATTTAACATTCAACAAATAAGACACTATTGTACAACTTCTGCCAAAATGGGACCATATTTTAAAAATTGAGACAACTTATCTTACCCTATACACAAAATACCTAGTGAAAGAAAATGATATATCTAACAAAAAAGTAAAAAGATTACTATTAAAAGAAAAACAATACAATTATAACTGTTAAACAACTATTGTAAAAATCACACAAAAACCAAAATCTTTTTGTTGATTAAATTTTTTTCAAGAATGAATTAAAGAAAAGTTATGTTCATTAGAATACATCTTCAGAAATTCCATCACTCAACGATTCTAATGTTTTTTTAGTAAAACCAAAATCATTTCACGAACAAATTTTCAACAATTTTTTTAAGAAAATAAAAACACACAAAAACAAAGAAAAACTTTACAGATCTTGCTTCGAACTAGAGGGATCTAGAGTTTGCTTCCTATCCAACTTCCTTAAAAACTATATACTTAGGTCTTTTAACGTCAGATTCCTATGACGTTCTTTCTCAGCGTGGAATTGAGGCCAAAGTCTACATATTGCTCCTTAAACATATCCACTATGATGGTCTAAAAGAGACTTGTGAATATCATCTAAATTTTCTTTTGAAAGTCCATCCTTACAGAAAAGTATTTTATCTTCACTATAGACTCAAGACCTTTTGATTCAGCAATGCTCACAAATTTGACCAAAATACGTAGGACACTTTGAAGCTATAGCTCGGGCTCTTCTTTTCCTAGCACACAAACCCATACCCCATCCCAGGCAAACCTATATTATTTATATCACTAGGATGAACAAGAGCTTTTATATACACTTTAATATCAGTTGGAAGTTTAAAATGAGAAAGTACCCAAAGATGAGTGATTCTAGTTTTGTACCTATTTTTGAGAAAAGGAAGAAAAATATTTCTTAAGATGCTCGTATTTAGGATCCATGATAAAAGAAATAAAAAAGATGAGATTCTTGAAAGTAAATTGAGAAAGTAGGAGATTTTTGAGAGAACTAAGAGAACTAAAAGTTTTAAGTGGATTTTAGAGTTTTTAAGAGAGTATTGAGAATATTTTGTGGGAATAAGAAAAAAGAGATTGAAAATTTCTAGAAAAAGTGTTTGAAAGGTCAAAGAACTTTGAAAGATTTCTAGAATTCTAAAGAGAATACAGAGAGAGTTTAGGAGTTAGAGAGAGTGAGAAATATAGAGAAAAAAGGCAAAGAGTTCTAAGCTTGGATGCACAGTGACGGGTTATATAGACAAACAGTAGGTTATTGTTTGGATACAGAGATAATGTACAAACATGTGTAACACTTCTTTAAATAGTGGTGGGCTAAACTAAAAATGGGCTAAGTAAAAGTAATCTAACCGATTACTAAACACTATTAAACAAAAATTTATTAACAAACTAACTTAAAATGTTTTTTGTATTTTTAAATTTTTTTTTATTTTTTATGTCTTTTTAAAATTTTTCTTTTTTTTTGTGTCTTTGATTAAAATTTACAAAAGTCTAAAAATTAGAAAAAATTCATTAGTAACCATTATAGTAAAATGCATTTCTAAAGGCCGCTGATATAGAAATGCCAACTAAGCAAAGTTGAATATATCTTTCATAACCTCTGCCACTTTAACGAATTCTTTTTAAAATTATTTTTCTAAATTTAGGAAAAACAACACATAAAATAAAAAAACACAAAAAACAAAAAAATAAAAATAAAAAGCAAGAATAAAAATACTATTTAAAATTTATAGATTCTTCATCTGAGTCTGAATCTATGTAAATAAAGTCAACGGATGGAGTTAAACCATCATTTGAAGTTGGTTTATAAGAAAAAGAAAGTCTTCAAAAACTCTCATCATTAATGCTTTTTGATATTGCTTATATAAATTATTTACTATCTTCTTATCAGAATCGATACGATAAGTTACCAGTGGTGGAACATTACTAGGTCCTGATTGACAAAGAGAAGAGACTTCCTAAAAGCCTAGGTTACCCCTAACTTTCAGAAGTTCTTTTTGCAAGATTGAACTCTTTATTTTTAATAGGTTCATTTTCACCAACAACTTCCTTTCCTGGATCAGAAATTTCTTTTCCTAAATTAGGTATTTTAGTGTTGCTTTTTATTACCATATAATTCTTAGCTTTATGAGTTTTATTAATTAATGCGGTCATGGAACAAGTTTCAATTTTTGATGGATCATTCATCTCAAAAGACTTGACCAACTTGTTAAAGGATCAGGCAGTCCAGCAGAGATACTTCCTTTAATAAAGTTGACTTCACATTGTTTACATATTGGTTGCGATAGTTGCAAACGTTAAACTTAAAGTCATGTTTCCAAAAGACAATTTCAGGATACCATTTCTATAATTAATCAAGGCATTTGAAGTTGCAAGAGATGGATGACCTAAAATAACATGGACTTGCAAGTTTAAAGTGGAAATAAGTTGTGTATCCAAAACAATAAAAGTCTACTGAGAAATAAAGTTTATCAATTTGAACTAATACATCCTCAACTATTCCTATTGGAATTTTCACAAAATGATTAGTTAATAGAAATGTAATAGAAGTTCGTTTAAGTTCACTTAAAACTAATTGCTAAGAGACAGAATAAAGCAAAAGGTAGACACTATCTAATAATGCATGGTCAATTTGAGTGTTTCTTATGATACAGGAAATTATGGGATAGCCTAGATCTTTATACTTCAATGGTGAATCATGTTGAATTATAGAACTAACATTCTCAGCTAAAAATGCAGTTTTTGTCATATTAGGCTTCTTTTTAATTATACAACAATCTTTCAAAAATTTAGCATAAGATGAGACTTGTTTGATTGCATCTAAAAGTAGAATGTTAATTTTAACTTCCTTGAAAAGTTCAAAAATTTTAGCATTCTTATCAAATTTCTCTTTTGGAAGCAAAGCTTGTGAAAAAGGAACTTTTGGAACAAATTTCTCTTTAGAAACAACAATTTTCTTTCTACAAAACTTCCTTTATTACCATTAACTTTATCATCACTTTTCAAAGTTGAATTAATAATTTTATCAATAGTTTTACCACTTCAAAGCATTGAAACAAAATTAACAGTTTCTTGTTATGGTGAAGAACTTGAAGAGATAATTTCATCAATAGAAGAATAATGTATAGATTGAGCAGGGAATTTACCTTTTTCCTTAATGCTAAGTGAAGAAATGAGCTTACAAATGGATTCTTTAATCTCATGAATATTTTATGAAGTATGAGTGTTAATGACTTCTGGTTTCTGAATGATTTTTTACAAAACATCCTCAAGTGTTTTAATTCATTAATTAAAAATTTCAGGAGGTGAAAAATTTTGTCGAGGCTTTTGAAATTATGGATTTAATGGATATTGTGAATTCTGAGATTCTAATGGAAATGGTGAATGATTTTGAAAATTTTGAGGTGGCTACAGCAGTGGTTGTTGTGGTCGATCATTTCCTTTCTCCAACTGAAATTGGGATGATTTCTTCATTGGGATTATATGTGTTAGAATGTGGAGTTCGAATAGGTTTTCTAAGCTAATTCATTTGATTTGTGTAATTTGCTTGTTCATAGAACTCTTCCTTAAAAAGTGGACAATCATAAGTTGAGTAACCTAGAGTTTGACAAACATTACACAAAGTTTCAATCTTAGGTTCTTGAACATTCCTATGTTCCATGGCCTCAATCTTTCTTGACAAACCGGGAATCTTAGCATTTAGATCATTTTCTTGACTAAGTTGATAAATACCTCTTTGATCATTAGCAAGATTAGATCTAATTGAGCCTTCAGAATTTACATTTTGCCAATATTGAGAGTTTTTTGCTAAGTTTTCTAGAAAATTTAATTCTTTATCATGTTCTTTATAAAAGAACTCTCAATTACATATTGTTTTAGTGATTGACAGGTTTCATGAGTAAAACCTTCATAAGAAACTAATATAATGTCATTTTTGAAAACCATGATGTGTGCAAGAGTTTAACAAATCCTTAAAACATTCCTAACACTGAAAATAACTTCCTTTGCATTTTAGGAAAAATTTTGAATTTGTTTCTTCAAAGCATTGGTTTTATAAGTTGGAAAGAATTTCATCAAAAACTCAGTTTTTATTTCTTGTCATGTACCAATTGATCTAGGTTTTAAAGAGTTAAGCCAAGTTTTAGTCTTATCTTTCATAGAAAAAGGGAACAGCTTAAGCCTAATAGTTTCATTTGAAACATCTTAGTTAGTGAAGGTAGCACATATATCTTTGAACTCTCTAAGGTGCAAGTAAGGATTTTTAGATTCTAAACCATGAAAATTTGGAAGCAAATTGATCATTTCTAGTTTAAACCTAAAGTTATGGGTATTAAGAAGAAAACCCAAATAAGATGGAACAGATTCTCAGGGTGGTTGCAAATAATCTTGCATTGATCGAACGAGATTGATGAGTTGTTGATTGACAATGTTTTCATTATGAACACTTTCATCATCAATCATTTTAAGTTAATGTGACGACAAAATGGACACTAAAGGTGGTTCTAAACTTTTCCTAATTAATTTGTGAGTTTTAGATACATGAGAGCAAACCAACATACAAATTATTTATTTATTTATAAGGTTTTCTAGACTAGATGCTAGGTTTTTCTTTATTTTTGGAGAATAAAATAGTGAGTGAAAAGCATCAGCCTTATTTATTTTGTAGATTTTGAGAATTATATCCTTTAAAAATATTCCTAGGAAAGATTGGTTGGCCAAAGAATCCTTAGAAACCAACCTCCTAGTTAGAAAAATGTTCTTAAAATGCCTAGTGTTGGGAGAATCTTCAAAAGTAACTAGTAATGATAAAAATTTTTGAACTAGTACTAGTGTTCAAATAGAACTTCCCCAAATAATACTCTTCGCAAAAATGTAGTTTATTATAAAATATTATGAAAAACCTAATCTAAAATTTTATGAAGTTTCATTTCTAAATTCAAAAACCTAAAACTATCCTTAAAACTAACAAAATAACTATTTAACAAATAAAAGGAAAGAAAATAAAATTTTAAAGTTTTTTGAATTTTTTATTTTTTATTTATGAATAGTAAAGTGAATAATACCTGACATGAATAGTAACTACGTAGATAGTCACTTATAGAAAACACATGTAGATTTCTATTTGAATAGTTCTTAATTCCTGCAAAGCAACAAATATTTAAGGAAAACAAATAAAATAGAAAATAATTTAGTAAAATAGAAAATAAAAAGAAAAGAAGATATAATATATAAAATATACTGCATTAAAAAATAATTCTGTTCTTTGGCAATCGCGCCAAAAACTTTTTTAGTCTTGAAAAGTATAATCCGATATAACCCTAAGTATAAGGTTGTTTAAGCAATAAAACTCGATAAATCGAAAGTCGAACCCACAAGGAATGAATATTGCTAAGGTCTAGTATATTTCTTATATTAATTATTTACTTTAAAGCTGATAAATATGAGGATTAATATTTATTATTTACAAAATATATTCACAATATTTTAAACATTTTTATAGCATTTTTCATTTTTAGAATTTTATCATTATGGACCTTCAATAATAAGAAATGCAGCTAAAATTAAAATAGAATTTCAACAATAAGTGTGATTAATTTAAAATAACTTTAACAAAAATAACAACAATAATAACAACAAATTAAAAGGGTAAAACAGTAATTATAACAAAGCTAAGGTTCAAAGGTTCTATTCTGCTAATTAACTTAAACAAATTTTAGTTTTTCTAATTATTTATTAATTGGTTTAAGAGTACATTATGTGTAACACCCGAGAATTTCTAATGCATTAAAAAAGGCATTAAGTTAAGGATTATATTAAGACAAAAAATATAGTTTAAGAAAAAATACTGTATAATAACATAAAAAATTATACAGTATTAGAGTAATACAATGTAATTATTGAACTGTTTAAGATCACGCAGTACAGAAATTGGGCCGTTCAAGTTAAAGCAATATAGGAACAATACTGCTTAGAGAATGTGGAGGAATAAGAAATGTTTTGTTCGGCCTCCAAAAATTAACAAGAGGCAACTAAAATATTTTATACAGTCTAGGAATAAGTTTCTGCACTAATTTTACCACAGTAATATAAGAAAAATACTGTGTGGTGAAAAAATTACACAATGTAAATTTTGTGTCCCACCAAGTGGACACCTATTAGCTTTTTATTGGGCCACCAAGCCATGAAAGGTGGCCCAATCACATCATGCCACATGGTAGCCTAATGGGTTACCATGAGTCACCCATTGGATAAGTATGCATTTAATGTTGATTTTAGCTAAAAAAATCCTCTTTCTTCTCCAAGACTCACGACAGCCATGATGGAAGCTCTCCCAAAATTTTTGAACTTCCCATCTTAGCAAAAATAACCCCATTTAAGTTCAAGAGGCAAAGTTCAAAGGATTTTAACAAGTTTTAAGGTAAAATTCTTAACTTTTTTCAAGGTTTTTCATGGTTTTTCTTGGGTTAAGGAAGGAAAGTTAATTCAAAGCATTTTTGTGTGAGAAATGCTTAGGAAAAAGGCTTTAAAGGAGCTCTTGGAGGGCTAGAAACCAAAAGTGCTATTTGGGGTAAGTTTTGAATTTCAAAGTTTTGAAATTATGTGATTTTTAATTTGGTTTTTATTCTTTCAAAGGTATGTGGGTTTTTAAGCAAAGTTTTGCTTAAATCCCATAGATACATGAATTATGGCATGGTGATGTTGTGAAAATTTAGGTTTTATTGTGCAAAATGTTAGTTTTTGCAAAAAATGATGTTTTTGTAATTTTAGTACTAATTTTGCAAAAACGATAAGTGGGCATGAAAATGATTCAAACAAGGGTTGGAACTGCCTATGCAGGGGTAGATTTTTTGTTTTAAAATGGATTTTTACAAAAATGCCCCAAGGACTAAATTGAAAGAAAAAGTTCTTTCTCGGCAGAAATGAAAAATGCCCAAAAAACCCCTGTACAGTTGAGATTTTGAAAAAGTTACAACACGAAAGTTGTAGATCTTGACGAAACTGTTAGGCATCATAAATAGTTCATCAAAAATCTTAACCGTTTGTGAGATTTTAATTTTACAAGAATTTGTTAAAATAGAAAAAAAAATTTGAAAGGGCAAAACTGTCATTTTCCCCAAAAAAATTTGAATATGATACTTTGACTAAAATTGTTCCTCATGAAAAATGGGGACTAATGGTGTAAAAATATTATTTTTGATTCTGGGGGCAAAAATACAAATATTTTTGTATTGGGGCCAAACTGTAAATTGTGCGAAAATTGGGTTTTCACTAGAGAACGTTGGTTTTTTATACTGTTATAGGTAGTAAGTATTCTAGATGCTAAGTTTTAAGGATTTAAAGTTCAGTCGAGGAATGAATGAAAGAAAAAGAGTTAAGGCCAAAATGGTCATTTTGCAAAAGTGGCCAAAACAGACTCGAAACGCCTGATGTCAGGAAATGCTCCTTAATGGAGATTTTTTCGTAATATGTAAGTAATGAGACTTTAAAGTTAAGCAATAAGTTTATAGAATTACGAAGTTGATGAAAAACCTGAAAAGGGTAAAAATGTCATTTTTACGAAAACGGCTGGAACGGAGTTGAACACTCTGATTTAGCATAACGTTTTTAGATGGAAAATGTTCTGTAATACGTTAAGTAACATAACCGTCATGTGTGATGAGAGATTTAATAAGGGATGTTTAAGTAAAGGAAAAGTAAACCCGGTGGGTTACAAGGCTAAGTGAAGGAAAGGTAAACTGATGGTTTATAAGGTTAAGTAAATAGAACGGTAGACCGATAGTATACCAAGTTATGAAAAAGGAATGAATGGTTAATGTCTACATTTTATTATCAATCAAGTGTATTGATAAAAAGAAAGATAATTAATAAGTCGGCTGTCATATGATTAGGACATAGAAGCCGACCAAAGGAAGGAAAAGGAACGAGAAAGGAATGAAAAAGAGAACGCTAGGGCATAGTCCGGGTAAGTTCAGACTTCACCTATAGCATGAAGTAAATAGTTTTTAAATGCTTAAATGAGTTTGCGATGGTTAGGCAAGTTATCTTTAAAGTATATTTGCATTTATTATGCAAAAAAGTTATAAAGTACAAAATAAGATTTGCAATGAATTTGCAACCGTTATGTTTAAAGCCTATTTGCATATTGATATGCATGAATGTTATGAACTATGATTGGTGTGTGTATTATAAATGTGCCATGACTTAAAGTATTATATGAATATAACATGAAATAGTTGCTATCCAAAGAAAAAAAATGTATAGCAACTTTACGATATGAAAGTATGAACGACAAGTGTATGTATGAAATGAACGACATGAGTATGAGTAATATATGAAAGCATGAAATGTGAAAGTATGAAATGAACGACATTAGTATGAGTAAAATGTGAAAGCATGAAATGAGAAAGTATGATATGAATGATATGTATATGTATGATATGTTTATGAATGTGATAAGTAAGTATGATACCTGTACGAGCGAATGATATGGATATAAATGTTATGATTGATGCTTGTTAGTTAGAATATAACAAGATATAGTATTAAGTGCAATACCATGTAGTGCATAATGAACATGCACAATAAGGTCCATAAGAAACCCATTAAGGATATAATCTCCAATTTGCCTAATGGAAACTAGAAAAATTACTATAGGACATCCTAGGTTTGATTAGAAATCGTGAGAACGATTTAGATAATTAAATAGAATTTGAAAAATTTCTCATGACCAACAAAGAGGTCACAAGAGCAGAGCCAAGAGAGAGATATGAAAAGTTAAGCTCTATTATGACCTTTAGAAGTTTTCAGACAAGTACGTAAACATGTTTTAGATAATCATTATCCCTAGTCTAGAACGACTAGATGATAAAAGACCTATAGACTGAACAATAAAAAGATGAACTTACTAGCCAACCTTTATGTGCTAGATTATGATCTAGATGCGGATGTGTAACCTAGATATGAAATAGGATTAGTATGAGTCTTGCATTTCGATAAAGCATAATGTTTTATAATTTAAGTTATAAGTTTTATGAAGTATTTGTTATGTAATATGTTGCATTTGTATGCAATATGTTTTAGAATAAAAGTTATGATTTGCAATATGTGATTGCAATATATATTGCATTTGTATGCAATATGATTTAGAATAAAAGTTATGATTTGCAATATGTGATTGCGATATATATTGTATTTGTATGCGATATATATTGCATTTGATTTAGAATAAAAGTTATGATTTGCAATATGTGATTGCGATATATATTGCATATGATTCAAAATATAAGTTATGATTTGCAAAATGTAATTGCGTTATATGATGCATTTGTTATGCAATAAGTTTCAGAGTATAAATTATGATTAGCAAAATGTGCTTATATTTTATGTTGCATTTGTTATGCAATGAGTTGCATTTGTTATGCAATAGATTTTAAATTACAAGCTATGATTTGCAAGTGTATTTGCATATGATGTGGTTGCATTTGATGTGCTCACTAAGGTTAATAAGAAGGTAACGTAAAGTGAAAAGAAAGTGTCATACCAACCTCCTTGTTGTGAGGTAATGAAAGTAAAGTTAAAGTTTGACCTCCCAGATGTGAGGTACAAGACCTCAAAGTTCGATAGTCTTAAGTCTTCCACAAGGAAAGCATCACGTTTATGATCTCATGATTAAAGATGTTGGTAAGAAAACTAAAAGTTGTAAGATAAAGAAAGTTAAGGAACAAAAGGTGGAAAGTTAAAGTCAGATAAGGGAAGTTAAAGTGTAAGATAAGAAAAGATAAGAAACAATGATAGAAAGTCAAAGTAAGAAAGAATGTTCATAAGATACTCATAATCGAAAGTTCATAATTGAGCATAAATGAAAACATGCATTGTGATTGTATTTGATTTGTTTATTATGAAATATTTATACGCTATGAAAAACATTCTGAGGAATGTTTTATATTAAATGTTTATGAAAACATAAATGACGATATGAAGAGAAATCTAAGGATTTTCTTATGTTAAATATTCTATGAAAAGCGTTTATGAAAAACGTTATAGAGATTGCTTTAGAAAAACGTTTATGAGAAACGTTTTAGGAATATTTTATGAAAAATGTTTATGAAAAGTGTTTATGATAAAAGTTTTAAGAAAAAGTTTATAAATAACGTTTTACGAAAAGCATACTAAGGATTGCTACATGTTAAGTGTTTTATAGAAAACGTTTATGAGAAACGTTCTAGAAAAGTTTATGAGAAACGTTCTAGAAAAGTTTTATGAAGAATGTTTATAAAAGTTGTTTTTATAAATGTCTATGGAAAATAGTAATGATATATGTTTTAAGAGAAAGGCTTTCATGAGAAAAGTTTTTAAAGCATGTTTAAATGCTTTGTGAGATTTTGTTTGAACTTTATGAGCGAATGCTCATAAAAAGTTTCTTCATGCTGTAGGTAGTTTTATGGGCGACTAGTAGAACCCGTTAGAAGAGTTGGGTACTGCAGATGACGGATACAAGGATTTGGGTATGAATACCACTACAGTAATATTTTCGCTATTTAAAAGAAATATTTTGCACTATTTAATATAGTGTTTTTAAAGTTTTAAGAAAAAAACAACGTTTGAAGAAATGTTTTCAAGTTTTAAGATACAGTTTATGAACTATTTAATATAATTATAAAGTTAAGTTTTAAGCGATGTTTTAATAAATGTTTCTTATTAAGTTTTAAGAAACGATTTGAAATGGTTTTAAAGTCAAGTGTTGAGTGAGGTCTCGACATGAATGGTGACAGAGGTCGCGACATGAATGGTGACAGAGGTTGTAACAGTTTTTAAGTACGTTTAAAGAAAATGATATGTTTAAAAAAGAAAAATTATTTCAATATTTTTCTTACTAAGTAAGTAAGATTACTGTTTAAGTAATGACGTTTAAGTAAGTAAAATGACTGCCCGAAAAGGCGGGTCGTCACATTATGTCATTTTATATCGACAATAAATCAAGCATTAAAAAGCATTTGTTGTGCTATTTCATGTCTAAAATACAGCAAAAACTCAACTTAATAAATCAGTAGAATTTCAACATTTTTTTACTAAAATAATAATAAAATAATAAGTTAAGCATTTATCAAGCCATTCTTTTTCTACGGTTAATCAAAGTCTTCCGAAACATTATTCGTGTCAATCTATGTCTTTGAAAAATCAAAATAGAATTTTGGCAGAGTTGTAGCTATGAAAACTCTAAAATCCTAAGTTTTCTAGAAAAATATTTCGGCATTATAACTACAAAAAAAACTAAAGAAAAAGTAAAATTATTTAAAGTGATTTTGCCAAAGTTTCCCCCCCTTACCTCAATAAAAAAAGAAAATTTAAAAAGACATATTTAAAATATAAAACTAGAAATATTATTAAACAAAATTCTTATGGCATAATTTTAGAAATATTTTACAAAATCTTTGAAATTAAAACTAAAAACAAAACAATTAAACTAAACATTTAAAATAGTAACTTTACACTATGAAGAGAATGTTGTAAACAAAGGCAAAAGCCTCAGTATTTATAGAGGTTTAGAAATTACTATTGCAGAATTTTTTTTTATAATTTTTTAGTGTTTATTTGTTGGAAAATTCAATGCAATTTGTAATTTTTTTTTTCATTTTCTTCTCTTTTTTTTTTTCTTTCCCACATTGATCGCCTTTCTCTAGAATGCAAATATGAGTTTGTGATTCATTACTTCGCAGTGGTTGGAGGCATGGAGATGACGCGATCTGAGCCCTTAAATGTGTGTAATTTGACTTAAAAGATGACCCATATTGAAGATGAGTGAGTAGGACCGCCGGGGCTAGATCAAGCTGAGGACAACTGTTGGATCAGTCCGAGTATGCTGATCACACAGCTAGGAATGCACACGTACTTGGAGCTGACTACAGCAGATCTAATATGCCTTATGAACATGACATCTAGCCTTAATTTGACGGGTTGAAGCAAATTGTGGCGTGATCCATGGGCCAAGAATGAACCACGTGGCTTCTTTTTCTAGAATTCAAAATTTTAAGTTTTTTTTTTAGGCATTTGTTATCTGATTTTGCTCGTTTTAGTGTTATTTTGCTTAGTTTTTCTGGTCGATTTCAAATCTAAAGTTAGAAAATTTTAAAAAAATTAATTATTTTATGAATATAATATTTACAATAATTTAAAAATATTAATTTTACATAAAAACACACATAAAATAATTACAAACTTCTAAAATTCTAAGCTCATTCGGTTTGATACAAATATGATTTTTAAGGCTTGAAAATATTTTTAGAAATTATTAAAAACATTATAGACATATTTACAAACTTAAATCACACTATAAGCTCATTAAGACTCAAAAAAAAATTGTCACCAATTATTTTTTGCGGTTTTGATTAATTTCAAACTAAACTAATATTTTACATACGTACATGATTCTAAAAATTACCAAATATATTATTAAACATAAAAACATATTTAAAACTTATAATTAAACATATTTTTATACTAAGACAATAAAATACTATTTTTCACATAATTACTGTAATTAAGGAGTTTAACGAGAAATATTAATACAAAATGATTAATTTTAGCTTTAATAAATGAATATTTTTTAAGCCTCGTCAGTTGGTTTTGGAGCATCATGCTTAGCTCGGAAGGCATCAACCATGCTTTCATGAAATGTCCATGGATATTGTTAGAGTATGGTGACTCAAATTCAGTTTGGTCTGACCTGAAAATCTCACGGTACGACAATTGTGGTGAAAAACAAATGTGGGATTTTTCATAAGATATGTGGTGGGTACAGACCTTTGCATTTTTGGCCCATATAGTTTATATTTTTGGGCCCATAGGGTTTTGTTTATAGCTATATATATGATGCATTGCATTAAGATTTCATTATTATCGAATTTTAGCCTCCCTAATCTTGTAATCGTCACAAGTTTAGTGATTTTTTTCTCCTCTACTTGTGATTTTTTCGTGTCTTGGGTTTCCACATAAATCTCTATGTGTTTTTGTTCTTTGTTTCTATTGCATTATTTTCGTAACAAGTGGTATTAGAGCGTGGCTTTGATCATGGTGATGGCAACAATGAAGTATGACATTCCGCTTTTGGATCGCAACACCAGGTTTAGTCTTTGGTAGGTTAAGATGCGGGCTATGTTGGCGTAGATGGATTTGGAAGAAGCGCTGTTAGGGTTTGAGAAGATGCCCCCATCATGGACAATGGAAGAGAAACAACGTAAGGATTGGAAGGCTTTAACCCAAATTCAACTTCATCTATCAAATAGAAATTTGCAGGATGTTTTGAAGGGAAGACCACTGCTGCGTTATGGTTAAATTTGGAGCAATTGTGTATAACTAAAAGTCTCACCAGTAAGATGCATCTAAAGTAGCATTTGCATCAACATAGGATGGCTAAAGGTGCATCTCTTAAAGAACACTTAATCATTTTTAAGGAAATTGTCTTTGATTTAGAGGCCATGGATGTTAAGTACGAGAAAGAAGACTTAGGGTTAATCCTACTATGTTCGCTACACTCATCATATGCAATTTAGAGAAACAATTTTGTATGGTCGAGATACACTTAATCTGGACGAAGCTTATGATGTCTTGCTATCTAAAGAAAAGATGAAGCAGATCATGACTGAACCTGCTGCTCAGGGAGAAGGCTTTGTTATTCATGGTAGGACTTAGGAGAGGAGTTTTAGTTCTGGTGCTGATATGAGGTGTAAATCGAAGTCTAGGCATAAGGACAAAGTCTATAACTACTGCAAGAAAAATGGGCACATTAAGACCGACTGATATAAACTGCAAAACAAGAATAAGAAAGCGGCTGATCAAAAGGGAAAGCAAATGGATAAAACTGGTGAGACCAATGTTGTGGAAGAAGTTTCTAAAGGGGAGCTCCTAGTGATTTTTGATGGTGAATCCAAACCCTATGAGGACTAGGTTCTTGAATCTACATGTATGTTTTATATGTGTCCCAATTGGGACTGGTTTTCAACATATGAAACAGTTACTAAAGGCTCTATTTTGATAGGTAACAACACTCCATGCAAGATTGCTGGTATTGAAACTGTCAAGATCAAGATGTATGATGGAGTAGTAAGGACACTGGGTGATATGAGGCATGTCCCTGATCTAAAGAGGAATTTAATTTCCTTGAGTGCTCTAGATTCAAAAGGGTATAGGTACTCTGGTGAAGGTGGAGTTTTAAAGGTCAGCAAAGGTGCTCTTGTATGATGGAAGGGCAGAAGAAGACTACTGGTTTGTACATTTTATAAGGGACTACAGTTATAGGAGATGCAGTTGTTACTACATCCACTATGTCTGATAGTGATGTCGTTAAGTTATGGCATATGATGAGCTTGTGATGGCAAAGTTGAGTAAAAGAGGACTGTTTAACGGACAGTGCACAGGCAAGATGGAGTTTTATGAGCATTGTGTGTTTGGGAAAGAAAGGAGAGTCAAATTTGGCAAAGGCATTCACAATACAAAAGAAATTTTGGAGTATGTTCATTATGACCTTTGGGTACCGTCTATTGTTCCTTCTCGTGGTGGAGCTAGTTACATGCTTACAATTATAGATGACTTTTTCAAAAATGTATGGACATTCTTTTTGAAGTAGAAGAATGATTTTTGCTACGTTCAAAGATTAGAAGACTATGGTAAAAAAGCAGATCGGTAAGCTAGTTAAACATCTCCGCATTGATAATGGCTTGGAGTTTTGTTCAAATGAATTTAATGTCTTCTATAAATCAGAAGGAATTATGGGGGATTTAACAGTCCGACGTACTCCGTAGCAAAATGGTCTGGCAAAGTAGATGAATAGAACATTGATGGAGAAGGTATGTTGCATATGCTCCGATGCTAGGCTACCTAAGTCGTTTTGGGCTAGAGCCGCTTCTACAACTTACTACTTGGTGAATCGCTCTCCCTCCATTGCTATTAACAAGAAGACTTCATAGGAGGTATGGTTAGGTAAGCCTGTAGATTACTCTAATTTAAGAATTTTTGGCTGTCCTGCCTATGCTCATGTTAATAATGGTAAATTGAAGCCTAGATCCATGAAGTGTGTGTTTCTTGGTTATAAGCCTGGAGTTAAAGGCTATAAGTTATGGTCCCAGAAGCCAAAAAGGTTATTATTAGTAGAGATATTGTGTTTGATGAGACTACAATGTTACGTAGGACATCTACTATGGGATTTAGTGATGTTGATCAAGAGAGATCTAGCAGACAGGTGGAGTTTCAAATTGAAACAGCTACATCATCCGATTCGACTTCCGAGTCAAGTTCAAAGAATCATGGAGATGTTACTTCCCCATCACCGCGACCGAGACCACCGCAGTATTTTATCGCCAAGTATAGACCTAGGACAGATGTTAGGCCTCCAAAGAGGTTTGCTGAGGCTGACTTGGTGGCTTATGCTTTATTAGTGATGGAAGGTATTGATTACAATGAAGAACCTTCTACTTATTTAGAGGCGGTTAGTTGTGATGACTTTGGGAGATGGATGATTGCTATGTAGCAGGAGATAGAATCTCTTCATAAGAATGGCACTTAGAATTTGGTGAAGTTACCTAAAGGTAAGAAAGCTGTTCATTGCAAGTGGGTGTTTAAGAGAGAATATGGTATGCCAGGAGTTGAAGAAGCCAAATATAAGGCCAGACTAGTTGCAAATATAAGGCCAGATGTGTTCTCTCCACTTGTGAAGCATAGTTCGATTCGAGCCTTGCTTGGTATTGTGGCCATGTGTGATCTTGAGCTTGAGCAGTTAGATGTGAAGACTGCATTCTTGCATGGGCATCTTGAAGAGGATATCTATATGCAGTAGCTAGAGGACTTTGTAGTTTCAGGTAAGGAGGACCACGTGTGTTTGTTGAAAAAGTCTCTCTACAGCCTAAAACAGTTTCCCAGGCAAAGGTATAAGAGATTTGACTCATTTATGACCTCTCAGAGTTTAAGAGGTGTGACTATGACAGTTGTGTCTACATAAAGAAGAACCATGATGGGTCTTATGTCTATTTGTTCTTACATGTTGATGATATGTTGATAGCTGCTAGGGAGAAGGAAGAAATCAAAAAGGTAAAGGCTCAACTCAGTAAGGTGTTTGAGATGAAAGATTTAGGGGCTACGAAGAAGATTCTTGGCATGGAGATTTTAAGTGATAGGAAGGTAGGCAAGTTATATTTGAGTCAGAAAGGGTACATTGAGAAAGTTCTGTAAAGATTCAATATCCATAGTGCCAAACCTGTGAGTACTCCATTAGCTGTGCATTTCGGACTTTCTTCCGCTTTGTCTCCACAATCAGATGATGAGATTGAGTATATCTCTCGAGTTCCATATTCTAGTGTAGTGGGATCCCTCATGTATGCTATGGTATGTTCTTGTCCAGACTTATCATATGTAGTTAGTACAGTTAGTATATACTTGGCTAATCCTAGTAAGGAACATTGGAAAGTAGTTATTGGATATTCAGGTATTTGCGTGGTACTACTGATAGTTTTTAGCAGTTTGGGAGGACTAGAGATGGAGTTATTGGATATGTTGACTTTGATTTTGCTGGAGATATTGATAAGAGGAGATCGCTTATAGGGTATGTGTTTACTGTTGGTGGCTGTGCTATTAGCTGGAAGGCTACTTTGTAGACTATAGTGGCTTTGTCTACTACTGAGGCAGAATATATGGCAATCACTGAAGCTTGTAAGGAAGAAATTTGGTTGAACGGGTTATTTGGTCAGCTTAGTGAAGACTTGCTGATTACTATAGTTGTTGGGGGTGAGCTTGGCGCCACTGCTGAGAAGCTCTACTCTAGGTGGTCAGCAAACCTGCTTGGCAGGAGCTACTAGGAGCGCATAACCAACCCCAATAAGCTCGAATCATCTATCTAAGGTCTTTTTAGGGCCCCCCAAGTCGTAGCATGAATGGTCGCCTCCTAGGGTCAGACACCAACTTGGGTCAGATTTATTTAACTTGCATGTAGGCTGTTACTTGCCATCATTGGCCGACAGATGGCAGACAACTCGCTGTTAGATGGGAACTAATCCACCGACGGAGGGCATGACACTTGTCTTCTACCTTCTGACATGCCTTGATGTGACACACAGGTTATGAGCAAAGCTCACCTGACACTCAGTTCAAGTGGCAACCTATAAATAGAGTGCATTTATTGCATTCAGGCAAGCGTGCTCCTTCCCACATAATTTGCTCCTGTTCATTGCCGACCAACACCTGCCTTGACGTTGGAGAGCCCTTGTTTGTTACCTAACCTATTTCCTCCACCTCTGAAGCATCCCTCCTCTTGTCGCGGTATGTTTGAGCAGGCAGAGTCGAGCAAGGAAGAGCCGTCCACTGTGCGTAGCTGCACGTGGTGTTGATCCACCATAAATTATGATAAACATCAACATTTTGGCACTAGAAGGAGGGCGCCTACGCCTTTACTTGAAATCATCAGCCATAAACCAACTCGTGATCTAAAGATGGTAACACGAGGCAATACCTAGGACGAGGGTGCTTGACAAGAGGGGTAGGAAGAAGCCCAAAATCAGAACCAAAATTCGGCCAGATCCAAAGGCCGTCCCTTAGCTACAAGATCCTGTTTTAGGGGTCAAGGAAGCATAGCAAACGCCAAACAAGTGCATGACTAGGTTGCACAAGACCCTATTTGAGAACTAACAAATGCTGTTTGGATACTCACGCAGCAGCTCGCACAGCGCTAGCTGGCCCTGGTCCTCCTTCCCCCAGCCTTGGCTGACTAGGTTAAGGGTCAGGCAGGACAAGGAGCTACCGACCTTAGCGAAGCCGACTCCAAGTGCTCCAAAAAATCCACTCAAGGGGTCTCGAAAAACAATAGGCTAGTCTAAGAAGGCCGGCTCGACCTGTAGGAGGCACAGGCTCCATCATCGTAGGGCTCCCAAGCTTCTGTTTTTGATCGGCTCAAGTGCCAGGGGGAAGCTCAACAGGGTCGTCGGCCTTGGGCTGGCGACAAGGTTGAGGGTAGAGCACCTTATAGGGTGGAACTACCCAAAGATACCAATAGCTACCAGCTTTGAGAGTTACAGCGCTAAATCGACGAGATCTATAACAACCGTTTTAGATTAGATGACGTCAGTGCATTAGATCCGACGTTTACCGATGCCATCATGCAGGCCCATATGTCGCTGAAATTCAAAGTCCAGTAGATCAAGGCCTATGATTGGACCACCAACGCTAATGAGCACAACGAATTATACCAACGACACATGCCTCTATAGACACCAACGACGCAGCCATGTGCATGGCCTTTTCTTTAACATTGACTGGACCAGCTCGGCAATGGTTCTGGCCCCTAGAACCGACCTCAATCACTTCATTCTGCTAGCTTTTTGATGCCTTCTTTGACGCCTTTTCCACCATAAAGATGAGGAGAAAGGAAATAACTTATCTTTACGTTGTCAAGCAGGGAGATGGCAATGTTAGAGATTATTAATCAGTTCACCCGAGTAGCACTCGAGATCAAGCATGTTGAAGACGAGACCCTAAAGCATGCCTTCATCGGTAGCCTTCGAGACGAGAAGCTGACCTAATCATTGGCTTTTGAGTAGCCGAGCACATTTTCTTAGATGCTCAGCTATGCACAAAGGTATGTCGATGCGGCCAAATATATGAAGAGCCACCAAGAAGAAGGCAGTAGTAGCAGCAACAAGAAGGAGAAAAAGCAAAAGTTGGCGCTCGAGCAGAACAAGAAGAGGAAGAAGGAAAAGAAAACCGAGAAGACAAAGGTGCCGATTGGGAAGTTCCAGAGCTATAGCCCCTAGTTGTGAGTATTGACGGGGTACTCGCCCATGTATTTGGAAGGAACCTGCTGGTCGATCCGCCCAAGCTTAAGGGTAGTAAGATGAAGCGGGACCAAAGCAAGTACGACAACTTCCATAAAGATGTGGCACACAACACCCACAATTGCATTCAGCTCAAGGACCAGATCGAGAGGCTGGTCTGAGATAGGCACTTGAGGGAGTTCGTAGAGCGAGTCCTAAGTCAGAACTCTATAGCTGGGAGAAACGACTAGCCAGCTCAAGATGTGCAAAACCGCCCATGTAACGATGGTGGGAACGTCTTGGAACCCCCGAATATTGTTCACACAATCTTCAGAGGGCCAGTTACCGGGGACACGCCGAGTGGGCAGCGCGCTTATGTCTGGGAAGCTCAACTGGTCAAGAGGGCCAAGCTCATCAACATGTTCGAGCACATCAATAAAATCTATCACCAGCATGACATTCTGATCACCTTTATAGAAGTGGAGGCAGATAAACTTATCCACCCACATAACAATGCTCTCGTGTGTGAGCTCCATATTGCTAACAACATTGTTCAGCGAGTGCTGATCGACAATGGCAGCTTGGCCAACATTTTGTTCAAACAGGCATATGATAAACTAAAAATTAGCAATGCCACCCTCATCCTGGTCTAGACCCCACTTTATGGCTTCACTGGCGAGTGCGTCCGAGCAGTTGGAAAGGTTGGCTTGTTGGTCATCTTCGGTGAGGGGGTTGCTCGGGTAACACGCATTGTCGACTTCGTCGTTGACAAACCCTCATAGCATAATATCATAATCAGTTGTTTGACGTTGAATGCATTGAAGGTCGTGGTCTCCACCTACCACCTAGCCATGAAATTCCCAACAAATAATGGGGTCGGAGTTATTAGGTCGCAACAAAAGAATTCCTGAGCATGTTACACTAATGCTGTCAAAGCTGCAGTAGCTCGGCAACTAGACGTCTTGGCTATCCCCGATGAGCAAGCACCTAAGATGCTTTCCAACCTCGACCCCCATATGCCTGAAGAGGAGGTGAGAGACACCCCTGTGGAGGATTTGGTGCTATTTAACCTAGACCTGGCACATCCCAACCACACAGTGCAACTCGATTCTCAGCTAAAACTTGAGATCTAAGCCGACTTGGAAAAGCTCCTCACGAAATATCGGGATGTGTTCACGTGATCTCATGAGGATATGCCCGACATTGATCCCAGCATTATTAGTCACTGGCTAAATATCCGACCAGACTACAAGCCAGACATTCAGAAGAAGAGAGCCTTCAGCTTGGAGAGGTATGCCGCCATTAATGAAGAAGTTGAGAAGCTCCTGAAAGCCAGATTCATCCGAGAAGTAAAATATCCAAAGTGGTTGGCAAACATAGTCCTCGTCAAGAAGGCAAACAGAAAGTGGCTGGTTTATATAGATTATATCGACCTAAACAAGGCTTGCCCCAAGGACTGCTTTCTGCTACCCTGGATAGATCAGCTCGTAGATGCTACCACTGGGCACGAGCTGCGGAGCTTCATGGATGCTTACTCCAGCTACAATCAAATCCAGATGGCTGAGGAAGACCAAATAAAAACCGCCTTTGTCACTGACTAAGGGCTTTACTGCTATGTGGTTATGCCTTTTGGACTCAAGAATGCCGGAGCTACCTACCAACACCTAGTCAACAAAATGTTTGCTCGACTGATCAGCAAAACCATGGAAGTTTACATGGATGATATACTTGTCAAATCCATCTAAGTAGTAGATTACATAGCTGATCTTCGAGCGAGCTTTGACATTCTTTGGGAATATAAGATGAGACTCAACCTAGCAAAATGCGCATTTGGGGTTAGCTTAGGCAAGTTTCTTAGATTTACGATCAACTAGAGAGGAATCGAAGTCAATCCAGCCTAAGCTTAAGCTGTAATCAATATGTATTCACCTCGGACTGTCAAGGAGGTGCAAAAGCTTACCGGCATGATTCGGCCCTTTCTAGGTTTGTCTCCTAGTCTACCGACAAGTGCCACCCATTTTTTCAAGCACTCAAGGGGAGGTTTAAGTGGAGCAGGAAGTGTAAGGAAGCCTTTCAAAATTTAAAGAGGTACTTAGCCACCCCCCATTCCTATCCAAACATTTGCTGGGAGAAGTTTTATACGCCTACTTCGTCGTGTCGAAAAAGGTTGTTAGCTCAGTCCTCGTCCAAGAAGAAGACATAGTTCAGAAGCTCATCTATTACACCAGTCTTGCGGTCGAAGGTGCCAAGGAAAGGTATCCCTTGCTCGCAAAACTTACATTTTCCCTCATCACTTTGGCTGAGAAACTGTGGTCGTATTTTCAAGGCCACACTATTTGAGTCCTGACGAAGTTCCTTCTTCAGCAAGTCCTCCAGAGCTTAGAAATATCAGGACAGATGGCCAAATAGTCGGTCGAACTCAGTCAATATGATATTCATTTTCTCTTGTGGATGGCTATCAAAGCCCAGCCCTTGTAGATTTCATTGTCGAGTTCACTGATTTCAAGAAGAGCACGCCATTAGCCAAAAAAGCCCTTGTCGAAGATCAAGACACCGTAAGCGACAGTGGAGGAAGTGATGCCTCTAGACCAAAATCAGAATGGAAACTCTTTGTGGATGGATCCTCCTGTGCTGAGGGTTTTGGTGCTACGCTGGTCCTAACCAGCCTGGACGGATATAAAACAATTTAGGCACTTTGGTTCGACTTCAAGGCCTTGAACAATGAGGCCAAGTACAAAGCACTCTTGACCGAACTTAGAATTGTGAGAGACCTCAGGGTGGACCACATAACAATGCACAACGACTCCATGCTCATCATCCAATAGGTTACTGGGGTGTTCTAAGCCTGAACAAAATCCACGACCACGTATTAACAAGAGGTCAAGGCATTGCTCGGGCAATTTAGAGCTTACTCATTCAGGTGGATCCTTGGATCTGAAAATTCCAAGATGGATGCGCTTGCTTGGCTGGCCTCGAGCTTGGGCGACAGTTAGCTCACGTTGGTCCCCATTGAGAGATTAGCCGAGTCGAGTATCAACAAGGAAGTGGCAAGTGTATTGAAGAGCAAGAAACTACTTGGATGGAGCCAATCATCCGATACTTGACCATAGCTAATTGCCTGGCGCCAAGAACAGGCACGTTGGATCACAACAGCTTGGCCCAGTATTCGATGATCGGTAGAAAACTTTATCAATGAGGCTACACTACCCTATGTTTGAAGTATGTAGGGCATGGAGAAGCCCAATATTTAATGAAGGAAATTCATGAAAGGCTATATGGCAATCACTCTGGGGGGCGATCTCTGGCCTAGAAGTGTCTTCGACAAGGATACTACTGGCCGACCATGGAGCAAGACTACAAGGACTTTGTGTGGAAATGCCTTAAATGCCAGCAGTTTACGAGGGTGCCCGAACACCACGCCGAACCACTCACCTTGGTAACATCGGTGTGGCCTTTTGCCAAGTGGGCCATTGACCTTATCAGACCCTTTCATCAGGCCCGGCCTCAATTTAAGTATTGCATTATGGCCATCGACTAACTCATGAAGTGGGTGGAAGTAGAGCTGTGCATCAACATGACCGAGGCCAAATGCACCAACTTTATATAGAAAAACATCATTTTGCCAGTTTGGAATCCCATATATCATTGTGACCGACAATGCCAAATAGTTCGAGTCTTTAGTCTCTTTTGTTTGTGCAAGCAGCTCAGCATTAACAAGGTCTTCTCCTTTATGAGCTACCCTCAGAGCAATGGGTAGATTGAAGCCATTAATAAGACGACCAAGACAACATGAAGAAAAAACTCGATGATTTTAAAGGCATGTGGATCGACAAGCTCCCAAAGGTTCTCTGGGCATACCAAACAACAGCCCGAATTGCCACCAGGGAAACTTCATTCTCTCTCGTGTATGGGGCCGAGGCTATCATCACGATAGAAGTTGGACTACCGAGGTTCAGGGTTGAGCAATACAAAGAATTTGGAACACCAAGATCATGATGTCCGAGCTTGATCTACTCGAGGAGAAGAGAAACCATGCTGCGATCTGTAACGTGGCTCAAAATCACGTCGTTGCTCAGTATTATAACAAATGGGTCCAACCGAGGAGCTTCAAAGTTGGTGACTTAGTGCTAAAAAAGGTCACTGTTTAACAACCTGGCTTGGGGTCCTTTGACCCAAAGTGGGACAGACCATACAAAGTGATCAGAATTGTCCATCCAAGCACCTACAGGCTATCTGACATGGAGGGCAACCCGGATGAGCTTTTGAAAAGATTGTTTTGCTAACTAGAGGCAGAAACCTTTTTTGACCTCCAGCTACATTCTTTTGTAACTAGACCTGTTAAGCAGGGCTAGAATGTAAATATATACATTAATGAAAAATTTAAGTTCTACACAGTTCCATTGAGCAATTTGTGTTAAGAATATTTAACTCACAAAGAGGGGCCATAACTCTGGCCCGGGGGACTCGATGCCAACTCCCAAAGAGGGAGAGCATCCCGATCAACCAGGCTAGGGGGCTAGTCAGCATAACATCGACCATCAGTCTATCACTGCACAAAGCACTCGGACAGAGCCGCCCTTGCATGACCATGCCTGACCAACATTAGACTTGTAAAAGTTTGAATGAACTTAAGGAAGTCTAAGGAAGGCGACTAGGAATAGGGTACCACACGCCGTTGTGCTCTACCCGACCGAGAAATAGACACTCCCTGCTCGGCTAAACTCGGTAAACGCATATCGTTTTTTTCTGAGAAAGTATGTTCCTGAGGAACATTCAACTTGGAAAAGTAAGACATTTTGTTTTTGAGACACTAAACTCGGTGAAAACGAAATTGGGAAGACATGAGTCCTGAATCCATTTCCAAGAATGTTTCTTCCCAAGGAACATTCAACTTGGAAGAATTCTAAACTCAATTCCTCTCTTGAGAAGCATCTAACTCAGAGAAATGAGGTTTAAACTTCATTCCCAAGAAGCTCTTAACTTGGGAGCTCGACAAGCTTCCAAAGAATGGAATTAACATTTCATCTAAGAACAATCTCACTTAAGAGATTTTGAATTTAAATTAAAAGAAAAATTTCAAGAAGTGATGAGCTTAGAAAAGAAATAAAATTTTATTAATGAAAGTAGTAGGGAGGTACAAATAACTGGATACCTCCTGAGCCCGGATGGCGAACTACAAAAGAAGGGAACAAAACACAAAGTTTATGCCTGGGCTCCATCCTCAGCATCGTTACCATTCCCGCCATCTCCCTCGTCCTCACCGTCTGCCTCGACCACTACCTCTGGATCAGGCTATTGCACTTCACCCTACTCTGGCTCGACAATGAGTGACTAGTCAAAATCCACCACCTCAGGATGCTTTTCAATAATATTATCCCACAGATCGGTCATCCCGAGATAGTAAAAGTCTACATACTCGGGCAACGACTTGAACTCCTCCACGGCCTAGACTAATTAATCGAGCAGTTCTTCCCTTAGGAATCGCTGGTGCTTAGCCTTGGAGGCTCGTAATTGTTCCCTTAGGTGATTGACCTCGTCCTAGGACTGGTCGACCTTATTCCTCGCCCCTTGGGCCGCCTCCTTCGCTTGCTCGGCCTCCACCTTGGCCTGTTTGGCCTCTTCTTTTTCCTTATTAGCCTCGGCTTTGGCCTAAGAAAAAGATTCCTTGATTTGATCAAGCTCAATGCTCTTGGACTCGAGCTCATTCTCGACCGCATCTTTCTCAAACACGGTCTTGTTGTGCATCTTCTTTTCAAGGCCGAGCTCTTTTCGCTTAGCCATATAAGCCATCTCCAATAATGCACAGGCCTAAGAAGATGAAGATTAAAGCACGAAAAATCCAAGTTAAAAAGAGCTAGGGATAGGAGTTTAGCTTACCTTGACGGTGGAACGGAAGGTAGTATGGAATAGGCCTTCATAGTTCTCTCCTTAGAGATTCTCCAAAAATGATTCATTGGGAATGATCTCGGTGATGTTATCAAGGATAAGGCGTAGGGTATTTCGATACCTCCTCTGAAGATCGCCTGAAGGTGGTTGGACAGCAGTTGTGATGATGGGAGGTTAGGCCTCGCTGAACGAAGCCCTAGCTTTTGTCGATGGAGGTGGGGGAATGACTTGGACTGTTTGGGGTGGTTGCTCGGTATGTGCCAGTTGCTCAGACCTTGATGGGTGCTCTGTTCTCAAGGTCCTCTTTTGTTTAGGCTGAGCCATGGCCTTCCTTTTAGATTGGTGAAGACTTTTCATCAGAGCTCGCCTCTTTTCTCGGGTAGTTGGCTAGGAAGACATTTCTGCAACAAACAACAACAAATCTCCTAAGTCAAAGCGAGCTCGACAAAAAAAAAAAACTCTAAGCTCACCACTAATCCGGAGCTGCCTTGATAGGTATAGGAACCAAATATGTCCTCAAGGTCCTTGTCTGCTACAGGTGGCCCCATGTATTGGATGATGATGGCTCTCTCATTGGCAACCCAGATTTAGAGGTGCTCGGCCCCAGGATATCGGCAGCGCTCGGCCTTGCCACTATTACCTGCCCAACCGACAGGGCAGGCTGGATGTTGGAAGAGGGATTAATTCTGTTGGACTCCCCAAATCAACCATAACTGGAAAGACTCACTTTCATGAGTAGGAAAGATTGCTGCCTTGTGGACTCTGGCTTGGCGAACAGGTCTTCCATTGCCCTGATAATGTCACTCGGTGCCCATGGTTTCTTAGACTAGACGTGCCCCTACTCAAATGTCCTCAGAATGCGCTGGTCCTAGCAAAGGAAAGGGTGTAATGGCAAGCACAGCCTAGCCTTGAAGAAATCCACATACAATGCAATGAACCCTAGGGTGGAGTCAGGGGTGAATCTTGTTAGACGTGTATGCCCTAAGAAGTAAAAATATAATATGTTTTTGGAGACATTTTTATCAATAAAGAATTTATTTATTATTTATATACCAAATCTTGTCCTCTTTACGTTCATATTTGTTAAATGTATGTTAAGCAAACAATAGTCTGAGACTGTTAGTCTAAACCTTTAAGAATTGGGAATATGATGGATAGATTATGTGGCAGACATGATTCTTAAGGTGACAGTCTAAATTTTAAGATCTACAATCGAGGGAATAAAGTTGGGCGTTTTATTCATGCAAAGATTGTTATGTTGTCTATATCCCTATTGGGAGATGGTTTGTCTTGACCATTGGCGGTGGACTCTATGAATAGAAACATTGGCGCATTGTCATAGGTGACGATGTGTTGGATCGGGACATAAAGTGAATTGATTTAGATTAATAATTCTATCTCGACAAATTGATTCACTTTAGACAATCGTTTGTATTGTATCTTAATCCTGAGATAAATAGTGGGCCCGTTGTCTTGACTTATGTCTTTTGATGTATCAAAGGGTGACATCCACATTTTTATAATGGTACGCATGCTGGTACATTGGAGGCATGACTCTTGATAGCGTAGACTTGTTAATCATAGATATGGAATCCATAGCTCCTCTTTAGGAGTAGAGATATTCTCTTATATGTGTTATGCTGTAATTAGAAAACTAGAGCGTTCAACGATTTGGATCCATGGTGTAACCGAATGGTATACTATCTTTGGATGGGAAGTTTTTCAATGTTGAGACAATAGAAGTAAGATAAAAATAATTGAGAAGGTAAGACAGAACTTGTCCTTAAGCCGATTATGGACAATCCTACAAGGATACGATATATTATGATATGTCATGGAGACTTAGCTATACGGGCTTCGTAATTCTATATAGTTTGAGAGTGTAGTTCTAAGCTTTTAGTGGAGTAGCGTTGGAGTTGATAATTATGAAATGTATGTCTAGGATAGTGGGTTTCGTAATCATCAGGAGCTTAAACTATATAAGTCCATTTGGTCCCCTTTGCTAGCTCATAAAAATCTTGTAACGATACGACGAGCTTTTCCAATAATTGGTGACTTATGTTAGAATTATCATATTAGCAGAAATTCTATAAAATCAGATAATTCATGTTTGTTTATTGGTTGAATTAATTTTGTAATAAATTAATTTAAGATAAACTTGTTGAATTATCAGGATTAGATAATTCATATCTGTTTATCAGTTGGATTAATTTTGAATTAATTCAAAATAAAGTTGTTGAATTATCAGAAATATTTATTTTCCTAGAGATTATCTAGATATGACTGTTTTAATCAGATAACTTCTCTATTGAGTTATTTGGATTAAAACTAAGGCTCTATCCCAATAATCTCGGGTGGAAAATAAAGATTTGTAGAGATCTTTTATCGAAGGTTTGGTAGGCCGATCTTTAAGTTTAGCCTGCCGATTGAGGAGGTTCGACAGGTTGATCTACCAGTTCGGCCTGTCGACCTACGTTAAAAGGATCACATGTTTTCATGTAAATTTTATCAAATATTGATTTTGATTTGAATTTTTGAGGCCTTATCTGATAAGGACTGACTCTTGGGCCCAACCTCTATAAAAGGAAAGTGAGTCTCATTATTATTTAGATCTATTAAGAAATCTAGAGTGAGACTCTGCAACTCCCAGAAAGCTACCATTCACAAATCACGAATTATAGCTTTGAGTATTTCTCAATTGGTTGGAAGGAGAGTCATTGGGGAAACGTTGAATGACATGAGCCCACACTCACTTTGATCGTGGATAGAGAATAACAAAGAAGGCCAGTTGGTTGAGGTCCTTCTAGAACATTATTTCTCTTCATTGATTGCAGGAGCTTTTCAGCACACAAAAGGTTAGTAAGATCTGGTTAATTTATGCATATAGCATGTCAAACTTGTGTTTTGGAAAATACTTTGATATAAAAAATTTTAAAATTTTGCTGCATACTATTTTTCCAACAAATCTTCCTCCTTAGGCATGACAAGGTCAACGTCATCGGGGATGTTGAACTCACGGATCAGATCCTCAAGTCAGATCTCTGTCATTGTGCTTGAGTAGCCTACTGTGAATGTTTGGCTAGGCTGGGATCTTTGATAAGCAGTCACCCCTTGGACTCGGGTGACGATGAGTCTTTTTGTGTCCTCCTTTCCCTCAATAGCACTCTCCTCGAGATCCACGTGCTCGATTGCCCGCTCCTCATCGAAGATCTCGACGGTAATCTAACCCACGACCTGACTGGGTCCCCGCCTTCTCAACCAGAGGTGCTTGGTTCACCGGTAGCCACCTCCAAGCTGACACGCTTCTAGGCTGTAACCTAGGACGTGCCAGCAGTGGCAGCGCTGATGTATGGATCTTCACCTTTGCACGGTCTTACTCGGCGTCTCCCATCCAGCAAGTCAAGAAACTCTTGCTCGGGTACCGTCTCGTTGTCAAGCCTTAGAATTTCAGCCAGCCTGCCTGCCCTATCCTACCCCGAGGATAATCCTTCGATATCCACTTCCTCAGATATCGACCTCTCTGTTTCGATGCTGCTATCCGACCATGAAATATCTACATTTTGGGAGTCAAAAAGGTCACTCATCTTTTTGTAAGCTTCTTGGGAAATTACCTGATCGGGTTATGAAAGCTCAGGAAAATAAAGTCCTCCGGTTCGTGACTACAGCTCTGCAGCTAAAACTCATAAGTTGCAAAATGTGGCTTTGGTTGCACATGAAAATGACAAGGGGCGAGGTTCTATTTATAGTTGCCTCAGGTAAAAAACTCGAGCATGAAAAATGAAGAGGTGCGATGATTACGCTTATTAGGGAAACATCCAATTGCATGTCGACATGTATCCCTCCGAGCTTCATCACGTCACCTTCCATCTCCCGCTGCCCTGGGATGCCGCTTGAGCTCCATCTTGAGCCAACCTTACTCTCGCGGCATAGTCCACCCGGTCAAGTGTCGACCAGGTGAACTGGGGGGCTACTACTAGGGGTGAGCTTGGTGCCACCATCGAGGAGTTCTACTCTAGGTGGTCGGCAAACCTACTCGGCAGGAGCTACTAGGAGCAAATAACCAACCCCAATAAGCTCGGATCATCTGTTTGAGGTGCTTTTCAGGGCCCCCAGGCTGCGGCATGAATGGTCGCCTACTCGGGTTAGACACTAGCTTGGGTCGAATTTATTTAACTTGCATGTAGGCTGCTATTCGCCATCACTGGCCAATAGATGGCGGACAACTAGCCGTTGGATGGGAACTAATCCACCAATGGAGGGCATGACACTTGCCTTCTGCCTTCTAACATGCCTTGATGTGACGCATGGGTTGTGGGCAAAACCCACATGACACCCGGTTTAAGTGGCAACCTATAAATAGAGCACATTTACTGTATTCAAGAAAGTGTGCTCCTTCCCACCTAATTTGATCCCATTCTCTGCCAAGCAATACTTGCCTTGAGCATCAGAGAGCCCTTGTTTTTTACCTAACCAGTTTCTCCACCTCTGAAGCGTCATTCCTCTTGTCGCAGGTATGTCTAAGCAGACAGAGTCGAGTAGAGAAGAGCCGTCTACCATGTGCAGCCGCACGTGGTGTTGATCTGCAGCCAAATTATGGTAAGCATCAACAACAATGTTTTGTGATAGTCAGAGTGCTATTTTTCTCAGTAAAGATCATATGTTTCATGAGGGAACTAAGCACATTGATGTTTGCTATCACTTTGTTCGTGAGGTTATTGCTCATGGTGATATTGTTGTGAGAAAGATCAAGATTAGTACCCATAATAATCTTGTCGATATGATGACTAAGTCATTATCTACATCCAAGCTTGAGCATTGGTTGGACTTGTTTAGTGTTCGTTGTTGAGGTTTGCCCTTAGGGCTGTTTTTTGTGGAAGAGGTGGAGATAGTTTGTTGAAGATTTGTTCCTTGAAGTGGAATTCGCATCAAGGAGGAGATTGTTAGAGTTTGGTGACCCATATTTAGTTTGGCCCGACCTAAAAAGCTCACGGTGTTACAATTGTGGTGAAAAAAAAAAGTGAGATTTTTCATGAGAGCTCTGGTGGTAGTGGAGGGATCGGGCTGATAGGCTCGATTCTGTAGCCCACCACTGATCTCGTTGGGGTGCGGGGGCTTAGCTCTCGCGGTACAAACCTTTGTATTTTTGAGCCATTTAGTTTATGTTTTTGGGCCCATAGGGTTTTGTTTATACCTATATATATGATGTATTGCTTTAGGGTTTTGTTATTATCAAATTTTAGTCTCCCTAATCGCCTACATCTTGTAATATTCATGAGTTTAGTGATTTTCTTCTTCTCTGCCTGTGGTTTTTCCTGACTTGGGTTTCCACATAAATTTTTGTGTGTTCTTGTTCTTTGTTTCTATCACATTATTTTCGTAACAAAGATCCAAGTAACTATGGTCCCAAGGAGGAAGAGCAAGAAGAAGACCAAGTAAATGCGAGTTCTGGCCTTGAGGAGTTTGTCCATTTTGTTCTGCCACCAAGCTATAATTATGTTATCAATCATTTTGAGTTTTGTGGATATTTATTACGAATGCACATCTATTACAGCTTTAAAAGATCAAAATTTCAAGAGCCCCACATTGAAAAAATGATAATGTTTTCTCTGTACTATTAGTTGTATTTCTTATTCATGTATAAAAAAAAGTTGATCTTAAATATCCTTCCTAACATATGTAAGGGTAAGTCTGTTTGAGAGGTTCGAGTTATAGTGGTTTAAAATTTTAAGATTTGAAATAAATGTTCAAAAAGTATGGTTTGAAAGTGAGATTCAAACTGAAATCCAAAATCTTTTCTCACATGTGAGAAAGATTGAGCTCAAAAATCTTGAAATTAAGGAGGTAAATCTAGTTGTCTTGTCAATGTTTCAAGTTGGGTCTTAAGCTTTTTAATACTTAAGAATTAGTTTTCATACTTTATTTGCTAAAAAATCTTGAAATCAAAGAGGTAGATCTAATTGTCTTTTCAATATTTTAAGTTGGGTCTTAAGCTTTTTAATACTTAAGAAATAGTTTTCACACAATTTCTAAAGCCTAAATCTTAGGAATTTGGAATGAATTCACTGAATCCTTTGAGCCTGCTAGTGATGAATCAAATACCAGAGCTCTTACGACCAATTTCTTTTTGAATCTGCTACCATAGGGCTTTGAATATTGAGAAGCTGGAGATACACAACGATAAGAAGAGAAAAAGTAAATAAATAGTTATTAGACTTTCAGCCAATAGATTATAGGTAAATAATTTAGTGCAATATCATGTATATTGTTTTGAAATTTCATGTTTTTATCTTATTATAAAAATATAATAGGCATTTTAATGTTATTAAAAATACTATAAAATTAATATCTTGGCATGACAATTTCTTAATAAAGTGAAGATACTAATCTCGCTAACATATATCAAATATTATTTTAAACATGATTTCACTAAATTAGACAAAAACATTAATTCATTCTTACACCAATAATACAGAATGTCGCACTCCTAAAGCTTTTTGGCATCAAGTAGACCAAAAAGTGCTTAGCTCCAAAAGACACATAATCAACAAGTTTGACTAGATTCCACAAGATTATAAATTTATGGTCATCGTCACACCATCGGAATCATGAAGTCAAACAATAATTCAATGCCGTTTATCCTTTTTTTTTTTTTTTGTTGGAGACTAACCAAAGAATGGCTTGAAATATCTTATCGCTAAATTACAGTAGTTTTTTATCCACTCTTGACTAGTGGAGTAATCCAATACAGTTTCACCTAACTTTCTTCTTTGCATCCTAGCCTGGACTTGAATTAGCATGATATTAAACATATGCTAGTCTTCTCTTCGTAATCATCCATTGTACTAGCCAATGAGCTAGGATATTCCAATTTGTCGTTTCATAGTTACAAGAGAGAGAGGTGGGAACCTTGGCTCCAATCTCCATGGAAGTATCTGAGGGAATCGGAGTCGGCAACTCTCAGAAAGAGCTCGATGCCGGAGCTATGTTCGTTCTCCAATCAAAGGGTTAGTGTATTGAGAATGACTGATTGACTAGTCTAACGCTTGAAATTATGGATTGGTAATTCTCTTTGTTATAGTTTTTTTTTTCTCTCTCTCAAGATCTTTCTAAACAGTCCAAGAAAAAGGCAATGCAAAAGCAGAAGCAAGAATAATTAGCAGACAACGCATAGGATATTAGTATGAAACTCGGAAGCACACTAGAAAGAAACCAGAATAATAGTTGGCACTGTCCTTGTTCATGGACAGATCATGGTAATAATCAATAATTATTAGACCCACTATCTATGTGTGCTTATATATATACATAAATATTTTTCCGTTTTGATATAATCACCTTTGTTTTTGGGAGCCAGACCTTCTTGTTGTCCGCACATCGAGACATGACCTGAGAGTAAAGAGGTCTTAAGTACAAACTCTTACAATTGCACTCTAAATTGTAACATGTAATGACCCTTTAACGTGTTTCGAACCTATTTGCTATGTCTACACTTTGAAAAGAATCTCTCCTTGTGACAAAGTGAAATCGACACTTTCATTTTCCCGTGAAAACTGGGTGCGATCTGATTTCCTTTCCCACGAGACATTCAGATGCGCCATTTGCATGTTTTCGAGAATGACGTTTTTAATGCATATGCCGTCGTATGTCATGGCCATGTTGATTTGTTTTTCGATTTGAGTATCAAGAAACGTAACCGTGTTCTACTTGGCTAAGCCCCGTGATCGTCCAAGGCGGGAGTTTGCTTTTTGTCTCTTGAGTCCTCTCAATGATGAACACTATTTGAACTCATCTCTTTTACTTTATACCATCATGGTATGACAATCACCAATTGATTTTTTATTTTTCTAATTTTGAGATTAATTGTCAGGGTCTTGGCTGCACTGTGGGTACCACTTGACAACGTCAATAGTGTCATCGGTGATTCTAAGTCTTCCATTTGCTCTGGCATTGTTGGGTTGGGTTGGAGGAGTGATTTGCCTGGTTTTGGCAGGCTTGGTAACTTTCTATTCCTACAACCTTTTGTCATTGGTTCTGGAGCACCAGGAGAAGATTGGACGACGTCAGCTTCGGTTCCGAGACATGGCCCGAGATAGTTTAGGTGGGCATAGATTATCTATATGTAACAAGGGAATAAAAAAAAATTAGTATGAAATCATAATAGCAGATTTTGAACTCAAGAAATTTGATAAAACCGACATTGATTGCCGTGAATGTACATAATTTTTGCAAAATGTTAGGGTATGGGACATTGAAATGCCATGTATTTTCCTTTATAATATTGTCATCGTCAGGTCCAGCATGGGGCAAATACTTTGTTGGGCCACTGCAGTTATGGATATGCTTTGGCGCTGTCATTGCCTGCACTCTTCTTGGAGGGCAGAGCCTTAAGGTCAGTGTCTTCTTATTGGAATTACATTTAGGCCTAATTCTATCGGTTAACTTTTACCTCTCCATTGTCACAAAATCAGAAGGAATTTAAGAGAAACAGAACAGAGTAATTCACAATCGCTTTTTCTTTCTGGCAGTACATTTACTTGTTGGCAAATCCAAATGGAAAAATGAAGCTTTACCAATTTATTGTCCTGGTTGGAGGAGTAGTTCTAGTTCTAGCACAAATGCCATCCTTCCACTCCCTAAGGCATATCAACCTTGTTTCTTTAATCCTTTGCCTTGCTTTCAGCGCTTGCGCTGCAGCTGGTTCCATATATATTGGTAAGAACTGCAATATAATTTTCAGGCACACTACTATCTTGGTATTAATGTGATAAGTTTTCAGTTGCATGTGAATTTCTAATGGCTTAAAAGTCCATATCGTTTTTTTTTTATTTATTTTGAATTTAGGGTTAAGAAATTTAAACTTCATATCTTGCATATCTTGTGGTGGAGTAAGGATTGGAGCTACAATTAGTCTATGTCTTTATTTTATTCATATTACTAATGATCCTCCAAGATATTCACTTGTCTCGGTCTGTTCTTCGACATTCAGTAATTATATGTCTAGCTACATTAACATTTTTGAAATATACAGTTCAACCCTCTTTTAATAAACTACATATTTTCAAACAGAATTTAGCATGAGCAAAGTGACTTTTGAGGGTTTTTAAAGGGATTAATAAAAGAAAACGTGCAGTTCTGAAAAAAAAAATTATAAAAAGAAAAAAAAAAGATCTCAAATAAAAACCTTTACCCTGCCTATATCTGAAATTTCCGCTTTTTATTATTTTTACCATTTTATCCCTTCTAAAATAGTTTCGTGTTCAAGTGGGTCAAAAGTGTACACCTTAAAAATGTTGGGTAGATTGGACTTCTAAAATTAACGTCAAGGATCAAAATAAGACTTTTTTTTTTGTTCGGAGAAAATGAGACAAATGTTTTGCTATTGTTTGTTTGTTTGTTTTTGTTTTTTTGTTTTTTTTTTCTCCTTCTTCTTTTGAAGTGAAAACGACGATTGCATTAAGAGGCAGAAAGGTCCAAACAAGAGTAGTTAGAAAAAGGTTATTTGCAGGTTTATACCTCTATATTTTAGGTTTATTCAAAGAATATATTTTGGTTTTTAACTTTATTAAATTTATACCTTCAGTAAGATTTAATATATAATTTTATATCTTGCCTAATAATCTTTAATTTTGACTTAAAATTACCAAAATACCCTCTAATTAAAAACAAAGTAACTTGAAAAACTTATAAAAAACTATATACTAAGGTTTTTTGCCTTCAAAAATGTTTATAATACCTTCAAAAATATGTGTTTTGTGTGTTTCTATTTTTGTTTTCTTCTTATTTTTTTAAAAGTTTTAGTTTTTTATATTTTATTTAAGGATAATTTGATCATTTTGAAGGTCAAAATCAACTATTGAATAAAGAATGGTATAGATTTGTATATTAAATCTAATATAAAGACATTTGATAAGATCGAAAACCAAACATATAATGTTTAAATTAACCTAAAACTAAGGGTATGGAGAGATAAATATCCCTGAGTATGTAAGACTAAAACGAGCTACACTATAGGCAACCTTGTTAACATCACGACGCCTAAAAATACAACGGCAATTAAGATAGTCTAACAATATTATTGAGTTAACGCACGTAACGTTTCTTCCCATGAACAGGGCATTCCAAGGACGCACCAACAAGAGACTACTCAGTGAAGGGAAGTGACAAGGACCGTGTTTTTGGGACTTTCAATGCTATTTCAATTATAGCTACCACATATGCCAGCGGAATAATTCCTGAGATTCGCGTAATTCCTGGAGCTACTTTGTTTGAAAAATTGCTTATTATCACTAGAACTATATGATAATTATAGAAACTGCTACTATTTTTTTTTTTGTTTTTAACAAAATTAAGTGTTTGACATTTTTAATTCAACTAAAACTTTTGGTTCCTACAATGTAAAGCTCTCAAATGCAATAGTGTCAACAAAAGTGACTATAGTGTAAGGTTCTCATATGTTTTAGTTTTAGTCAACATCATTTCAAATCATTAATTTGAGCTAATGTTACTAAGCACGGATTTTGTTTTGGTTTCCTAAGGTTTGTAACTTATAATGCAGGCCACAATAGCACCGCCAGTACAAGGGAAGATGTTGAAAGGGCTATGTGTGTGTTATAGTGTAATAGCAGTTACATATTTGAGCGTTGGAATATCTGGATATTGGGCATTCGGGAATCAGGCACAGGGAACACTTATTTCAAATTTTATGGATGCTCAAAAGGGCCCTTCGCTTCCCACTTGGTTTCTTGTAATGACCAATGCCCTTACTCTTACGCAAGTCTTGGCCGTGACCTTGGTAAGGTTCACACTCACTCCTCATCTATATATTATTTTTGAAATTATTGTATCATGACTTGGTTGACCTAAAAATTTACATAGAATGGACCTCAGCTTGATATGAACATGAAACACATGTGATACAAATTGTCACCCTAATAACTAGCTATCTAACTAAGATAGCTAGATAAATTGTTACCACAGCTCGACATGAGAAGTGTGTGCATCATGTGCTTTTTTTTGGCCTTATTTTTATCAAATCAACTTAATATGTGATTATCTATGTATGCAAGGTTTACTTGCAGCCGACGAATGAAGTTTTTGAAAACAAGTTTGCAGACCCAAACAAGGATCAATTTTCCACAAGGAATGTCATTCCAAGGTTGATTTTCCGGTCAATATCCGTCATTGTAGCAACTCTTTTTGCCACAATGCTGCCTTTCTTCGGAGACCTAATGGCGTTGTTCGGGGCATTTGGATGCATCCCTCTGGATTTCATATTGCCCATGATTTTCTACAATGCGACTTTCCAGCCTTCCAAGCGTGGCCTCATTTGTTGGGTTAACACATTCATAGCAGTGGCTTCCTCGGTGCTGGTTGGCGTTGGGACTATAGCGTCTGTTCGCCAAATAGTTCTTGACGCCAAGCAGTATCGCTTGTTTGCCAATATGTAAACGCAGTTATTAGTTCCTAAAGATAGTAATATTACATTTATCATGTACCTGCCCTTCTAGATTAATTAGATATACACAGGACTATATGTTTGATTATACATTAATGTAGGGAGTCATCAATTGTAAAGGAATAAAAGTAATAAATTGTAATCTATTTTAGTAAGTAGGTAAACCATTGATCTACTTCGACTAAACCAACTAATTAAAGTATTAAAAATAATAAGTGAGAAAATTACATGTCTTGTCACACTTTAAAAAAATATATATTTATTCATGTCATACTTAAAAAATTATATCATACTACCATTCATAATACTTGTTTAAAAAGTACTACACTAAAACATATGTAGTATTTATAAAAAGTAAGTTTCAAAAGAAGACATTGATGAAAATTTTTCATATTTTTTGGATATTTATCTTTTTATACCTACTGTTATTGGTTAATTCAAAGACTACACCTTTAGTTTTTGATCTTATCGAATGTATACGTTCGTATTAAATTTCATACATAAATCTATATCTTAATTCAAACAATATTTGATTTTTTTTTTTATTGTTGCCTATTAAAATGACCAAATTATCCTTAAGTAAAAGAGAAAAAATTAAAACTTTCAAACAATAGAAAAACAAAAACAAAAACACACAAAACACTTATTTTTTAGGGTATTCTTTACATTTTTTAAGGCAAAAACTTCAGTATAAAGTTTTTTTTTAAGCTTCTAAAGTTATCTTATTTTTCAATTTGAGGGCATTTTGGGTAATTTATAGGTCAAAATTAAATATTGACTGGAACTGGAAACATGTATAAATTTGTTTCTTAAATCTAATATAAAGGTATAAATTTGACAAAATAAAAAAGTGTAGGTATATTTTTTGAATAAATCTAAAAATAGGGTATAAAAAAGTTAAAAAAACCTACAGAAATTATACTAAATAGTACAGTTTTAATTTCTACTATAAACAAATAACACTTTTAAAAATATTTAACTACATAACATTTTTGGAATCATGTGCTCTTTTTAAAAACTTGAATATTCAATTTTATCTTCTTTTTTTTTCTTTTACTTCTTCTCTTTCTTTTTGTTATCTCAATGTTGTTTCGTATTTTTCTCTATGGCATTTTATAGCAAAATAAATTTCATTTTAGACTAAATGGGTTATTTATTTAACATTGTTATATTTTGACCTATTTATTTTGAATCCTAATAAATAGTAGTCTAATTCCCTCATTCTCCTAAAACCCTATAAATTTTTTCTACACCTGCCTAAAAATTAAAGTAAGCCACTGGTTAACTTTTGAGAAAACTGGTGATTTACAGAAGGAAAAAAAATTCTCAACATAATACACACAAAACTAAAGTACCCTACTAGCACACTTTTGAGTAAGCCAGTGGTTAAAAAGAGGAAAAGGAAAATTTTCATGCGGGTGTAAATCTCGTTAGCAGGGAGATTTACGGCGGTGGTGCTGTCGTCAAGGGAGGGGGAAATTGCGTGGTGATGTTGTAGAAGGGAGAAACAACATCACAAGAGAGGGTAATAAAATGACACCAGCATCAACGGAAAAGGAGAAAAAAGGAGAGAAAAAGATTAGGATTCTAGAGTAGGGTTGGTAATATCATTTAAAAAAGAAATCAGAACATTTTGAAATTTTCCTATTCACGCACCCTAGAAGTGGCATTTCTTTAGACCTTAAAGAAGATATGTATATTTCAAGATCAGTCTATGAACATTTTAAAAATGCATTTTTTTCTTCTATAACTAGCTAGATTTATGGATGGAATTTTTACCTGTGTGTACGAATACCCACAAGTACCCACCCCTAATAGGACAGGTATATGGGATATTATATAGGGTAAAGGTGGGGGCGGATATGGGGTGTTAACCCCCAAGAAGGTGGCAAGGAAGCTTCACCCACGACCCAATTATCTGTATTTTTGTTGTTGTTGCTGTTGTTGTTGTTGTTGTTTTTTTTTTTTTTTTTTTTTATATATATACATATTTACATGTATAAGCGTGTGTGTATGTTTATTCTCCCACGGAGCCAATGAAGGACTAGTGGAGCTCAAATTTTTTATCTTATATATATAAATAAGTATTATATTATAGTAATACACAATAGCCCCTACAAAAAATTTAAAATAATCTCATACCCCTCATTAAAAATATCATTTTCTCTAAAATTTTAATAGACATGAAAATCTATTAGGACAGTTGAAGTGTATTAATAAAATTGACTTTAAATAGATTTTTGCTTTAACAATTAGCCTCCGCTAATCAAAATTTCTAGCTCTATCACTCTATATATTTTATATATTTTGGGTGTGATTTGACGGTCACGTTTTCAATAAATACTGTTATTATTGTTAAAATATATCCTTTTTAGAAATGTAACCATTGAAAACAAGTTCCCCTTATATATTTATACATGTATTTATACAAAATCCGGCCGTCTGAATTTTTATAAGGGAATTTTAAAAAAATTATCGGCCCAGTTCTAGTTTGGGTCTAAATCTTGGCCCAGCCTAACTCGGGCCAAAAGAGACGGGCCATGGGCTAGCTTGATTGGCCTAGCCCAAATTGATAAATCTAGACGCTATGAAAAGAATATCCAAAAAAAAAAGAAACAATGTTGTTAGAATTTTAATATTTTGGCTTATTTTACAATTTTAGTTTTTGGATTAATGGAGTTTGGATTTTTTTCACGCTCTATTTTTATAAGACATAAATAGATATGTTGCTAAATTTTATAATTTATTTAATAAAATTTGATTCAAATTAAATGGTATTACAATAATTTTTAAACTCTTAATGGGCAAATAGGTAAAGTATGGAATGGTTCCCCTAATGGGGATTCCCCGACCCCTTGGCTTAAATTAGGTGGATATGGGGGGCAAAAAGTAAGTAGTAAGATAGGAAGGTGGGGGAAACATACCTATTCCCATCTCTCCCCATTGTCATCCCTAGCTGGATTAGGACTTGAGCTGGCTGAGATATCCCTTACAAGTTGGAAGCAGTTGTCTTAACCAAACAAAACCTTACAAAGATATGTTATTACCAAAATGTTTACATGGAAATACAATATTTCTATGTAAATATAAAAATTAACTAACAAACTCATTGGACATCATCGGCGTCGACGATGTCATCGTTGGCCCAAAAATACTATAACTACATAGAAATACAATATTTTTATGTAAATACAAAATTTATCGTCGACTTTGTTGGATCACTAGCTGCTGGGAAATATAATATTTACATAAACATATTGTATTTCCATGTAAATACAGAGATTTAGTGGCAACCTCATCAGACATAATCGATACTGGTAATGTCACCAGTGGTCGAAGAATATAGTATTTTAAGGAAATATTGTGTTTCTTAGTAAATACAAAAATTTACCAATGACATCTCCAGACATCATCGACATCAATAACTTCGTCAACAGTCAAGAAATACAATATTTTTCTAGAAATACAATACTTTTTGATAGAAACAAAACTTTATAGGCAATGCTGGACATTACTGGCACTGGTGAGGAAATACTAAATTTCCTTATAAATAAAAGAAAAAGAAAAAAATCTGTAAATAAAGGAAAAATCAAATAAATAAAAGAAAAATTTTAAAAATCCTCTCTTTGTCATTTTTCACTCCCTCTTTCTTGTTGATCCTCCATCTTCTCTAGCACAGAAGCTCTATTGATGGTAATAGTGACCTTGCAAGAAGTCGATCGACAATAGAACAATGCTTTCGACAACCATCTTGTGATGGAGTAATGCCTTCAACAACAAGCTTGTGAACTCGAATGGTAGTGAATGACGGACCTCAAACTTGAACCATGACAAACTACTCAAATCATGATAGAGCTTACAAAGTCGATCTCACAAAGCCGTTCGAGAAGGATGGAGATCGCTAAGTAACAAGTGCATATTTTGTCATATTTTTGCATCATTTTTCCTTGAATTTATTGTCTAGGTTTTTGAATAATTCTTATGGTCTATTTGTATTTTGTGTTTTTAAGTATTTTAATATTAAAGAATACAAAGCAGGTAAAAAATGAATTTTTTTTTTTTTGAAATATCAAGCATCCAATTTGTATCGAATAGAAGTCACAAAATGCAAATCAAAGTTAAAACGGATGAGAAGCAATGAAAATAATGCAAAAGCCTGAGCACACCAACCATCCAGCATGCCAACAAGCCCCTAGGACATGCTCTGTGTGCTCCTGAACAGCAGCGGACATAACCCGTGCACTACAGCCTCCCTTGAATGAGCCCTGTTCTCTCCCTACACACTGAGTGCCCCACAGCCCCATATAATAGCCTGCCAAGCACACTTACAGTGCGCCCTGAGCGTACGCCCATGCCTACCCAAGGCTACTATGTGCCAACATAGCCTAGTGGTGCACCAAAGCGCCTGCCATAGGCTACCACTAGCCAACCTTGCGTGCCTACGCTGAAACTAATATGAGCTGTGCCTTCAATGTGATTTTGGCTAATTTTTGGCCTAGAAATCATTTTTTATTGTTCCAAAACTCTATTTCTATATAAACCCCATTATAGATCATATGGAGGACATTTTTAGACTGAAATTTTGAGGTTTCTAGACGAGAATAAGGAAGAGAAGAAGTAGGAAGCCATTGGAAAGAGCTCCGGCGGAGGCGATGGCTTTTCGATGCCAAATCCGTTCTTTTTTCTTAGTCTTTCTCTTTTTTTCTTTTGCATTTATACTATTTTTGTTTGTATTTATGGATGAATTCTAAACCTTAAAGTTAATTATGTAGAAAATTGTATGAATAAATTCCAGATTTCCACTTGAAATTGCTTGTGTTTCACTATAATTTCATATTTATGATTATTTTCTTATTATGTTTAGGTGTACAACTAGATATAACTTGAGAATTATCTGTGCTAGCTTAGAAAGCTTGTCCGTACTTTTCTTGTTGTTCTAATCATTAGTAGCAAATTGTGGTCATTAATTATGGTCAAATTTTCATATGATTACATGTGGAATACAACATAGGTTAAATGAACCCAACTTCTACATGTTTATTGCCTAGACCAACCTAACTTTCTCAACATAATGCTTCCATTAGATTAATCTAGAGAGCTTGTTCTAGGTTCTTTAATAGAAATAGATTTAGTGAAGAGCTTGTTTTACTAAACTACACAGTGAGGAAAGACTGGCATAATATAGCATGTTCCTATCTACGGTTGGTAGTTTCAATGAAAAATTTAAAAATAATTCCATGACTATATATGTAATTAATGTTTAATGGTGGTGAATCCTATAACCAGTTTTAATTATTTATTTTTGTTTTAATTATAAATTTAGTTAAAAATACAAAACCCCTCTGTCTTTGCATTTAGTTTAAATTTAGTTTTTTTAGATGTATTAACTGATTAATTAATTCTCTTGCAAGGACGACCCTTGCTTACTACTTTACTCAATAATGACTATATTACAACTCAGCAAGATTTTATCTTTTGACAAGTCTGTTGGATCGTTGTCAAAATTTTGGCGCTGGTTGCTAGGGAACTATTTATCTAATTAATTGGTTTGTTTTTTTGTTTTTTTGGTTAGTTTAATTAAATTTCCTTTTTTGTGTTTTAATAATTATTGTTTTTTTGTTTGTTTTGCGAGGTGCTTTAAGATGTTCCATCAACGAGTCCTCTTGAGTTTTTCCTAACAAGATTTAGAGCCATTCTATTGTGCCTAGGAGAGACACAAAAATCTGCTCATTCGATTTCCATACTATTGGGTCTCAAAGGAATGGCAACTACCACTCCTCCTTAACACCTTATGTGCCACAACACAACATTAGGCTGAAAGAGGCAATGGTGCCACCTCTTTTTACTAACAATCCATGGATGAAGCCTACTTCATATTGGAAGACATAGCCAGTTTTGACGAAAAGAATTGAAATTGTTCAACGACCAATGAAGGTGGGAGGAAAATTACTATAATTTTGAGTCATGGGTTGACACTCAATTTCAAAACATTAAGGTATCCTAAGATTTACAAGCTTTAGTGGTAGCAATTTAACGAATCTCTGTGGCCTAACAACATAAACTGATTCTCAAGAAGACATTGTGCATGCTTTGGTTGTCAATAATATGCAATTCCATCTAGACACTAAAGTGGCACTTCAAAGCTTGGAGAATCAAGTAGACCAATTGGCTGACACAATAAATAGGAGGGAGATGATAAAATTGGAGGACCAAGATATGAATCAAATGGTGAAAAAATATGGTATGACGTGATGAGGATAAAGACAACTCGAACAACTTAGGTTGGGAGCATACTACGAGTTACAAGGAAGCTTCATGGGAATTTGAGCCTCTAGATGAGATCGAGCCTAGTGATGAAAATCTAGAAGCCTTTGATGTTATTTAGCTCAACACTTAGATGCCCATGAGATTGCAATCGATTCACATCTTCCAAATCACGAGATGACCATCCAAAGTTGTGAATTAGTTGAAGATCAAATCACAAGCACAAATTGGGAGAATCAAGTGTTAGGGAAGAGCAATTTGAAGGTTATCATTTGAAGAGTCTTTCCATGAAACTAAGTCACAAGGCCCGTTGGAGGATGAGGAAGCCTATGCAGCCATCGACATCAGCTCATCGATGGTAATGACGCATACACTACCAGTGGATCCTTGGTTCCCATTGGCGCCACCATCACCATATTACTTCGTTTATGAGCTTGAGCAAAAACAAAGTTCTTCTTCCGAGCATATCATTCGAAAATGAGTCAAGTTAGTGCAACGTGCTGGGAATTCTCACATCTCGCCAAGCTTGAGGGCATCAACAATGAAGACCCATATGTGTTATTCTATGACATATTTTATAGGCGGAAGCCGCTCTTTGATAAATGCTTCTGTACGTCAGGCCGATGACAATAAAACAAGCGCTTATTGGGGGGCAACCCAACGAATAAAGAGCACCCCATGACAGATTTGATTCCTCTTATCCTCCATTTGATTTTATTTATTAATTTTTATTATTTGGTTTGTAGTCTGTTTTGTTTTAATCTTATATACTTAGCCTCACATTGAAGACAGTGTAAGAATTGAGTGTGGGGTGAAGGCTTATGATTTTTGTGTGTTTTTCAGAATTTTTCTGCATTTGTATATTTTATATTCCTAATGTGTGCATTGTTCTAATTCCCAAGAATTTATTCTCAAAGGAGGACCACACTAAATGGTTGCTTTATGGAGGACATGGCTATCTACGCTTCTCGAAATGCATTTAATGACAAGTAGGTTACATTAAAATTTTCATAGTTTAGATTGCATGCATTTGCTTATTATAAAAAATAGTATACAACCTAAAAACCATAAAAAAAAATTTTGATTTTTGTTTTTTTTTTTTTTGAGTTTTTGAGTCTTAGGACATCTTTCAGCCACTTTGATGAGAACTGATCATTATTGCTGTGATTTTGATTGAAGATGAGTGTTGCTTTGAATTCTATGTTATTCATTAGTTCATATGTTTTATGATGATTGTACTAAAATTTTATTGCACAATAGCCATGTTATTCGGTACAAAGATAAGCATGCTTGGATGAGTAGATTCTCTTTGATATTTTTCTTGTATAAATTTTGATTTAAAAGTGGGTGTTCTGTATTAGAACCTTGCTGGAGGTCTATCGAGGCGAATGGTAGATCAAGCGTCATTTTGAATCATAAGGCACTAGGATCTTCCTAGCACCAAAGCCAAATCAGCCAGAGCCCTTATAAATATTCCAGAGAGAACATCCCCCTTATTAGCCATTTGAGCCTTCATGTAAGCCTATTCATTTGGCTAATCGCATTCTCTTATCGAGCTTGATCGTGCATATTCTATTACCTATTTCTAAAGATGGATTGGAACTTAAGAGATGCATTTCAAGTGAAACGGAATATTATAAGGAATCGGATCGAGAATAGAGAATGAGTATGGGGAAGAGTACAAATCAAGAGAAAAAAAATGAAGTTTTGTATAATTAGCTCACAAAAAAATTAAAAAAAAAACCATAAAAAAAAGAAAAAGAAAAGAAAATAAATAAAAAAATTCCAAAAAATAAATTATTTAAGTTGTTCAATTCATGATTTTGGTTTGCATACAGTCAACTTTTAATTAAAGATGAGGTCCAATGCCAATAGACTTGGCCTCATCAATCATTTCTTTTGGTTTTGGGTATCTTAGAAATTTTCAAATTTTAAATATATCTTTAGTTCCATGAAGTGTTTAGGACCGTTCCATTGCCCATTTCCCTTCATTCTCAAGCCACTACCCTTTGGCCCAGTTACAATCTTTATTGAAAGTCTTTTGATTTTAGGTGATGTCTTTAGCGTAGTGGATATTTGTACCAAAGGGATAGCCTATGATGCTTGACACCTTTGATTTTTTTGTTGTTGTGATTTTGGTATTAACGTTTATTTTGTAAAGTTTTTGAGTGTTTACTTGTTCATAGCAGGCATAAAGCAATAATTGTTTACAATGGCTGATACATATACGCACTGAGTACGATTATCATATGATGTATAAACTATTAAATAAATGTGGATTCAGTTCAATACTTGTTTGATATCAAGATCATATCTCTTAGTGTTCTCTGAGCTTAAAGGTTGGAAGATTAGTGTTTTATGTCTTTAGTTTGAGTTTTGCTCAAGAACTAGCAAAATTTAAGTGTAAAGGAATTTGATAAGTGCATATTGTGATATTTTTTTGCATCACTTCTCCTTGCACGCGTTCTCTAAGTTTTTGAGTAAATCTTATGTTTTATTTGTATTTTGTTTTTAAGTAGTTTAATATCAAAGAATAAAAAGAAGGTGAAAATGAAGATTTTTAGAGTTCAAAATATGAAGCATTCAATTTGGAGTCTATCAGAAGTCGCATAACGCAAATTGGAGTTGAAATGGATAAGAAGCAGTGACAGTGCAAAACTCAAGCATGCTAGCTAACATGACCGAGGCCCCTAAGCCATGCCCCGTGTGCGCGTGCATGCTACAGCCTGCCTCGTGCGCATGCATGCTATAGCCTGCCTCATGCATGCCCCATGTTCTCCCTAAGAGCCTGGCACCCCATAGCCCCCTGCACCAGCCTACCAAGCGTGCCTGTAATGTGCCCTATGTGCACACCCACACCTGCTCGAGGCTACTGCATGTTGGCGCAACCCATTGGTGCACTAGTGTGCCTACCATGGGCTGCCATTAGCCAACCTTGTGCGCTCGCATTGAAACTCACATAGGCAGCATCTTAAACGCGTTTTGGCTAATTTTGGACCCAAAAATCTCACTGTTCCAAAATATTTCAATATAAACCCCATTATAGATTAGATGGGGGACGTTTTTAGACTAAAATTTTGAGGTTTTTAGAGGAGAATAAGGAGGAGAAGGAGAATGAAGCCATGGCAGAGAGCTTTGGCGGAGGCGACGGCTTTTCGATGCCAAATCCATTCTTTCGCCCACTCTCTCTCTTTTCCTTTGTACTTTGGTTATGGTTGATTTGTAAACCTTAAACTTAATAATGTGGAAAATTATATGAATAATTTATAGATTTCCAGTTGAAATTGCTTGTGTTTCACTATAATTCTATGTTTATGATTATTTTCTAGTTATATTTAGGTGTACAACTAGATATGACTTGAAAACTGTCTATGGCTAGATTAGAATGCTTGATCCATAATTGTCTTGTTGTTTTAATCATTAGTAGCAAATTGAGGTCATTGATTATGGCCAAATTTTCATATGATTGCATTGGAATACAACATAGGTTAAATAAACCCAATTTCTACTTGTTTGTTGCCTAGACTAACCTATCTTTCTCAGTGTAATGCTGCTATTAGATTAAATCTAAAGAGCTTGTTCTAGGTTATTTAATAGAAATAGATTTAGTGAAGAGCTTTGCTGATAGTGGAAAATAGCCAACAATAATATTCACTAATCACTCATGGTTTCGACAAGTAAATGTAATGAAAGAGTGCAAGAAATTACTACACACAACCTCTTTCTTTTGGGTGTGGTGTCTCCGCACATGTGGGGAATGTTTTGAATTGTGTATTAGTGACTTGTAATTTAGTGCACCACCTCGACTGCTGATCTCACCCACTCTTGATTGTTGCTCTTAGAATAATAGATAAGTAATGGATGAAGGACATGATGTTCCTCCATGATTTAAGCTCGACCTCATGTTAGCATGACGAGGTCAACTGGTTGTATCGATCCCCAATCCTTTAAGATTAATGGGCCGACTTGTGCTTTTCCTTTAATCTTGCCTTTGGGCTTTGGGCCTTCGAGATCACACACAACAATTTCTCCCCAATCATGGAGTAACTTGGTGAATTACTTCGCACTTTTGGCAGTGAAGGATGTGGCAAGTCTCCCATTGTTCAGGAGTTGAGACGTGTCCCTTAGAATTACTTACTAAAGAAGCATTTGATTGAGATCATGATCATTTGTTAGACGTTTTGACTCATTGGGCAACTAAACACTCGTGTCTGTTGAGGCAACTGTCATATCCCTACATAACACATCGCATTGATTTTAGGAGATTTCTATTTGGGCCGTCGTCCTTTAGAATGTTTTCCCACCCAAGTTACGAGTCATTGGAAGTTGCCTTAATTCTTAACCATCAGATCAGCAGCTTCCACATTCGATGGCTCAAATCTCTCCTTCATGAGAATATATAAGGGTTTCAAAACCTGTTTGCTTCATTTCGATATTTTGAATCCCGAAGTAACCCTCTCAAGTCCTTAATTTTCTCTCTTCTTCTCTCTAATCTTCTAGACTGAAATCTTTCATGAGTCATGCGCCTTTTTCATTATTGATCTCTATTGCCGATTATGTGACTTTGGGTTTTAAGTAGTCAAATGCCAATCTTCAAAGATCAATAAGTTTTAGAGACTCAACTCTTATTTCAACCTTTCTTTGAGTTTTCTTCTCTTTCCTTTCCTTTCATTTTTGGGTTTGTTGCCAGTAAAATAGGTTAGATTTTAGGCAAAAATATAAAAGGTAGGAAAAACATAACTTTGTAGCTATCTTTTGTTGGAAAAATAGTACGCAATAGAATTTTCAAATTTTTTATATCAGAGTATTTTTCAAAACACAAGTTTGACACACTATATGCATAAATTAACCAGATCTTACTAACCTTTGAATGCCGAAGAGCTCCGCAATCAACAAAGAGAAGAAACGTTCTAAAAGAGTCTCAACCAACTGGTCTTTACTATTATCTATCCACAATCGGAGTGAGTGTGAGCTCACCTCGTTCAGCTTTTCCACCAGGTGACTCTCCTTTCAACCAGTAGAGAAATACCCAAGGCTATAATTTGTGATTTGTGAATGATAGCCTTCCGGGGAGTTTCAAAGTCTCACTGATATAGTCTCACTCTAGATTTCTGAACTGATCTAAATAATAATGAGACTTACTCCCTTTTTATAGAGGTTAGGCCCAAAAATCAGTCCCTATTAGACAAGGCCTAAACAATTTGAATCAAAATCAATATTTGATAAAATCCACGTGAAAATACGTGATCTTTTTGTCACCCGGTTGGCAGGCCAAATTGGCAGATCGGCCTACCAAACCTCCTTAATTGGCAAGCCGAACTTAAAGATCAACCTACTGAACCTCCGATAAAAAATCCCTGTAAATCTTTATTTTCCATCCGAGATTTTTGGGATAGAGCCTCAGTTTTAATTTGAATAACTTAATAGAGAAGTTATTTGATTAAAACAGTCACATCTAGATAATTTTTAGGAAAATAAATATTTTTGATAATTCAACAAGTTTATCTTGAATTAATTCAAAATTAATCCAACCGATAAATAGACATGAATTATCTGATCCCGACAATTCAACAAGTTTATCTTGATTTAATTTTATCACAAAATTAATTCAATCGATAAACAAACATGAATAAAATTAATTCAATCGATAAATAAACATGAATTATCTAATTTTACTGAATTTTAGCCAATTTGATGAATATGACATAAGTCACCAATTATTAGAAAAGCATGCCGTACCGTTACAGAATTTTTGTGAGCTAGCAAAGGTGGCCAAATGGACCTATATAGTGCAAGCTCCTAATAATTATGAAACCCAATATCCCATATATACATTTCATAATTATCAAGTCCAACACTATTCCACTAAAAGCTTGGAGCTACACTCTCGAACTATATAGAATTACGAAACCCAAATAGCTAAGTCTCCATGACATATCATAATGTATCGTATCCCCATAGGATTATCCATAATCGACTTAGGGACAAGTTCTGTCTTACGTTCCCAACTATTTTTATCTTACGTTCTATTATTTGACCATCGAAAAACTCACCATCCAAAGACAGTGTGCCATTCGGTTACACCTATGTATGCAAATGGTTGACCACTCTAGTTTTCTAATTACAGGATAATGCATATAAGAGGATATCACTACTTTAAAAAAGGAGCTATGGATTTCATATTTATGAATAATAGGTCTACGCTATCAAGAGTCATGCCTCCAACGTACCGGCATGCAACCACTATAAAATGTGGATGTCAGTCTTTGGTACATCAAAAGACATAAGTCAAGATAGTGGGCCCACTATTCATCTCAGGATTAAGATATAATACAAATGATTGTCTAAAGTGAATCGATTTGTCGAGACAGAATTATTAATCCAAATTAATTCACTCTATCTCCTGATCCAACATATCGTCACTTATGACAATATGCCGATGTTTCTATTTGGGGAGTCCACCTCCGATGGTAAAACAAACCATCTCCCGTTAGGGATATAGACAACGTAACAATCTTTGCATGAATAAAGCGCCCAACTTTATTCCCTCGATTGTAGATCTTATGATTTAGACCGTCACCTTAAGAATCGTGTCTTCTGCATAATCTGTCCATCATATGCCCAATCCTTAAAAGTTTAGGATGACAATCTCAGACTTTTGTTCGCTTAATATACATTCAACAAATATGAACGTAAAGAGGATAAAATTTGGTATATAAATAATAAATAAATTTTTTATTAATAAAAATATCTCCAAAAACATGTTACATTTTTACCCCTTAGGACATACACGTCTAACAATCTCTTAGTTGCACTAAGTGAGTAAATATGACAAATCTTGCATCCCCATAGCTTCCATATGCCTCTCGAAGACTCTCCTAGTAAGTGTCTTCGTGAATGGATCAGCTAAATTGTCCTCTAATGTGATTTTGCACACCGTGACATGCCCGCCTTTGACGAAGTCCTTTATCACATGATACTTCTGATCAATATGCTTACTCTTTTTGTAAACACTTGGTTCCTTAGCATTAGCTACTGTCGCACTGTTATCACAGTATAGTGATACCGTCTTATCCATACCAAGAACAGCCTCAAGACCTCCAAGGAATTTGCAGAGCCACACTGGTTCATTATAAGCATTACTAGCTGCCACATACTAGCCCTCCATCGTTGAATCTGAAGTGTAATCTTACTTCACACCTCTCCAACTGATGGCACCGCCGCCCAAAGTAAACCTAAAACCTGAAGTCAATCTCCTAAAATCTAGATAGGATTAAAAATCTGAATCATTATATTCTAGAGGAGTTAAGTCCTCACCTAAATATTCAAGCATATACCCTCGAGTCCTTCTTAGGTACTCAAAAATATGCTTTACTGCAACCCAGTGGTTCAGCCCTGGATCTGCCTGAAATCGACTTACAATCCCGATGCATAACAAATATCCAATTGTGTGCAAAGCATGGCATACATGGGACTACCCACTGTCGAAGCATTAGGCACCTTCTTCATATATTCTCTTTCTTCCTCAGACTTTGGAGAGTCTTTCTTAGAAAGAGTAATTCTAGACCTAAATGGTTACCCACCTTTTTTGGAATTCTGCATTGCGAACCTCCTAAGAATTTTATCTATGTAGCCGGCTTATAATAAAGCTATCATTTTTTTCTTCATATCCTAAAAAATATGGATACTGAGAACAAATTAGCTTCACCAAAGTCCTTCATATCAAATTGCTTGGTCAACCATAATTTGACCAATGACAATGCCCCAACGTCATTGCCAATTAGTAGAATGTCATCTACATAGAGCAGTAGAAAAACTACTATCTCATCCTTAATGTGTTTGTACACACATGGTTCATCCACATTTTATGAGAACCCATAAGTCTTGATCACTTGATGAAATCTTATGTTCTAAGAACAGGAAAATTGCTTAAGTCCATATATTGACTTTAGCAGCTTACAAACCTAACCCTCCTGACCCTTGACCTTGAACTCGTCTGGTCCTTCTATATAAATAGACTTATCAAGATAGCCATTTAGAAAAGCCGTCTTTACATCCATCTTCTAAATCTCGTAATCGAGAGCAGCAACTATGGACAAGAGAATTTGGATGGACTTAAGCATGGATACAGGTGAAAAGGTTTCCCCATAATCGATTCCTTCTTTTTATGTGCAACCCTTAGGTATTAGTCTAGCCTTAAAGGTTTTGACCTTTCCATCCACTCTTCTTTTCTTCTTGTAGATCCATTTACACCCTATGGGTTTTAGCCTTTTAGGGAGATCCACAAGATCCCAGACCCAATTGGTCTCCATAGACTTCATCTCTGTGTTCATAGCCTTTGTCTAGAGTTTCGAATCAACATCCTCCATAGCCTCTGTGTAAGATAAGGATCCCTATCATGTTCATCCGGTTCAGCCAAGAAGACGTCACCATTGAACTTATATCTCTCGGGTTGATGCTCGATCCTCCCACTACGCCGAAGCCCCTTAGGTTGTTGTTCAGGTTCGTTTGGTATTTTGAAACCGATTGGAGTGGTTTTTTACTAGAACCCTTGGAGTGATTGAATTACTCTTTAACTCCTCAAGCACCACTTTGCTTCGAGGCTTAATGTCGTCTATGAAATTTTCCTCAATAAAAGTTACATGAGTTGAAATCACGACTATATTTTCCTTTGGGTTATAAAAATAACCCCCTTTAGTCCATTTTGGATATCCTACAAACATGTAAACTTTTGAACATGCTTTTAACTTATTCACATCCTTAAACAGGACATGAGCCGGACATTCCTATATGCAAATATGGTTTAAGGATATCTTCTTACCCGTCCACAACTTTGAGGAGTTTTAGGGACCAATTTGGAAGGCAAGTTATTCAAAAGATAACATGCAGTTTGTAGTGCATATCCTCAAAAGGATACAGGTAATGATGAATAACTCATCATAGACCTAACTATGTCCAATAAAGTCTTATTTCTTCTCTCAGCTATGCCATTATGCTACGAAGTGCTTGGCACAGTCAAATGAGATAAAATCCTATTCTCTAATAAGTGTCCCAAGAACTCATCAGAAATGTATTCTCCACCTTGATCAAATTAAAGTGCCTTATGGGTCTACCCAATTGCTTTTCCACTTCAGCCTGAAACTCCCTAAACTTGTCATAAGTTTTGCTTTTGTGGTGCATTAGGTACACAGACCCATACCTTGAGCAATCGTCAATAAAAGTGATGAAGTACTCATACTCTTCTCGTGCCTGAATGTTCATCGGTCCACAAATATCACTATACACAAGTTCTAGATCCCCTTTGACCCTATTACCCTTAGTCTCGAGTGGTCTTTTGGTCATTTTACCCTCCAAACAAGATTCACATTGAGGTATAGATTCCACCTTTAAGTGACTTAAAGGTCCATCCCTTGCCAATCTTTGAATCCTATTTAGATTAATATGGCCAAGGCACAAATGCCAAAGATAAGTCTTATTAGAGTGAGAAGTTTTAAGTCTTTTAGAGTTATTATCATTCATCTCAGCATTAAGAAGTAAGTCCATCTTAGGTTTGATAAAATATAGATTATTTTGCATCCATCTAGAATAGATAAAAGATTTGTTATCACAAATCACCACTTTATTATTAAAAGAAACCAAATAGGAGTCTTTAAATAAACAAGTTATACAATTAAATTCCTTTTAAATTCAAGAAAATAAAAACAATTTCATAAAATTAAATTCCTATAATTATCAAAATACAGATGGACGTCTCCTGCTACTTCAACTAAGACCAAGGATCCATCGCTCATTCGAAGCATGAAGTCTTCACATAGCAGACTTCTCGTTTCTTTGAACCCCTATAAAGAAACACAGACATGATTAGTTGCACCGGAATCTATGACCCAAATGTCACTTGATTCCTTAACCGAACAAGTTCTAAATACAAAAGATCACACCTACCTCCTTAGGAAAGGAAGTCCTGGCAATTCTTCTTAATGTGCCCGAGCTTCCTACAGAAGAAGCACTTAAGCTTCTTTGGGTTCTTCTTCTTCTTCTTCTTGCTCTTGCTATTAGCAGGAATAGAAGACTTCCCGTTCTTGGCCAATTGTTTCTTTCCATTCCCAGGGTTGGGATTGGAACCAAAAGCTACTACCAAATTGGCCTCACCACCCGTAGGAGATTCCCTTATCAGCAATTCAAACTCTTGTAACTGTTTCATCAATCTATTAAGGTCATATCCCGGCTATTACTCAAATTAAAAGTAGCTCTAAATGGGATAAAATCCTTAGATAGAGTCTCAAAAACCATAGTCATCTGAGTTTCAACATCAATGTAGGCTCCATTGGTTTGTGCCTTAGCGAGGTAACCTATGACTAACATCATGTGCTCCTTTACAGATGTCCTTAGTCTTTTCTTACAATTTAAGAGTTTCTAAAGTGCCCCTTACTACTTAGTTAAGGCCTGGCCTCCAAACATGTCTTCCAGATTATCTAAGATTTGCTTAGCAGGCTCATAATCTTCATGTTGAGCCTGCAGCACATTATTTATGCTGGCCATAATATAACAACGGGCCTAATCATTGCATCTTTCCAATGATCATATGCTTGGATTTGATTGTTGGTGGAATTTCTTATAGGCTCGGGAGGACAAGGGGTTGTTAGCACAAATTTTAATTTCTCAAAGGAGAAGACGATATTCAGGTTCCATTTCCAATCATTATAATTCTCTCCAGTTAATTGATTTTTGTCAAGTATCGAAGATAAAGCACTTTTAGACATTTTTAATCTACAACAAAGAATCATATACCAAACATAAGCAAACAGAGCATAATAATTTAGTAAGATAGCACAATCATGAAAAAAAAAACATACAAATGTGTTTATATGTCAAAACCTTGAAAATATTACAACCTTACAACGATAATTCCCAACTCAAAATTCAACAAGCTCCTAGGGGAGTCATGCCAAATTCAATCAGGAACATGGATCCCTTCCTGATTAATATATGTCATCTAAGACCCGTATGAACCAGCATGTATTAATAATCATTTCTTTGACCATTAATTTTATTAACAAAGCTCCTAAGGGAGGTTAATAATAAAATTAACTTAAGTGTATAACCATCGTTTTAATATTTTATCCATGATTTATAATCACCACCTAGGAGTGTGCAACTATAAATCATGCCCAAATACCTTATGCTCTTAGAGATCCAACCCAGTATATGATGAAGTCTGTTCCCAGGGGTCAGAACTACCATGTGCTACCAATGGACCAACGATAGAGGCCTTAGGTCCTCTCTTCAAAAACCTTCTCCCACTCAATCTTTTAAAATTAAGTTTTTATTTGAAAAGCATGCATGAACAATTTTTAATTGAGTAGTACTCTCTATTCTATATAGTATGTTATTAATATACATGGCAAATCATATTATAATACAGACAAGCAAAGCTATCAAGCAAAGCTACAAGCAAAATAATAATATATAACTATAATATTATGGTTCCATCCTAGAGAATAGAAAATAAAGATTATAAGAGAATATTCAAAACATATTATCGATTCTTCATCCTTGAATCCTTAAGCTGTATCCTTCTTCATGTAATGCCAATCTTCAAGTCTTAATCCCGTATAGATCAAAAACTCCATATTTTCAGTCATATACAAATTTTAATGTTTATCAGAATTGTCCTAAAGATAAAATTAAAACTGTATCCAAAACTGCACCTTTTTTGGAAAAAAATTTAGCTCTCTGCCGGCAAGTCGATCTATATGATCGGTTTGTCGGTCATGACCCTCTGGCCTGTCGATCTTTTCTGGTCGGCCTACCGGTCATGACGGTTCGGCCTATCATCAGAGCCACCAAATTTCTGCCCTACGAATGGTTTGCCAAACTAATAGTTCAGCCTGCCGATCCTGCAACTATTGGCCTACCAAACTGGAGGGTTTGGCATGCCAATCGAGCAGATATCACCCTTTTTGAGAAAATACAGTTTTTAATGAAATTTATCAATTTTATTTTCAACAATTCAAAAACATAAAATTAGAGACTCAGGAAATATCTGGGAATGTCATCATCCATCTTCTAGATCCACCTTCTAGTTATGTATTCTCCAAATGATTATTTAATTACAAAATTCTTACAAATTTAAAATTAAATAATAATTCGTAGACGGAGATGATAGTTCACCATCTAATTACATGAAAAACCTAAATACATATTCTAACCTCTAAGGAACCATAACCGGTGTAGATTAATTAATTAATAAATAATTAAATAATAATTTAATCAACCATAATTAATTAATAAACATTCACCATATAATCTATAACAACATAAAAATATCTAGAAACCCTAGAGTGCTAACTCTCTAAAAATTAAATTCAAGCACCGAAGAGATTAAGATCACATAATTTATTCATATAGCATGATCACAAACTCGTAAATTTACGTAAAAACCATGGCTCTGATACCAATTATTGGAAAAATAATACGCAGCAGAATTTTAAAAATTTTTATATTAGAGTATTTTCTAAGATACAAGTTTGACACACTATATGCATAAATTAACCAGATCTTACTAACCTTTGAATGCAGAAGAGCTCCCACGATTCGTAAAGAGAAGTAACATTCTAGAAGAGCCTCAATGTAACGTCCCAAAATTTATTTAATGATATTAGAATGTAAAATGGTGGATTAGTGTGCTATAACTAATATTTTAAACTTAATTTGATCATTTGGTGAAATTTTTGAGTTTAAAGTTGTTTTGATTATTTTAAAGATTTCTAGTTCTACATAGTAAAATTGCCTATTTTTTCTCCCTATTTATATCTCTCACTCTCCCTCTCTTCCTCTCATTCTCTCTCTCTCAGCTCTCTCTCTCTCTCCCCCGTGTATCTCTCTCTCTCACTCTGCCTCTCCCTTTCTCTCTCATTTCCTCTCAAAATCTTTGAGTTAAATCAAGCCCCAAGCTTCGATTTAGTGGATTGGAGGCTCTGGAATGTGTTTGAGCAATCAAAAACGTGATTTAAAGCTTCGATTCAAGGTGAGTTTTCAAATTTCAAAACTTTTTTCAATTTTTTAATTTTTCTTGCATGTTGAAATTTAAGCTTATTTGAACTTAGAAAACCTTTGATCTAAGTTAGAGAAACTTAGAACAACTAGGATCTAAGCTTTGTTTGAAGAAAAACATATTTGAATCAAGATTTTTTATTTTTCTCCATTTTTCACCATTTTCAAAATTGTTGGGATTTTGTGTGCAAATCTTAGTTAAATGAGTTTAAAAGTGTTTTATTATGTTTTTCTATCATCTATTATTGATTTTCATGCCTAAAAACTGAGAAAAACAGGTTGAAGTGAAGATTTGGACACGAGATGGCCAAGAACCCATGCCTAGAAAATTCTAGAATTTTCCAGCTTGGCAGGCCGGATTCATACGTCCTGCAGGTTGAACTTGGAAAAGTTTGGCCAACTGGACCTGGTCCTCCAGCACAATTCGGTCGGTCGAACCAGGGTGATTGGTAAGCCAACCAAACAAGGAAAAATTTTGTGATTTTTCATATGTTTTCGCTGTTTGGAACCCTGATTGAAATTCCAATTTTATAAAATGATTTTATAAATGCAAATGGCACACTAAGACACCATAAGATCATTTGGCAATGTAGAATATCTTAAACTAGATACTGATAGACCTAGTTTCTATTTAAGGTCATTTGTGGTTCCGCGGAGCAAACGTATAATGGATCGAGATTACGGTGTGGGACACCGGCATGAGTATTAAGGTAGGACTTCTACCCTTTTCTTGGTAGCCAAGTTTTCAAATGATTTTGGTCTCAAAAAGGAGTTCTATCAAAATGTTTTTCAACGGCTGATTGAAAGAGGAATTTTTATCGGTTATTTTATAAACCGTGGATTAAGGTGAACTTCATAATGAACCCCATAATGAGTGTAAATGAAAATACCTAGTAAATGAGTTTTAAATGATAGTAGAAAGGAATATAAGGCATGATTCTATGTCAGAGATCGGGTAATGTAGCGTGCGACCTTGGGGGCAGGTCTCAAAACCCAGCTGGGCCACTACGGTGGTGTTATTCATATGGTTTGCCCAGGAAAAGAAAATGATATTCTTTCTGGTCGACCAATAAACTGTTTTGGGTAAGATTGGTTTCATTTAACCTTATTTCTTCAATTCTTTTCTTGAGTGATTTCTTGATTAATGATATTTTCTTTTAAACTTTAACGTTTCTTAAAATATAGTCTTATTGAGCCTTGCGCTCATGTTTTATCTGTTTTAAACCCTTTCCCCCTCTAGATGGATTTCAGCTTAGGTTTAGAGAAGATTCCACAAACAGAACTCAGGAGCAGTAGAAGGACCTAGTAGGTTATTTTAATTATTATATCAAGGCATGTAACATTTTAACTTTCTCTTTACTTGGACTGTGGTTGTATTATTATATTGTTAGTAATATGTGTGTGCACAAGTTGTGGGTCAGTGAGACCCATACTCGCATCTTTTTATTGATTTATTTCTTACTTAATGTTTGCCTTAATGATCTTATATGTTTAATGATTATGAATGCTTTTCTCAAAAAGGATTTAAAATTTTTCACATCTTCATAATTAATTTAAATCTTAAACTCATGTTTTAATTAAATTTTCATTTAATTAACTTAAATAACCTGCCACGTCACCTCTCGTACTGTAGAGCGTAATAGAATGGTATCAGAGCTCAAGGTTATGAACCTTGAGAATTGTGCACACATAAGTACGATAATGAAATACCACTGACAGTCCAAATTTTGTTTTCAGAAGTGAGAGAATGGCACCTAGACGACATTCGAAAGCTGACGCCGAGTTTGAAAATGATGAGAGCTATGTTTGCTGCATTCCAGTAGATGGTGGCCAGGGCTAGGCTGGAGGATTTTGATGTTTTTCACTAGCATACTTATTTTAAGGAATTTCGGTGTACGTCTATTCTAACTTTTGACAAAAATAAGGACCCATAGGTGGCCGAGTGTTGGTTAGATTCGATCATGAAGCATTTGGATACTCTTGGTGTGCTAGCTGAGTATCGAGTGGAGTTTGCTACATATAAGCTCGAAGGTGGCGCCAATACCTAGTGGAAGCAGGCTAAGCATTTGGAATGCAATAGTAACATCAGTTGAGACAGGTTCGAGGAGTTGTTCTACGATCAATATTTTTTGCAGGGGTATAGAGACCAGAAGGCGGCTGAATTTTACAGGTTGCAGCAGGGTGACTTATAAGTTTGGGAGTATAAGGCGAGGTTTAATGAGCTGGCTAGGTTTGCTCCATCAGCAGTGGCATCGAAACATGAGAAATGCATTAAGTTTCAAGAAGGGCTCAAGGCTCCTATTAGACATCAGGTGGTTGCCCTACGACTCAAGAATTTTGGAAAGCTTGTGTCGTCAGCAATATCAGTAGAAAATGATTATACGCAGTATTATGAGGATCAAGCAAAGACGTCAGGGGGGCCCTGAGGAGCGGTAGGAGGAGTATAAGTAGTCCTCCAAATCCGAGAAAGAACAAGCAGGGTGGCGTGAACAGTGGTAGTAGCAATTCATCAAGCAACAGGCGCAGCAACCCCTACAGTTTTCATTGTCACTATTGCCAGTAGCTAGGACACAAAAGGAGGAATTGCTCGATCAGGAATGCTCATTTAGGATCCTAGATCGGAGAAGGAGCCAGTCGTCAGTCTCAGCCTCTACCTCCATCACAGCAATTTTTGTAGTTGCAGTTTCCTCAGTTCTCTCCCCAGCAACAGCCATATTCAGCACAAGGATAGCAGCCGCAGAATTTCCAGTGCAACGTCCCTCAGTATCGAGCACCAAGTACAGCTAGCGTGCAGTCGTCTCCATTGTAGCAGTATCTGTCGAATAATCCAGGACCTAGCAATGCTGGTAGAGGAAAAGAAAAAGCTCCAATTCAGGTTCATGCGATGGCGACGAAGAGTTTAGATGTCTAAACCAGCAATGCGGTTGTTGATGGTACAATCCTAGTTTCTCAATCTTTAGCTCATGTTTTATTCGATATAGGTGCCACTCATTCTCTCATTTCAAGTTCCTTTATACATGCCTTAGGATTGGAGATAGAAGAGTTTAATGAACCCCTAGTTATAGCTTCACCCTTGGGGCGGGTGTGTGTGAATTGTGTATGTAAAGCTTGTAAAATAAAGATTAGAGATGAGATTTTGAAAAGTGATTTAATTGTACTCCCCTTGAGGTCATATGATGTAATTTTGGGAATGGACTGGTTGTCTAGATACAACACAGTTGTAGATTGTCAACTTAGGAAAGTAACCCTAGTGTCTGATAGGGGGATGATGATCACTTACCAGGGTGGCGGTAATCAGTTGATAAGTAAGCGTCTCCTGAAAACATGTCTGGGAGGGCGGAAGAACCTAGCTTGCTATGCCTTTTTCGCGAACCTAGAAATAGAGCCTATGCTTCGAGAAGAAATGTAGTAATTCCAGTGGTTGAGGAGTATGAAGATGTTTTCCCCAACGAGTTGTCAGGATTACCTTTGCATCTGGAGATTGAATTTGGTATTGAGTTACTTTCAAGAACAGCACCGATTTCAGTAGCACCTTATCGGATGGCGCCGACAAAAATGAAAGAATTAAGAAAGCAATTTCGGGAGCTTGTTGATAAAGAGTATATTCAGAATAGTACATCGTCGTGGGGAGCACAGGTTTTGTTTGCTAAGGAACATGATGGGACTCTCAAGTTGTGTATAGATTATTGACAGCTGAATCAGGTTATGGTGAATAATAAGTATCCTTTGCCCAGAATCGATGCCAGTTGGGAGGTTCGCAATACTTCTCAAAGATTGATTTGTGGTCGGGATACCATCAGCTTAGGATAAAGGAGGAAGATATTACCAAGACAGCTTTCAGGACCCAGTATGGACACTTTGAGTTTCTGCTGATGCTGTTTAGGTTGACAAACGCTCTGGCAGCTTTCATGGATTCGATGAACAAGATATTCAGGCCTTATTTGGATTAGTTCATGATCGTGTTCATCGATGATATTCTAGTGTATTCTAAGACTTGGGAGAAGCATGAGCAGCATCTCAAGATTGTGCTTCAGACTCTGCGAAAGCACCAGTTGTACGCCAAGAAAGAGAAATGCGAGTTTTGGTTGACAGAAGTTAAGTTTTTGGGTCATGTCATTTTTAAGCATGGTATTTCAATGGATCCATCCAAGATAGAAGCTATAGTAGAATAGAACGACCGAGGAATGTAACAGAAATCTGTAGTTTCTTGGGTCTTGTAGGGTACTACAAAAAATTTGTAAAGGGTTTCTCGAAGATCGCAACGCCATTGATAAGATTGATCAAGAAAACGTCAGGTTTGAGTGGGATGAAGAATGTGAGCTCGCTTTTCAAGAATTAAAGAATCGGTTGACTTCAACCCCAGTATTGGTTATTCCCAACAGTGATGAGCCGTACAAGGTTTATACAGATGCTTCAGGATGCGGGCTTGGGTGCGTGTTGATGCAACATGGACACATGGTGGTGTATGGATCGAGACATCTACGACCTCACGAGCAGAATTATCCAACTCACGATTTGGAGCTCACAGCAATGATTCATGCGCTGAAGATCTAGAGGTGTTATTTGTATGGGGCAACATTTTAGGTTTTCTCTGATCATAAGAGCTTGAGGTATTTGTTCACTCAGAGGGATCTCAACCTGAGGCAGCAAAGATGGATGGAGTACATAGAGGATTATGATTTCACGCTGTAATACCATCTTGGGAAAGCTAATGTAGTCGCGGGTGCACTTAGCAGGAAGTCTTCAGGGATTCTCACTTGTTTGGCTCTTGAAGATTGGAAGAAAGATGCGACAGTGAGTGAGTATGGGCTACAGTATTACGAAGACTATGATCGAGCTTTGGTGTATCATATGGAGACGACCCCGGCTCTTGTTCAGAGGGTGAAATAGAATCAGTGGTAGGACCATCATCTACAAGGGATTTGGACGCGGATTTAGGACGGAGAGCAATTTGAAGAATGGAGGATTCATGCAGATGGATCATTATATTTTCAGGAGCACTTAGCAATTCTAGCAATCGTAGAGGTGATGAAATCCGTTATGGACAAAGCCTACAAGTCTCAGTTTGCCATTCATTCGGGGAGCATGAAGATGTATCGTGATTTGAAGAGGCAATATTGGTGGAGAGGTATGAAGAAGGATACCTAGGAATACGTAGCCAAGTGGACAACATGCCTTTAGGTGAAAGCCAAGCATCAGAAGCCAACAGGTCAGCTTCAGCCGCTTCCTATTCCAGGGTGGAAATGGGAGCACGTGACGATGGATTTCCTTATAAGTTTGTCGAGGATGGAGCAAAGGCAAGATGCAATTTGGGTGGGGGTCGACAGGTTAACAAAATTGACGCATTTTATCCCATTCAGGTCGACATGTTCGAGAAAAGTTCTCGGGGAGTTGTATCTGCAGAATATAGTACGGTTGCACGAAGTTCCCTTGTCCATCACATCCGATAGAGACACCAAGTTCAATGCTAAGTATTGGAGGAGCTTTCAGGTGGCTTTAAGTACAGATTTGAATTTTAGTATAGTATTTCATCCTCAGACCGATGGGCAATCTGAGCTAGTTATTCAAATTCTCAAGGACATGTTGCATGCTTGTGTGTTAGATTTCGGCGGGAACTAGAAGAGATATTTGCATTTGGTAGAATTCGCATACAACAACTATCAATCAAGAATTGGCATGGCACCGTTTGAGGCATTGTATGGACAACCGTGTCGATCACCGGTGTGTTGGGTAGAACCAAAAGACAGGATTATTCTTGGGCCAGATGAGATTCACGATAGCATCAAGAAAGTCACCATGATTCGAGATCGATTGAAGGCAACTCAAAGTTGACAAAAGAGTTATGTGGATAGAAGACGTTGACCTTTGGAATTTGCAGTAGGAGATTTTGTTCTCTTGAAGGTATCACCTCGTAAAGGAATTATGAGGTTCGGGGTAAATGGTAAGCTTGCACCAAGGTATGTTGGACTGTTCAAGATTACTCAACGTGTTGGTGTTGTAGCTTATCGGCTCAACCTTCCCCCTGTATTGTCTCATGTTCATGATGTATTCCACGTGTCGATGCTTAGGAAGTGTCTGCCTGAGCAAAGTAAGATAGTTTCATTTTGCGATGTACAGGTTCAGGAAGACACCACATACGAGGAAGTGTCGATTCAGATTATCAATCGGAAGGTGATCAGCTTGTGTCGTCATGATATATCATTAGCCAAGGTCGTGTGGCAACATCACAGGGTTGATGAAGCCACTTGGGAATTAGAGTCAAGCATGTGGGAGTTGTATCCTCATCTGTTTTGTTTCTAAAATGATATGTAAATTTTGAGGGCGAAATTTCTTTTAAGGATGGAGAGTTGTAACGTCCCAAAATTTGTTAAATGATATTAGAATGTAAAATGGTGGATTAGTGTGCCATAATGAATATTTTAAACTTAATTTGATCATTTTATGAAATTTTTGAGTTTAAAGTTGTTTTGATTATTTTAAAGATTTCTAGTTGTTTCTAATTATTTTACTTGTCATTTTGAATATTTGGAACATAACAATTGTCAAATGTCAAATTTTTTTGTTTTACAAAACCGTGGGAGGCGCACGATTTTCACACCGTAAAACCATCACTTTTTCTCTCTATTTATATCTCTCACTCTCCCTCTCTTCCTCTCATTCTCTCTGTTTCAGCTTTCTCTCTCTCTCTCTCTCTCGTGTATCTCTTTCTTCACTCTGCTTCTCCCTTTCTCCCTCATTTCCTCTCAAAATCTTTGAGTTAAATTGAGGACCAAGCTTTGGTTTAGTGGATTAGAGGCTCGGGAATGTGTTTGAGCAACCAAAAACACGATTTTAAGCTTTTTTCAATTTTTCTTGCATTTTGAAATTTAAGCTTATTTGAACTTAGAAAACCTTTGATCTAAGTTAGAGAAACTTAGAACAATTAGGATCTAAGCTTTGTTTGAAGAAAAATAGATTCGAATCAAGATTTTTTATTTTTCTTCATTTTTCTCCATTTTAAAAATTTTTGGGATTTTGTGTGTAAATCTTGTTTAAATGAGTTTAAAAGTGTCCTATTATATTTTTCTATCATCTATGATTGTTTTCCATGCCTAAGAATTGAGAAAAATAGGTTGAAATGAAGATTTAGACATGGGATGGCTGAGGACCCATGCCTGGAAAATTCTAGAATTTTCCAGTTCGACAGGCTGAACTTCATGTTCGGTAGGCCAGATTCAAGGGTTCAGCAAGCCAGATTCATACGTCTGGCGGGCCGAACTTGAAAAAGTTTGGCCGACCAGACCTGGTCCTTTAGCCGGCCGAACCAGGGTGACCGGCATGCCGACCAAACAAAGAAAAATTTTATGATTTTTCATCTATTTTTGCTGTTTTGAACCCTGATTGAAATTCTAACTTTATAAAATGATTTTATAAATGCAAATGGCACACTAAGACATGATAAGATCGTTTGCCAATGTAGAATATCTTAAACTAGATATTGATAGACCTAGTTTCTATTTAAGGTCATTCGTGGTTCTGCGGAGCTAACATATAGCGGACCGGGATTACGGTGTGGGACACCGGAACGAGTATTGAGGTAGGACTTCTACCATTTCCTTGGTAGCCAAGTTTTCGAATGATTTTGGTCTCAAAACGGGGTTTTATCAAAATGTTTTTCAACGACTGATTGAAAAAGGAATTTTTATTGATTATTTTATAAACCGTGGATTAAGGTGAATTTCATAATGAACCCCATAATGAATGTAAATGAAAATACCTAGTAAATGAGTTTTAAATGATAGTAGAAAGGAATATAAGGGCATAATGCCATGTCAAAGATCGGGTCGTGTAGCGTGCGACCTTGGGGGCAGGTCTCGAAACCCAGCTGGGCCACTATGGTGGTGTTATTCATATGGTTTGCCTAGGAAAAGAAAATGATATTCTTTTTGGTTGACCAATAAACTGTTTTGGGTAAGATTGGTTTCATTTAACCTTATTTCTTCAATTCTTTTCTTGAGTGATTTCTTCATTAATGATATTTTCTTTTAAAATTTAATGTTTCTTAAAATATAGTCCTACTGAGCCTTTTGCTCACGTTTTATCTGTTTTAAACCCTTTCCCCCTCTAGGTGGATTTCAACTTAGGTTCAAAGAGGATTCCACAGACAGAATTCAGAGCAATAAAAGGACCTAGTAGGTTATTTTAATTATTATATCAAGGCGTGTAACATTTTAACTTTCTCTTTACTTGGACTATGGTTGTATTATTATATTGTCAATAATATGAGTGTGCATAATTTGTGGGTCAGTGGGACCCATACTCGCATCTTTTTATTGATTTATTTCTTTCTTAATGTTTGGCCCAATGATCTTATCTGTTTAATGACTATGAATGCTTTTCTCAAAAAGGATTTAAAATTTTCCACATCATTATAATTAATTTAAATCTCAAACTCTGGTTTTAATTAAATTTTCTTTTAATTAACTTAAATAACCTGCCACATCACCTCCCGTACTGTGGGGCGTGACACTCAACCAACTAGTCTTCTTTGCTATTCTCTATCCACGATCGGAGTGAGTGCGTGCTCACATTGTTTAGCTTTTCCATCAGGTGACTTTCCTTCCAACTAGTAGAGAAATACCCAAAACTATAATCCATGATTTGTGAATGATAGCCTTCTAGGGAGTTTAAGAGTCTTACTGAAAGAGTCTCACTCTAATTTGTCATCTGATCTAAATAATAATGAGACTCACTCTCCTTTTATAGAGGTTGGGCCTAGGAGTATAAGGCCGTATCAGATAAGGCCTCAAAAATTCAAATCAAATCAATATCTGATAAAATTCGTATAAAAATGTGTGATCATTTTGTCCCCTGGTCAGCAAGCTGAACTAGCAGATCGGCCTACCAAACCTCCTCAATCGGCAGGCCAAACTTAAAGATCGGCCTGTTGAGCCTCCAATAAAAGATCCCTGCGAATCTTTATTTTCTACCCGAGATTCTTGGGACAGAGCCTCAGTTTTAATTCAAATAACCCAATAGAGAACTTATATGATTAAAAAATTCATATCTAGATAATCTCTAGGAAAATAAATATTTCTGATAATTCAACAAATTTATCTTGAATTAATTCAAAATTAATCTAATTGATAAACAGACATGAATTATCTGATCCTGATAATTCAACAAGTTTATCTTGAATTAATTTTATCATAAAATTCATTCAATCGATAAACAAACATAAATTATCTGATCATACCAAATTTCAACCAATTTGATGAATTTGACCTTAAGTCACCAATTATTAGAAAAGCACGCCGTATCATTATAGGATTCTTGTGAGCTAGCAAAGGGGACCAAATGGACCTATATAGTTCAAGCTCCTGATAATTATAAACCCAATATGTCAGATATACATTTCATAATTATCAACTCCAACACTATTCCACTAAAAGCTTGGAGCTACACTCTCGAACTATATAGAATTACGAAGCCTGAATGGCTAAGTCTCCATGACATATCATAGTGTATCGTATCCCTATAGGATTATTCATAATTGACATAAGGACAAGTTTTGTCTTACCTTCCTGATTATTTTTATCTTACGTTTCATTATCTCACCATTGAAAAAATGACCATCCAAAGATGATGTACCATTCAGTTACACATATGTATCCAAATGGTTGACCGTTCCAGTTTTTCAATTACAAGATAACGGATATAAGAGGATATCACTACTCCTAAAGAGGAGCTATAGATTCCATATCTATGAATAACAGGTCTAGGCTATTAAGAGTCATGCCTTCAACATACAAGCATGCATACCACTATAAAATATGGATGTCACCCTTTGGTACATCAAAAGACATAAGTCATGATAACGGGCTCACTATTCATCTCAGGATTAAGAAACAATACAAATGATTGTCTAAAGTGAATCGATATGCCAAGATAAAATTATTAATCCAAATCAATTCACTTTATGTCCTAATCCAACACAGCGTCACCTACCACAATGTGCCAATGTTTCTATTCACGAAATCCACCTTCAAAGGTGAAGACAAACCATCTCCCGTTAGGGATATAGATAACATAAAAATCTTTGTATGAATAAAATGCCCAACTTTATTCCCTCGATTACAGATCTTATGATTCAGATCGTCACCTTAAGAATCATGTTTTTCATATAATCTGTCCATCATATGCCCAATTCTTAAAGGTTTAGGACGCAGTCGTAGACTTTTTTTTGCTTAACATACATTCAACAAATGTGAACGAAAAGAGGATAAGATTTGGTATGTAAATAATAAATAAATTCTTTATTGATAAAATTGTCTCTAAGAACATGTTACATTTTTACTATTAGGGCATACACTTCTAACATTTTTTAGATGCTTGCTATGGTTTTCTAAGATTTTGCAGCAACAAAGTTTGATTCTAGGTTTAGCGTTGAGTCAACCATCGGATTCATAGATGTTTAGGTAAACTATTTGGTTCATACTCAATTGTGTGCCAAATAGATATTCTTAGTTGCTAGGTCAACCTCTCAATATAGGGTAGCCTTTTAATGTTTCTATTACTTTACTAGATTATGTCGTCACTTAGTTGTCATCAAGAGGTCGAGTCCTTGTCCCAAGTCTGGTCGAACACTGCAAAGGCCATTGAGACTTCCTAGTTGCATAACAATGTTATCCCTAAGAATGGTCTTGCCAATAGGGATATCGATGACTTTAGCATTGTCCCTTCGATAGGTAGTGTCGATGATTTGCTATACAGTGTCCCCCTACCCATCTCTACTACAATTCTAGACCCCAGGTATCCTTGTCGGGCTATGGTTGACTCGAAGTTCTAGAGCTCGTCATCTTATGTAGCGGTTGCACCACACGACGAGCCATTAGTCGGCTGCAACAACAAGATTATCTCTGCTAAGGCTAGGAGCACCAAATCCTACCATAGAACACATGACATTCACAAAGTGTTTGCCAAGGGTAAGGTCCACAAGAGGTACTTTGAGTTCGTGATTCACAACAAGCAGCCCTGTGTCAATGCCATTCCACTTGGACATAACACCGTCTACAATAGATGCGTCACGGTCGGCCAGACTTTCCCCCTTCACCCTTTTGTTAAGAGGCTCTATTGTGAGTTTTAGATCTTGCTAACATGTTTGTCTCCTGACTTTTGGTATATCTTCTTAAGGATATCGATAATGTGGCACCTATACTTCAAGTCTCCCATGCACTTGGACGAGATCTTATACTACTAGTACATCAACCAATCTCTGTCCAAAGGCTACTACTACGCTGGGACCTACAATCGAGGAAAGGATAAGGTCCCCCCATCATCCTAGATCTCCTTACTTCCAGCCACAACCAGAAGAAGATGTTTTTCATGATAAAGGGAGATTTCAACACCCATCCCCTTGATGACCAAAAGGGTTATGGCTCTAGGAGGTATGAAGTCGACACTATCTAAAGAATTTTCAGTATGCATCCAAACCTTTTTGATATCAATGTTTAAGTTTCCTTTTTTTCTCTCTCTTCCCTTAACCTAGCCTTTTCTTTTAGAGCTTGTCTATCACCTCGTCCTTTCTTGGTGGAGGCAAAATAGAGTTATGCATATTGTCGTCCTTCTAGAGGAAGAAAGACAGATTGTGAACCTACTTACAAAGGAAAATAAAAGAAAGTTAGGGTTAATCATAACTATCCCTAAACCCACCTAGGTTGTCCCCGATCGACCCCTTCCTGGTGGGGGCTTAGAGGGGTGGGCTTTTATTTTTTCTTTTTATTTAATTTGTGGTCGAGCTGTGCTTTTCTTAACAATATTGACCATTGCTATTTTGCCTTCTATGAAAAGATGTTAAACCTTAAGCTCCCATTGTAAATCAAGAAGTCCCCATCTCTTACAATTGGCTCCTTTTTGGGGGATACTACCCCATCTAAGAAAACTGGCGACCCGAAGAAGGGTTCGAGTCATTGACCTTCTTATGCCCCCCACCTTAAAAAGCAACGAGTTGATTATAACACGTCATCGCCCAACCATCGATAAGAGAAGGCACTAATCGAGGTTGTCGACATTCCCTCTTCTTCTCTAGAGAAGAATATCCCCTTCCTACGTGGCAATCATGTGAAGCATATGAACTTCATCGTGTGTGACCTATCTGACACCCAAGTCAAAAATATGCTCAACCTATTAGACATGTATGTTAAGTTCTAAAAGAAAATATCCCCTAAGGAGTAAAAGTGTAATAAGTTTTTGGAGACATTTTTATCAATAAAGAATTTATTTATTGTTTATATACCAAATCTTGTCCTCTTTACGTTCATATTTGTTGAATGTATGTTAAGCAAACAATAGTCTGAGACTATCGGTCTAAACCTTAAGAATTGGGCATATGATGGACAGATTATGCAGAAGACATGATTCTTAAGGTGATGGTCTAAAACGTAAGATCTGCAATCAAGGGAATAAAGTTGGGCGCTTTATTTATGTAAAGATTGTTATGTTGTCTATATCCCTATTAGGAAATGGTTTGTCTTGACCATCGGAGGTGGACTCTGTGAATAGAAACATTGACACGTTGTTATAGATGACGATGTGTAGGATTGGGACATAAAGTGAATTGATTTAGATTAATAATTCTGTCTTAGCAAATCGATTTACTTTAGACAATCATTTATATTATATCTTAATCTTGAGATGAATAGTGGGCCCGTTGTCTTGACTTGTGTCTTTTGATGAACCAAAGGGTGACACCTCCATCTTAATAGTGGTATGCATGCTGGTACATTGGAAGCATGACTCTAGATATCGTAGACCTGTTATTCATATATATGGAATCCATAGCTCCTCTTTAGGAGTAATGAAATCCTCTTATATGTGTTATCTTGTAATTGAAAAACTGGAGCGCTCAACCATTTGGATATATAGGTGTAACCAAATGGTATATTTCTTTAGATGGTAAGTTTTTGGATGGCGAGATAATGGAACGTAAAATAAAAATAATCTGAAAGGTAAGACAGAACTTGTCCTTAAGCCGATTATGGATTATCATATGGAGATACGATACACTATGATATGTCATGGAGACTTAGATATATGGGCTTTGTAATTCTATATAGTTTAAGAGTGCAGCTCTAAGCTTTTAGTGGAGTAGCGTTGGAGTTGATAATTATGAAATGTATATCTGGGATATTGGGTTTCATAATTATCAAGAGCTTGAACTATATAGGTCTATTTGGTCCCCTTTACTAGCTCACAACATCTTGTAAAAATACGGCGTGCCTTTCCAGTTATTGGTGACTAATGTCAGATTTATTAGACTGGTTAAAATTTGAAAGAATCAAATAATTCATGTCTGTTTATCGGTTGAATTAATTTTGTGATAAAATTAATTTAAGATCAACTTGTTGAATTATTGGGATCGGATAATTCTTGTTTGTTTATCGGTTGATTTAATTTTAGATAAAGTAGATCAAGATAAACTTGAAGAATTATTGGGAATTCATTTATTTTCCTAGAGATTATCTAGATAAAGTTGTTTTAATCAAATAACTTTTCTATTGGGTTATTTGAATTAAAACTAATACTTTATCCTATAGAATCTCAGGTGAAAAAGAAAAGATTTGCTAAGATATTGATCGGCAGTTTGGCATGCTGATCCTCATGTTTGGCATGCCGATGGGGCCTGATCGGCCTGCCGATGAGCAAAGGATAAGATCACGCATTTTTACGCAGATCTTATTAGATATTGATCCAAATTTGATTTTGGTTCAAATTTTGAGACCTAATCTGATAAAGACTGACCCTAGACCCAACCTCTATAAATAGGGAGTAAGTCACATAAGTTTTTTAGGTCAATTAAGAGATTAAGAGTAATACTCTGCTGGTGAGAATCTGAAACTCTTTGAGAGCTCTTGTTCACAAATCACAAACACTTGCTTTGGGTTCTCTTAATTGGTTGGAAGGAGAGTCACCTGGTGGAAGAGCTGTACGTGTGAGCCTACACACACTCCGATCGTGGATAGAGAATAGCAAAAAAGACCAGTTTGTTGAGGCTCTTATGGAATGTTACTTCTCTTCACTGATTGTAGGAGCTCTTCGGTACACAAAGGTTAGTAAGATCTGGTTAATTTATGCATATAGCGTGTAAAACTTGTGTTTTTAAAAATACTCTGATATAAAATTTTTAAAATTCCGTTGCGTACTATTTTTCTAACAATTGGTATCAAGGACATGGTTTTTACATAAATTTAAGAGTTTCTGATCATGTTATATGTATAAATTTATGATCTTAATCTCTCCTATGCTTGAATTTAATTTTATAAAAAGTTGGCACTCTAGGTTTCTATATATTATATATGTTGTCATGGATTATGTGGTGAATGTTCATTAATTAATTATGGTTGATTATATGGTTATTTAATTATTTATTAATTAATTAATTAATACCGGTTATAGTTTCTTAGAGGTTAGAATGTGTATCTAGGTTTTTCATGTAATTAGATGGCGGACTATCATCTCCATCTAGGAATTATTATTTATTTTTAAATTTGTAAGAATTTTGTAATTAAATAATTATTCAGAGAAGACGGATCTAAAAGATTGATGATGACGCTCCGAGATATTTCCTGAGTCTCTAATTTTATGTTTTTGAATTGTTGAAGATAAAATTGATGAATTGCATTAAAAATTGTATTTTCTAGAATGGGGATATTTGCTCGGTCGGCAAGCTTAACCCACCAGTTCGGTAGGCCGAGGGTCGTAGATCGGTAGGTTGGTCATGAGGTTCGGCAGGCCGACAGTGGGGAAGAAATTAGAGGCTCTGGCGGTAGGCCGAACCTTTAGTTCGGCAGGCCAATCTTCTTGATCGACAAGCTGATGGGTTGTGAGATCCGCTTGCCGACCGAAGAGCTGAAAATTTTTCAAAAACGGTGTAGTTTTTTCAGTACAGTTTTAATTTTATTTATGAGACAATTCTGAGAGACATTAAATTTGGATATGACCAGAAATATGAAGTATTTGATTCATACGGGATTGAAGACTTGAAGATGGGCATTACGTAACGAAGGATACTACCTGGAGATTCAAGGATGAAGAATTGATAATATGTTTCGATTATTCTCTTGTAATCTTTATTTTCTATTCTCTAGGGTGGAACCATAATATTACGGTTATTATTATTTTGCTTGTAGCTTTGCTTGATTGCTTTGCTTGTCGACATTATAATATGATTTGCCATGTATATTGATAACATGTCATGTAGAATAGAAAGTGCCGCTCAAATTAAAATTGTTCATGCATGTTCTTAAAATAAAACCTTGATTTCAAAAGATTGAGTGGGAAAAGGTTTTCAAAGAGAGGACCTAAGGCCTCCATCGTTGGTCCATAGGTAGAACATGGTGGTCCTGACCCCTAGGAAGGGATTTCTATCATATACCAGATTGGATCTCTAAGAGGATAAGGTATTTTAGCATGATTTATAGTTGCATACCCCTAGGTGGTGATTATAAATAATGGATAAAATATTGAAACGATGGTTATACACTCACGTTAATTTTATTATTAACCTCCCCTAGGAGCTCTGTTAATAAAATTAATGGCCAAAGAAACGATTATTAATATATGCTAGATCATACGGGTCTTGAATGGCATATATTAATCAGGAGGGAATCCGTGTTCCTGATTGAATTTGACATGACTCCCCTAGGAGCTTGTTGAATTCTAAGTTGGGAATTATCATTGTAAGATTGTGATATTTTTAAGGTTTTGACACATAAACACGTTTGTATTTTTTAATGATTGTAATATCTTACTAAATTATTATGATACGTTTGCTTATGTTTGGTATATGATTCTTTATTGTAGATTAAAAATGTCTAAAACCTATTAACCGGAGAGAATTATAATGATTGGAAATGAAACTTGGATATCATCATCTCTTTTGAGAAACTGAAGTATGTGCTGACAACCCATTGTCCTCTCAAGCCTACGGGAGACTCAACTAATGAGCAATTCCAAGCATATGAGCGCTGGTAAGATGCTAATGATTAGGCTCGCTGCTATGTTATGACTAGCATGAATAACGTGCTGCAGGCTCAACATCAGGATTATGGGACTACAAAGTAGATCTTGGATAATCTTGAGGACATGTTTGGAAGCCAAGCCATAACAAAGTAGCAAGGGGCGCTTCAAAAACTTCTTAACTGTAAGCAGAGGCCGGGGACATCTGTAAAGGAGCACATGATGATAGAGCCGACATCGATGCTGAAACTCAGATGACTATGGTATTTGAGACTCTATCAAAGGAATTTATTCCATTTGGGGTTACATTTAATTTAAGCAATAGACAGGATATGACCTTGATGGAATTAATGAAATAGTTACAAGAGTTTGAGCTGCTAATCAGGGAGTCTCCTGCGGGTGGAGAGGCCATTTGGTAGCTGCTTCTAATTCCAATCCCAACTCTAGGAATAGAAAGAAGCAATGGGCCAAGAACGGAAAGTCTTCTATTCTTGCTAACACCAAGAGCAAGAAAAAGATGAAAAAGAACCCGAAGAAGCTTAAGTGCTTCTTTTGTGGGAAGGTCGGACACATCAAGAAGCATCGCAAGGACTTCCTTTCCAAAGGAGGTAGGTGTGATCTTCTGTATTTAGAAACTTATTTGGTTGAGGAATCTAGTGACATTTGGGTCTAAGATTCTGGTGCAACTAACCATGTTTGTGTTTCTCTACAAGGATTCAAAGAAACGAGAAGTCTACTACATAAAGACTTCATGCTTCGGATGGGCGATAGATCTTTGGTCTCAGCAGAAGCAGTGGGAGACGTTCATCTTTATTTTGATAATTATAGGAATTTATTTTGCAAGATTGTTTTTATGTTCCTAAATTTAAAAGGAATTTAATTTCTGTAGCTTGTTTATTTAAAGACTCCTATTTGGTTTCTTTAATGATAAAGTGGTGATTCATAAAAACAAATCTTTTATCTGTCCTGGATGGATGCAAATAATCTATATTTTCTCAAACCTAAGATGGACTTATTGCTTAATACTGAGATGAATGATAATAACTCTAAAAGACTTAAAACTTCTCACTCTAATACGACTTATCTTTGGCTTTTGTGCCTTGGTCATATTAACCTGAATAGGATTCAAAGGCTGGTAAGGGATGGACCTTTAAGTCACTTATAAAGGTGGAATCTATACCTCAATGTGAATCTTGTTTGGAGGGTAAAATGACCAAAAGACCATTTGGGTCTAAGGGCAATAGGACCGAAGGGGTTCTAGAACTTGTGCATAGTGATGTTTGCGGACCAATGAACATCCAGGCACGAGGAGAGTATGAGTACTTTGTCACTTTTATTGACGATTACTCAAGGTATGGGTATATGTACCTAATGCAACACAAAAGCGAAACTTTTGACAAGTTCAAAGAGTTTCGGGCTGAAGTGGAAAAGCAATTGGGTAGACCCATAAAGGCACTTTGATCCGATCAAGGTGGAGAATACATTTCTAATGAGTTCTTGGGACACTTATTAGAGAATGGGATTTTATCCCATTTGACTACGCCGGGCACTCAGTAGCAAAATGGTATAGCGGAGAGAAGAAATAGGACTTTATTGGACATGATCAGGTCCATGATGAGTTATTCATCATTGCCTTCATCCTTTTGGGGATATGCACTACAAACCGCATGTTTTCTTTTGAACAATGTTCCTTCAAAATCGGTCCCTAAAACTCCTCATGAGTTGTGGATGGGTAGGAAGACATCCTTAAACCATATTCGCATATGGGGATGTCTAGCTAATGTCCTATTTAGGGATCTGAATAAGTTAGAAGCACGTTTGGAAGTTTGTATGTTTGTAGGATATCCAAAAGGGACTAAAGGGGGTTATTTCTATAACCCAAAGGAAAATAAAGTCGTGGTTTCAACTAATACAACTTTCCTTGAGAAGAGTTGCATGGACGACTTTAAACCTCGAAGCAAATTGGTGCTTGAGGAGTTGAGGAGTGATCTGATCACTCTAGAGGTTCTGAATAAAACCATTCTGAACAAACCTGAACAATAACCTAAAGGGCTTCGGCATAGTGGGAGGATCGTGTTGGAAAAATAGTACGCAACGAAATTTTAAAAAGTTTTATATCAGAGTATTTTTTAAAACACAAGTTTGACATGCTATATGCATAAATTAACCAGATCTTACTAACCTTTGATTGCTGAAGAACCCTTGAAAAATGTGAAGAGAAGTAACGTTCCAGAGGAGCCTCAACCAACTGGTCTTCTTCGCTATTCTCTATCCACGACCGGAGTGAGTGTGAGCTCACACGTACTGCTCTTCCACCAGGTGACTCTCCTTCCAACCAATTGAGAGAACCCAAAGCTAGTGTTTGTGATTTGTGAACAAAAGCTTTCAGGGAGTTTTTAGATTCTCACCAGCAGAGTATCACTCTTAATCTCTCAATTGATCTCAATAACTTATGTGACTTACTCCCTATTTATAGAGGTTAGGTCTAGGGTCAGTCCTTATCAAATTAGGTCTCAAAAATTTGGATCATAATCAAATTCATATCAATATTTGATAAGATTCGTGTAAAAATGCATGATCTTATCCTTTGCTCATCAGTACGCCGATCAGGATGATCGGTAGGCCAAATAGCCCCATCGGCAGGCCGAACACGTGGATCGGCATGCTGAACTACCAAATAAAAATCTCAGTCATTCTTTTATTTTCCACCCAAGATTCTACAGGATAAAGTCTTAGTTTTAATTCAAATAACCCAATAGAAAAATTATCTGATTAAAACAACTTTATCTAGATTATCTCTAGGAAAATAATGAATTCCCAATAATTCTACAAGTTTATCTTGATCTAATTTATCCAAAATTAAATCAACCGATAAACAAACAAGAAGTATCTGATCCCAATAATTCAACAAGTTTATATTGAATTAATTTTATCACAAAATTAATTCAACCGATAAACAGACATGAATTATCTGATTATTCCAAATTTTAACCAATCTTATAAATCTGACATAAGTTACCAATTATTGGAAAAGCACGCCGTATCGTTACAGGATGTTGTGAGCTAGCAAAGGAGACCAAATGGACCTATATAGTTCAAGCTCTTGATAATTACGAAACCCAATATCCCAGATATATATTTCATAATTATTAACTCCAACGCTACTCCACTAAAAGCTTGGAGCTACACTCTCGAACTACATAGAATTACAAAGCTTATATAGCTAAGTCTCCATGACATATCATAGTGTATAGTATCCCCATATAATAATCCACAATTAGCTTAAGGACAAGTTCTGTCTTACCTTCCTGATTATTTTTATCTTACGTTCTATTATCTCACCATCAGAAAACTTACCATCTAAAGACTATATACCATTTGGTTACACCTATGTATCCAAACGGTTGAGTGTTCCAGTTTTTCAATTACAGGATAACGCATATAAGAGGATATCACTACTCCTAAAGAGGTGCTATGGATTCCATATCTATGAATAACATGCCTATGCTATCAAGAGTCATGCCTCCAACGTACCGGCATGCATACCACTATTAAGATATGGGTGTCACCCTTTGGTACATCAAAGGACACAAGTCAAGACAACGAGCCCACTATTCATCTTAGGATTAAAACACAATATAAATGATTGTCTAAAGTGAATCCATTTGCCAAAACAGAATTATTAATCCAAATCTATTCACTTTATGATACCGAGAACAAAATTAGCCTCTCCTAGGCCCTTCATGTCAAACTGCTTGGTCAACCATAATCTGACCGATGATAATGCCCCAATGTCATTGCCAATTAGCAGAATGTCATCTACATAGAGCAGTAGAAAAACTACATTCCCATCTTTAATGTGCTTATAAACACATGGCTCATCCACATTTTGTAAGAACCCATAAGTCTTATGTTCCAAGAACGGGAAGCCTGCTTAAGTCCATAAATTGACTTTAGCAGCTTAAAAACCTTACCCTCTTGACCCTTGACCTTGAACCAGTCTGGTTGTTCCATATAAATGGACTCATCAAGATAGCCATTCATAAAAGCTGTCTTGACATCCATCTGCCAAATCTTGTAGTCGAGAGCGGCAACTATGAACAAGAGAATTCATATGGACTTAAGCATGGCTACAGGCAAAAAGGTTTCCTCATAATCGATTTCTTCCTTTTGCGTATAACCCTTATCTACCAGTCTAGCCTTAAAGGTTTCGACCTTTCATTCACTCCTCTTTTCCTCTTGTAGATCCACTTGCACCCTATGGGTTTTACCCCTTCAGGAAGATCCACAAGCTCCTAGACCTGATTAGTCTCCATAGACTTCATCTCAATGTTCATGGCCTCTGTCAAGAGTTTTGAATCAACATCCTCCATAGCTTCTGCGTAAGTATAAGGATCCCTATCATGTTCATCCAGTTCAGCCAAGAAGGCGTCTCCATTGAACATATACCTCTCAGGTTGACTCCTGATCCTCCCACAACACCGAAGCCCCTTAGGTTGTTGTTCAGGTTTGTTTGGTTTTTCTACACTCATTGGAACGGTTTCATTCAAAACCTCTGGAGTGATTGGATCACTCCTTAACTCCTCAAGCACCACTTTGCTTCGAGGTTTAAAGTCGTCCATGTAACTCTCCTCAAGGAAAGTTGCATTAGTTGAAACCACGACTTTATTTTCCTTTGGGTTATAAAAATAACCGCCTTTAGACCCTTTTAGATATCCTACAAATACACAAACTTCTGAACGTGCTTCCAACTCATTCGGATCCTTAAGCAGGACATGAGCCAGACATCCCCATATGTGAATATGGTTTAAGGATGTCTTCCTACCCATCCACAACTCGTGAGGAGTTTTAGGGACCGATTTTGAAGGTACATTGTTCAAAAAATAACATGTAGTTTGTAGTGTATATCCCCAAAAGGATAAAGGCAATGATGAATAACTCATCATGGACCTAATCATGTCAAATAAAGTCCTAATTCTTCTCTCTACCACGCTATTCTGCTACGGAGTGCCTGGCATAGTCACATGGGATAAAATCTCATTCTCTTATAAGTGTTCCAAGAACTCATCAGAAAGGTATTCCCTACCTTGATCGAATCGAAGTGTCTTTATGGGTCTATCCAATTGCTTTTCCATTTCAGCCCGAAACTCCTTGAACTTGTCAAAAGTTTTGCTTTTGTGATGCATCAGGTACACATACCCATATCTTGAGTAATCGTCAATAAAAGTGACGAAGTACTCATACCCTCCTCGTGCCTGTATGTTCATCGGTTTGCAAACATCACTATACACAAGTTTAGAACCCCTTCGGCCCTATTGCCCTTAGACCAAATGGTGTTTTGGTCATTTTACCCTTCAAACAAGATTCACATTGAGGTATAGATTCCACCTTTAAGTGATTTAAAGGTCCATCCCTTACCACCCTTTGAATCCTATTCAGGTTAATATGACCAAGGCGTAAATGCCAAAGATAAGTCTTATCAGAGTAAGAAGTTTTAAGTCTTTTAGAGTTATTATCATTCATTTCAGCATTAAGCAATAAGTCCATCTTAGGTTTGATAAAATATAGATTATTTTGCATCAATCCAGAACAGATAAAAGATTTGTTTTTAAGAATCACCACTTTATCATTAAAAGAAACCAAATAGGAGTCTTTAAATAAACAAGCTACAGAAACTAAATTCCTTTTAAATAGGAACATAAAAACAATCTTGCAAAAATAAATTCCTATAATTATCAAAATAAATATGGACATCTCCCATTGCTTCTGCTGAGACCAAAGATCCATCATCTATCTGAAGCGTGAAGTCTTCATGCAGTAGACTTCTCGTTTCTTTGAACCCCTATAGAGAAACACAAACATGATTAGTTGCACCGGAATCTATGACCAAAATGTCACTAGATTCCTCAACCAAACAAGTTTCTAAATATAGAAGATCATACCTACCTCCTTTGGCAAAGAAGTCCTTGCAATGCTTCTTGATATGCCCGACCTTCCCACAGAAGAAGCACTTAAGCTACTTTAGGTTCTTCTTCTTCTTCTTCTTCTTCTTGCTCTTGGTGTTAGCAGGAATAGAAGACTTCTCGTTCTTGGCCCGTTGCTTCTTTCCATTCCAAGAGTTAGGATTGGAACCAAAAGTAGCTACCATGTTGGCCTCACTACCAGTAAGAGACTCCCTGGTCAGCAGTTCGAACTCCTGTAACTGTTTCATCAATTCCGTTAAGGTCATACCCCGTCTATTGCTTAAATTAAAAGTAGCTCTAAACGGAATAAATTCCTTTGATAGAGTCTTAAAAACTATAGTCATTTGAGTTTTAGCATTGATGTCGGCTCTATTGGTTTGAGCCTCAATGAGGTAACCCATGACCAATATCATGTACTCCTTTACAGATGTCCCCGGTCTTTGGTTACAATTTAAGAGTTTTCAAAGTGCCCCTTGCCGCTTTGTTACGTCATGGCCTCCAAACATATCCTTAAGATTATCCAAGATCTACTTCACAGTCTCATAATCCTGATGTTGAGCCTGCAGCACGTTATCCATGCTAGCCATAACATAGCAGCGGGCCTGATCATTAGCATCTTTCCAGCGATCATACGCTTAGAATTACTCATTAGTTGAGTCTCCCATAGGCTCGGGAGGACAAGGGGTTGTTAGAACATATTTTAGTTTCTCAAAGGACAAGACGATATCCAGATTCCGTTTCCAATCATTATAATTCTATCCAGTTAATAGGTTTTTGTCAAGTATCGATAATAAAGCATTTTTAGACATTTTTAATCTACAATAAAGAATCATATACCAAACATAAGCAAACATATAATAATAATTTAGTAAGATAACACAATCATGTAAAAACACAAATGTGTTTATGTGTCAAAACCTTGAAAATATCACAACCTTACAACGATAATTCCCAACTCAGAATTCAACAAGCTCCTAGGGGAGTCATGCCAAATTAATCAGGAACACGAATCCCCTTCTGATTAATTTATGCCATCTAGAACCCATATGATCCAACATGTATTAATAATTGTTTCTTTGGCCATTAATTTTATTAGCTAAGCTCCTAGAGGAGGTTAATAATAAAATTAACTTGAGTGTATAACCATCGTTTCAATATTTTATCCATGATTTATAATCACCACCTAGGGGTGTGCAACCATAAATCATGCTAAAATACCTTATCCTCTCATGAGATCCAATCTGGTACATGATAGAAATCCCTTCCTAGGGGTCAGGACCACCATGTTCTACCTATGGACCAACGATGGAGGCCTTAGGTTCTCTCTTCGAAAACCTTCTCCCACTCAATCTTTTGAAATCAAGGTTTTATTTTAAGAATATGCATGAACAATTTTTATATGAGCGGCACTCCCTATTCTATATGACATGTTATCAATATACATGGCAAATCATATTATAATGCAGACAAGCAAAGCAATCAAGTAAAGCTACAAGCAAAATAATAATAATCGTAATATTATGGTTCCACCCTAGAGAATAGAAAACTAAGATTACAAGAGAATAATCAAGACATATTATCGATTCGTCATCCTTGAATCTCAAGCTGTATCCTTCTTCATGTAATGCCCATCTTCAAGTCTTGAATCTTGTATGAATCGAATACTTCATATTTTCGATCATATCCAAATTTAATGTTTCTCATAATTGTCTCCAAAATAAAATTAAAACTGCATTGAAAATAGCAACTTTTCTGGAATAATTTCTAGCTCTCGGTCGATAGGCCGATCTGGGTGATCGGCCTGCCGGTCATGCTGTATCGGCCTATAGATCAGGAAGATCAGCCTGCCGACTCATGAAAGTTTGGCCTATCGCCAGAGCCTCTGATTTTTTGCTCCATTGATGGCCTGTCGAACCTCAAGTTTGGCATGCAGATCTGCGACCATCGGCTTGCCAAACTGGTGGGTTCGGCAAGCTGACCACGCAGAAATCTACCATTCCAAAAAATACAATTTTTAAAGCAATTCATCAATTTTATTTTCAACAATTTAAAAACATAAAATTAGAGACTCAGGAAATACCTAGGAGCACCATCATCAATATTCTAGATCCATCTTTTTTGAATAATTATTTAATTGTAAAATTTTTACAAATTTAAAATTAAATAATAATTCTTAGACGGAGATGATAGCCACCATCTAATAACATGAAAAACCTAGATACACATTCTAACCTCTAAGGAACCATAACCGACATTAATTAATTAATTAATAATTAATTAACAATTTAATCAACCATGATTAATTAATAAACATTCACCATATAATCCATGATAACATAAAATTATATAGAAACCTAGAGGGCCAACTCTCTATAAAATTAAATTCAAGCATATGAGAGATAAAGATCACAAAATTTATATATATAACATGATCACAAACTCGTAAATTTATGTAAAAAACTTGGCTCTGATACCAATTGTTGGAAAAATAGTATGCAGCGAAATTTTAAAAAATTTTATATCAGAATATTTTTCAAAACATAAGTTTGACATGCTATATGCATAAATTAACTAAATTTTACTAACCTTTGATTGCTAAAGACCCTCGAAAAACATGAAGAGAAGTAACGTTCTAGAAAAGCCCCAACCAACTAATCTTCTTTGCTATTCTTTATCCACAATCGGAGCGAGTGTGGGCTCACACGGACAGCTCTTCCACCACGTGACTCTATTTCCACCCAATTGAGAGGGCCCAAAGCTAGTGTTTGGGATTTGTGAACAAAAGCTTTTAGGGAGCTTTTAGATTCTCACCAACAGAGTATCACTCTTAATCTCTCAATTGATCTCAATAACTTATGTGACTTACTCTCTATTTATAGAGGTTAGGTCTAGGGTCAGTCCTTATCAAATTAGGTCTCAAAAATTCATATCAAAATCAAATTCGGATCAATATTTGATAAGGTCCATGTAAAAACGCGTGATCTTATCCTTCGCTCTTCGGCAGGCCGATCAAGATGATCGACAGGCCAAACAGCCCCATCGGTAGGCCGAACACGTGGATCAATATGCCGAACTGCAGAATAAAAATCTCTAGGAAAATAACCCAATAGAAAAGTTATCTGATTAAAACAACTTTATCTAGGTTATCTCTTGGAAAATAAATGAATTCTCAATAATTCTACAAGTTTATCTTGATCTACTTTATCCAAAATTAAATCAACCGATAAACAGACAAGAATTATCCGATCCCAATAATTCAACAAGTTTATCTTGAATTAATTTTATCACAAAATTAATTCAACCGATAAGCAGACATGAATTATCTGATTCTTTCAAATTTTAACTGTTGGAAACAAAGTGCGCAGCGGAATTTTAAAATTTTTCCATCAGAGTATTTTCCAAAACACAAGTTTGACATGTTATATGTATAAATTAAACAGATCTTACTAACCTCAGTGTGCCGAAGAACCTCCGCGACCTGTGTAGAGAAGTAACGTTCCAGAAGAGCCTCAACCAACTGGTCTTCTTTGCTATTCTCTATCCACAACCGGAGTGAGTGTGGGCTCACACGTACAGCTCTTCCACCGGTGACTCTCCTTCCAACCAATAGAGAGAACCCAAAGCTAGTGTTCGTGATTTGTGAACAAAAGCTCTCAGGGAGTTTTCAGATGCTCACTAGAAGAGTATCACTCTTAATCTCTCAAATTGATCTTCTGTAAATCATTAGACTCACTCCCTTTTTATACCTATTGGTCCTTGGGGTCAGTCCATATCAGATTAGGTCTCAAAAATCGAAACAGAATCAAGTTCGGATCAATATCTGATAAGATACGCGTGAAAAATGCGTAATCTTAACTGTCGCGGTCGGTATGCTGAACTGTGTGATAGGCAGGCCAAACTGGCCAGTTTGGCAGGCCGAACTTTCTGATAGGCAGGCCGAACTGCCGAGAAAAAATCTCCGCGAATCTTTTATTTTCCACCCGAGATTCTAAAGGATAAAGTCTCAGTTTTGATTCAAATAGCCCAATAGAAAAGATATCTGATCAAAACAAACTTTATCAAGATAATCTCTAAGAAAATAAATCAATTCACAATAATTCTACAAGTTTATCTTGTTCTAATTGTCCAAAATTAAAACAACCGATAAACAGACAAGAATTATCCGAACGCCATAATTCAAGAAGTTCATCTTGAACTAATTTTTTACATAATTAATTCAACCGATAAACAGACATGAATTATTTGATTCTTATAAATTTTAAACCAATCTGATAAATCTGACATAAGTCACAAATTATTGGAAAAGCACGCCGTGTCATTACAGGATTTTGTGAGCTAGCAAATGGGACTAAAATGGACCTATAAAGTTCAAGCTCATGATAATTATGAAACACAATATCCCATATATACATTTCACAATTATCAACTCCAACGCTATTCCACTAAAAGCTTGCAGCTGCACTCTCGAACTTTATAGAATTACGAAGCCCGTGTAGCTAAGTCTCCATGACATATCATAGTGTATCGCATCCCCATATGATCATCCATAATCGGCTTAAAGATAAGTTTTGTCTTACCTTCCCGATTATTTTTATCTTACGTTCCATTGTCTCACCATTAGAAAACTTACCATCCAAAGATAGTATACCATTCGGTTACACCTATGTATCCAAATGGTTAAGCGCTCCAGTTTTCCAATTACAGGACAACCCATATAAGAGGATATCATTACTCCTAAAGAGGAGCTATGGATTCCATATCTATGAATAACAAGTCTACGCTACCAAGAGTCATGCCTCCAACGTACTGGCATGCATGCCACTATAGAGATGTGGGAGTCACCCATTGGTACATCAAAAGACACAAGTCGAGACAACGGGCCCATTATTCATCTCAGGATTAAGATACAATACAAATGATTGTCTAAAGTGAATCGATTTGCCAAGACAGAATTATTAATCCAAATCAATTCACTTTATGTCCCGATCCAACACATCGTCACCTATGACAACGCGCCAATGTTTCTATTCACGGAGTCCAACTCCGATGGCCAAGACAAACCATCTCCCAAAAGGGATATAGACAACATAACAATCTTTACATGAATAAAGCGCCCAACTTTATTCCCTCGATTGCGGATCATATATTTTAGACCATCACCTTAAGAGTCGTGTCTACCACATAATCATCCCATCATATGCCCAACTCTTAAGGTTTAGACTGACAGTCTCAGACTACTGTTTGCTTATCATACATTCAACAAATATGAACGTAAAGAGGACAATATTTGGTATATATAAATGAATAAATTCTTTATTGATAAAAAAGTCTCCAAAAACGTATTACATTTTTACTCTTTAGAGCATACATGTCTAACATTAACCAATCTAATAAATCTGACATAAGTTACCAATTATTGGAAAAGCACGTCGTATCGTTACATGATGTTGTGAGCTAGCAAAGGGGACCAAATGGACCTATATAGTTCATGCTCCCGATAATTACGAAACCCAATATCCCAGATATACATTTCATAATTATCAACTCCAACACTACTCCACTAAAAGCCTGGAGCTGCACTCTCGAGCTACATAGAATTATGAAGCTCATATAGCTAAGTCTCCATGACATATCATAGTGTATTGTATCCCTATGTGATAATCTATAATTGGCTTAAGGACAAGTTCTGTTTTACCTTCCTGATTATTTTTATCTTACGTTCCATTATCTCACCATCAAAAAACTTACCATCCAAAGACAGTATACCATTTGGTTACACCTATGTATCCAAACGGTTGAGCGCTCTGGTTTTTCAATTACAGGATAACGCATATAAGAGGATATCACTACTCCTAAAGAGAAACTATGGATTCCATATCTATGAATAACAAGTCTATGTTATCAAGAGTCATGCCTCCAACATACCTGCATGCATACCACTATTAAGATGTGGGTGTCACCCTTTGATACATCAAAAGATGCAAGTCAAGACAATGGGCCCACTATTCATCTCAGGATTAAGATACAATACAAATGATTGTCTAAAGTGAATCGATTTGCTAAGACAGAATTATTAATCCAAATCTATTCACTTTATATCCCGATCTAACACATCGTCACCTATGACAACATCCCAATGTTTCTATTCATGGAATCCACCTCCAATAGTCAAGACAAACCATCTCCCAATAAGGATATAGACAACATAACAATCTTTACATGAGTAAAGTGCCCAACTTTATTTCCTCGATTACGGATCTTATGTTTTAGACCATCACCTTAAGAATCGTGTCTTTCGCATAATCTGTCCATCATATGCCCAATTCTTATGGTTTAGACCGCCAGTCTTAGACTATTGTTTGCTTAACATACATTCAACAAATATGAACGTAAAGAGGACAAGATTTGGTATATAAACAATAAATAAATTCTTTATTGATAAAAATGTCTCCAAAAACTTATTACATTTTTACTTCTTAGGGCATACATGTCTAACAGATCCGGTGTCAACCTGAGAGGTATATGTTCAATGGGGAGGTCTTTTGGCTGAACCGAATGAACATAACAGGGATCCTTATACTTACACAGAAGCTATGGAGGATGTTGATTCAAAACTCTAGACAGAGGCCATGAACACTGAGATGAAGTCTATGGAGACTAATCAGGTCTGGGAACTTGCAGATATTTCTGAAGGGGTAAAACCCATAAGGTGTAAGTGGATCTACAAGAGGAAAAGAGGAGTGGATGAAAAGGTCAAAACTTTTAAGGCTAGACTGGTAGCTAAGGGTTATACGTAAAAGGAAGGAATCGATTATGAAGAAACCTTTTCGCCTGTAGCCATGCTTAAATCCATCCAGATTCTCTTGTCCATAGTTGTTGCTCTCGACTACGAGTTTTGGCAGAAGGATGTTAAGACAGCTTTTCTGAATGGCTATCTTGATAAGTCCAATTATATGGTACAACCAGACGGGTTCAAGGTCAAGGGTCAAGAGGGTAAGGTTTGTAAGCTGCTAAAGTCAATTTATGGACTTAAGCAGGCTTCTTGTTCTTGGAACATAAGATTTGATAAAGTGATCAAGACTTATGGGCTCTCACAAAATGTGAATGAGCTATGTGTTTACAAACACATTAAGGATGGGAAGGTGGTTTTTCTACTGCTCTATGTAGATGACATTCTACTAATTAGCAATGACATTGGGGCATTGTCATTGGTCAAATTATGGTTGACCAAGCAATTTGACATGAAAGACTTAAGTGAGGCTAATTTTGTCCTCGGTATCCAGATCTTTCGGGATAAGAAGAACAAAATGATAGTTTTGTCCCAAGCTGGCTACATAGATAAAATTCTCAGGAGGTTTGCAATGCAGGATTCCAAGAAAGGTGGGCAACCATCTAGGTCTGGAATTACTCTTTTTAAGAGAGACTCTCTAAAGTCTTATAAAGAAAGAGAATACATGAAGAAGGTGCCTTATGCTTTGGCAGTGGGTAGTCTCATGTATGCCATGCTTTGCACACGATCAGATATTAGTTATGCGGTCGGGATTGTAAGTCGATTTCAGGTGGATCCAGGACCGAACCATTGGGTTGTGGTAAAACATATTTTTAAGTACCTGAGAAGGACTTGAGGATATATGCTTGTATATTTGGGTGAAGACTTGACTCCTCTAGGATATATTGACTCAGATTTTCAATCCTAACTAGATTCTAGGAAATCGACTTCGAGTTTTGTGTTTACTCTGGGCGGCGGTGCCATCAGTTGGAGAAGTGTGAAGCAAGATTGCACTTCGAATTCAATAATGGAGGCTGAGTATGTGCCAGCCACTGATGCTTTGAAAGAAGTAGTGTGGCTTCGCAAGTTCCTTGGGATCTTGAGGTAGTTCCTAGTACAGATGAGGTAGTATCACTGTACTATCATGAGGTTCGAACCATGAGGAACGCAAAAGAAAAACCTTGAAGGACTCGAGGGCCCCAGAGGGGACAGTACGAATGAGTGGGCCCGGTTACGCCGCAATAAGAGCCAATTATGCAGGGGGCCGAGGCTTCATAGGGGCTTGAGTGGGACCGGGGATGCCACAGTAGGTGGGCTAAAAGAAACCAACTTTTGTGGAGTTTCCTTTATATATAATAAGGTTGTCGAAGTAGAGTTTACATCACTGGTAATAAAGTTGTAAATGCTTGGCATCCATAAATGCTCAACACGTCGACCCATCATCGATTCTTGTATATATGTTCCTAGCCTTATGATATCTCGAATCTTATAAGGCCCTTCCTAATTTTGACCTAGAGTCCTAACATTCTTAGGCTTTGTATTCAAAGTTACACTTCTATAAACCAAGTTTCCAATGGTGGATCTCCTTTATTTGACCCTCTTGTTGTAATAGGTGGCGAGGTGCATTTGTGAGTCGATCCTTCATTCTTCTAGTAGGTGAAGCTCTATGCTCATGAGTCTAGAGTTTTCTTCTTCATTGTACCCTATTGCTAGACTGGTTGGCGTAATCATCTATACCAGCAAGACTGCTTTAGTACCATACACGAGAGAATATAAAGCCTCTCCCATAGTGATTCTACTCATGGTTCTGTAGGCCCACAATACCTTTGGTAATTCCACCCCCGTCGTCCCTTAAGGTCGTTGAGGCGTTTCTTCAACGTGTGCTTAATGATCTTGTTAATCACCTCGACTTGCCCATTTGATTGTGGATAAATGATAGCCTAGAAGTTCTTATATGAGATCATATGTGAGACAAGATGAAACTTATACAATTCGTCTCAATAATCACAGTGAATGCTTTGGCTTTAACCCACTTTATGCAATAGTTAACTGCAACTATTATGCATTTAAGTGCCCCAGGCGCCATGAGAAATGGATCGATTATATCAATTCCCCATTTTGCAACAGGCCGAGGGCTTAAGATCAATGTCAGATTTTCAAGGTGAGATCTTGGCACGATGCCATAACGTTGACACTTATCGCATTTATGAACATAATTATTGGCGTCCTTTCTCAGAGTTGGTAAGTAGTATCTTTGTCTTAGTGTTTTGTGGGCTAGGAATTGTCCTCTAGAGTGATTTCACATAAGCCCTTATGTATCTCTACAAGTACTTTTAATCCCTCATCCTTATTGAGACAACAGAGGAGGGATGTAGAGTTACCTCTATGTTAGAGCATCCCATCATATAGCAAATAGCATGCCGACCTATAACGGGCCATTTTGGCCTCTAAAGGAATAGGGGATAGCTCTCTGTTTAGCAGATACAATATTATAGGGGTCATCCAACTATTTATTTGGTTTATAACCCTTGCTTCTTTAGCCTCTTGTTAAATTGTTGAGAGTTCTAAAATTTCCATAGGGATGGCTTTTAATAGCTCAGAATCCTTAGAGGCGGTGAGGCAAGCTAAAGCGTCCACATTGTTGTTTTCGGTACAAGGCATTTGTCTAATTTCCTAAGATTAGAATTTGGAAATCTTTTCTTTATCTTTTCACAGATATCTAAGCATCATCCTACCTTTGGCTTTATCCTCATCCAAGATTTGGTTCACAATGAGCTAAGAATCATTGTAAATCTTTAGGGGGTCAGCTTTTAAATGACAGTTGAGTCTTAATCCTACAAGTAATGCGTCGTATTCAGCCTCATTATTAGAAGCATTTAACTTGAACCTCACTACGGCTATGTTCTTGTGGTTTTTAGGGCTTACCAACATAACCCTTGTACCTATGCCATGCTTGTTTGAAGAACCATCGACATATAATTCCCACTTTGACCCGGTTTCCTCCATTTCCTTCTCAATGCCTCTTGGTTGAGTTGTGAATTCAGCTACAAAGTCAACTAGTGTTAGAAAAATAATACGTAGCAGAATTTTTTAAAAATTTTAATCAGAGTACTTTCCAAAACACAAATTTGACATGCTATATGCATAAATTAATCAGATCTTACTAACCTTTGAATGACAAAGAGCTCCTGCAATCTGTGAAGAGACGAACGTTCCATAAGAGCCTCAACCGATTGGTCTTCTTTGCTATTCTTTATTCACGATCAGTATATGTGTGGGCACACCTTGTACAGCTCTTCCCTAGTGACTCTCCTTCCAACCAATTGAGAAAACCAGAACTAACATTTGTGATTTGTGAACAATAGCACTTCATGGAGTTTCAGAGACTCACAGACTAGAGTGCTCACTCTTAATTTCTCAACTGATCTAAATAGCGGAGAAAACTCACTCCCTATTTATAGAGGTCATCCCCATTGTTGGTTATTATCAGATAAGGCCTCAAGAATTCGAATCTAGATCAATATCTAATAAATCACATATGAAACGCATGATCAAAAAATCGTTAAATCAGCAAGCCGAACTAACGGATCAGCCTGCTGAACTTGCTCCATTGGCAGGCTGAACTAACTGATCAGCCTGCCGAAGTCCACATCCAAACCGACCCTAGAACCTTTTAGGACCTATGGATTGTGGCTTGTAGAACTTGGTTCCACTTTGCTTGGAACTATGTAGCCTAAGTTGTGTGCATTCAAAGTTTCACTTAGAAACTTTGCGAATGTTGCAAAATTTCTTATTTTGACTAATCTAAAAAGTTCGAGTAATGGCGTACAATGACTCGATGTGAGATTTAACGATGTGTTATCCCTTAACACTAGCTTTGCTACTTTGGTAACTTAGGAAATTCCAAGGAATTGAATCTAGAGTAAGGTTTAGTAAAATAGTTGCATATTTGATATGTTAAATATGGCTATGTTATATTAGCATAAGTGTTGCATTGGCAGCTGCATTGCATTGCATTAATCATTACACTTGGCGATATATTCAGTGCATGAAGAACCTTGAGCTATTAGCTCGGGTTATGGTATTCAAATAAGAATAGACCCATGTGCTCTCTTGGTCGGGTCGCTTTATGGTAACTATAATGGGTAATATGAACCCCGTAACAGAGTACGTATATAAGCTATGAGTTTACCTTCTGTTGATTATGTCTGCTATTTAAATTCTATTATTTGCTTTTTAGTTCTATTAGCCATGATGGGTCAGCATCTCATTCCGATCAGACCTATTTCCCTTGAGATTATGTTGAAATAAGTTGGCTAGTTTTTAGTAAGACTTGATGCCCATGGCTCGGTGAGATTTACTGTGATTATATATATTCCTCAAGATCCCATACTATTGAGTACAATGACACAGAATGACCTCTGAGACCTTCAAAGATACAGTCAGATAGGAAGACTCTAAAAGAGCTTCGAAACAAATACAGTAGCTTAAGAATGAGCTCCAGGTTTAGCTCTACACATTGGCATGCTTATATACAATGTCATGTGATGACTTGGTGATTTTGTTGTGCCTTATGTTGTGTATATCTATAAGTTGACGCATGTGGTTGGAGTCATTTTCCTATCATAATCCCTTTTCCCCTACTGAGCATTCGACTCACCCTTTTTTTATGTTTCCCCCTTTTTCAAGATATTACAAACTGTGTATGCTGCTAGTCACATTTAGTTGCCTTTTTAGCAGTTCAAAGCCCGAGCCAGCTTATGTACGGTTTAACTGCATTTAATTTTTAATTCTTGGTGTTTATTATATTTTGTGTATAGAAACTGTATCGATACAATAGTGTCCCAAGTCTATGTACTTTTTGAAACATTTTACAATTTTGGACTTTTACTATTTTTAATTTAAAGACTTTAGAGCATGTATTTTATCTATTTCTAGTAATGGTCTTTTTTTTTTTTTTTGGATTAGCTTAATCCCCTTTATTTACTTTAATTTCAATTATTTGCTAACTTTTATTTTGGAACATTACAGAACCGTTGGCGCAGACGAGAGATGCACACATGGCACTGGTGATTGACATAGGGTCGACGTTGCCTGGTTCATAAAGAATGGCAGCTGGGGAAAACTACAAAGTGGAAGAAAGAGAAAGGAAGAAGAAAACAACATCCTAATAGCTTGGGACAGAATGAAGAAAACAACATCCTAATAGTTTGGGGTATTTTGGTTTAAATAATTTTTTATTAGTGACAACTGCCTTTGATACGCTATTATTTACCATTTTTTAAAAGGTCTGACATTAACTTTATTTGTATCTTTTAAAACTATTATTTCGTGCAATTTTCCTTTTTTTTTTTCATCGAAATTTCATGACCTCTAGCCGTTGCAAAGTCAAGTATACCATAAGGACGTCAAAGGTTAAAAGACACCAAAGGCAATAAAAATCAGTACTGCCTCCAACTTTGAATATTATTTTGATGTACAACTCCTCTATAGAACTAGCCACAAATCAAAAGCAACAGCCAGTCGATCTTTGATGTTATTTTAAGGTGACTACTTCGTTATTAATTCACAATAAGCTACCACAAAAATTTTTATTATTTTATTACCCCCTCTCTTTTTCCGCTTGAAAGTATTTGTCAAAGGCAGAATTGATCAAAATTCAGTTTTTCTACGAGAAATAAGAGTCGGTGTTACGAAGAAATATTAAGGGGACGAAAAAAACAAATTATACTAAAGTTAATATTATTTCTGCAGTATAAACAAGTATATAAAAGAGATTTATATATCCTCGCAAGGAGCCAACAAGAAAGGAGTCTTTACCAAAAGACTCGTAGCCATAAATGAAAATCGTACCATTTTTTTTTTATATAGGTTTTGTTAGTTTAATATAGTTCATGTAACGTAACTTGGATTCTCAAATGCTTATATATTCTATTCACTTTTCTCCCGACCCCTATGTATCAATATTATGAATATTTTGTGGCTAATAAGTGCTACCATATGGATAATTAACCATCCAGAGAGTTTTAGAAATGCGAACTACTCATACTCATGATGGTCATCTTGAAGTAAATAATATTGATCAAAACTCTAAGTACTACACATCCAAAGTTTGCAACATGGAAAATGGCGTACTCATGAAAGACGGCACACTTCCTTCAACAGAGGTCGACACCAGATCCTAGTTTGTCCTCGAATCATGAGATATATATATAACCAATGATCTTCTCGTTTTCTTTTTTCTGTTTGTAGCTAGACAAGTTATGATGAATACCACTAGTCATTCTATACGATAGTATGACTGCTCATTCTGCTCAACAAGATTTTAAATTTTAGTTAGCCACAATGGATAGAGTAAATCGGCAATCCACTCTATGAATGATCCATATGTCACGTCGAGATCAAAGACCGATGAAAGATTTGATTTGGTTACGTGTTTAATTATGATAATCTTTAAAGGGTTAAGCCATAATTTAAGTTATCAAAATTAGGAATTGACCAAAGACCAATAATTGATTTAATCATTTCTTCATTAATTATAATTACGTGAAAATAAGATTGAGAGTTTGAGAACATCTAAAATACATAATAAACATTTACTATTTGCAAGGTATAAAATACACACACAATTAACCTTTTGTTTGGAGCTGCAGGGTCTTGGTTACATTGCAGCTACCATTTGACCACATCAATCGTGTCTCCGGCACTACTCAGCCTTCCCTCGGCTCTAGCCTTGTTGGGATGGGTTGGAGGGATTCTTTGCATGACTCTTGCTGGCCTCGTCTCCTTTTATTATTATCATTTTTTGTCTATGGTTTTGGTGCACTATGCACAGCTTGGACCCCCAATTTCGATACAAGGACATGGCCACTGATATTTTGGGTCTGTTTTCTCTTGATCTTTCTTTCTTTCTTTTTTTTTTCCTCTTTTTAATCGAGTGTCCTTATGCTATGAAATGAAATGATAATTAATTTTCAATCCATAAGGATGTGCCCTTTTTGTATATTTCTTTTTCATTCTTCTTCTGTTTAGTTTTTTATGATAAATGTAAATAGATTAATGACAAAGATGACAATTTTATTGATCCTCATTAACTAATGTTATCTTTGAAAATTTAATATTCTATAAATACCACACATGTTTAAAACTCATTAGGCTACTAAAACAATATGATAATAGATGAGAGAGAAAGAGGAAGAGAGACTTGAAATAGTGTTAAGTTGTATCTATTTGAATTGTCGGGAAAAAAAAGATTTAAATAAATCACGCTTATTATTTGTAAAAAAATAATATAAGTGGTAGTGTGACATAATTTTTTATAAACCTTTGTTTTTTTTTTTAGGACAAAAATAAACAAATTCTTTTGAAGGTGTGTCATAGAATGTAATTTTCTCAACTACTAAGTGGTGTTTTTTTAGGAGACAATTATCGAATAATCAAACTGAATGGGTCTTAATTCTCAATGTGAAAATTTAGGTCTTTTTGTTTCGAATATTATTTGAACTCAATGGGGTCAAATTTGGATTTGAGTATTAAAAATCCCTTAGATGCGTGTTTATTTTCCTCTAAAATCTAAATCCCTTGAGTATCAAGAATTCAAGTTTTCAGAGTTCTCATCCCCTAAACTTTTGATACTCGAATATCCTTGCTATAGTAAAAACTAAAATTCTCTATCTTATATTTGAAAAAAAAAATCATAACTTCTTCATTTGATATCCAATTGAGATGATGCTTTTTTTATTGTGTTCCTAGTGAAGAGATGAATAATTAAGATCCATATTGCATCTTTTTTGGGATAAATAATATTAAGATTTTATTAGATTTGTTAATAAATCAAAAACTATTTTCACTACATCTCTAAACACAAATTCTAATTTTATTCCATACTCAGATTAAAACTTAAATGCACATTCAAACACCAATTCGGATAACAATTCAAATCACTAACTCAAATTCAAATTCAAATCATACTAACTCAAATCAAATCATTAATTCGAATCCATTTACCAAACGGACCCTTAATATAGGCAGGACCGGGGTGGGGAAAATTCTGTGGGCCCAAATCAACTTCAGCTATGCTACAGTGTTGTAGTTGCCTTCACTCTTCTTGGAGGGCAAAGCCTCAAGGTTAGACTGATCAAATTGATCAAAATTTCAAAAAATAATTGAAAATTAGCAAAAACGAAAATATATAAGAAGTCGTGTGTTAATGTTCAATTAAATTTAGGTATATATCATATAATATATTCCCTTCCTTTAAGTAATTTGCTTGTTTTTGCAGTTCATTTGCTGTTTTTGGTACAAATTCCATCCTTCCACTCCCTCAGGCACATCAATCTTGTTTCTCTAAACCTTTGCCTTGCTTTCAGCACATGTGCCACAGTTGGTTCGATACACATTGGTAAGAAATTATAATGGACGGATTTTGCTAGCTCAAATATTTTTCTATACACCAAGAAGTTTATTATTTCGTGCCTCAATTACACTTGCGTGCACGTACACATGCGTACAATATAAAAAAGTTTTGCTTCACAGGAAATCAGGATCAGAATGTGCTAAAAAAGGACTACCCGGTAAAGGAAGCTAACCGGATTCTTGCTGTTTTTAATGCTATTTCAATCATTTCTATTTCTATTTCATATTGTTCCGGGGTTTTCCCTCAAATACAGGTTGTTAAAAAAATTAATATTTAAGTGTTATAGATGGTCAATTATAAAGGAGGGAAATTAATTAACAAATATTCTATGGCCAAGAAATGGATACAGCAAATTATTTATTTCTATTCAAGTGCCCAAGAAAGACCAACTAACATGCATGTTCCCAAATTATTGGTAGACAACAATTGCACCACCAGTGAAGAGAAAGATGTTCAAGGGCTTATGCGCATCTTTCAGTGTCATGGTCTTAACGTATTACAGTTTTGCAATATCTGGTTATTGGGCATTTGGAAATCAGGCCAAGGGCACAAGTCTTGCTAATTTCATGGTCGATGATGGGCCTTTGCTTTCCACTGGGTTTCTTTTGACGACCACTATTTTTAATTTTTTTGCAACTATCAGCAGTTACCACAGTAAGTTTTTCACGTACACTCTTCATCTACTTTGTAGGCTCAAGTATTTGCGACTTTTGTGATATCTCAATAGCCAGAAGCGGAGCCACGTAAGATTATATTTCATCTCTTGAAATTATATTTTATCCCCTCAAATAAATTTTGACTTGCATCTCATTAGCTTACTTACACCTTCGTCCACTACGAGAAATTTGATATTATACTACTCTCATTTAACGACCTTTTATTAAAACCATCATGGTTAGGGAGAAAAAAACGTAGAAAGTTACACCTAAAAAGACGAAAACTACTGTGGTAAGAGGGGAAGTGAACCACAACGGTTTTCTAAGAAATTGTCATGATAGATATGACTTTCCACGACGGTTTTTAATAACAGGTTTAGAAATCCAAAGGCAGAGTCATTTTTCCACCATAACAAAATCCAGTGGTTGATTTTCCGGTCAACATCGGTGATCCTAGCCACGACTTTGGCTGCGATGCCTCCCTTCATTGGAGATCTCATGGCATTATTTGGGGCATTTAGGTGCATCCCTTCGGATTTCATTTTTCCAATGGTTTTCTACAATCAAAGCTTCAAGCCCTCAAAGTGTAGCTTGGTTTTTTGGGTCAATACTACGATAATCGTCCTTTCCTTATCGCTTGCTGGGATCAGAGTAATAGCATCAGTCTATAAAATAATATCTGATGCCAAAATGACTCGTTTATTTCCTAACGTCGTATTGTCGTATAATATCATGTTGACATTCCCATCTTAAGCAACCTTTATTTTTCCGGAGAGGAAGCAATCAAAAAAGGTTTCAACATTTCTTAAAAAAATATCTTTTAATATTTATAAGTTGTTGTAGTTTTTTTAATGGTCCAAAAAATTCTTTTACGGAAAACGCATATTGTTGTCTCCTTGTCTCAAACAAAAGTTTTCTAAATCATTACAAATATTTCTTTCTTTGAAAAATAAAACATTGCAGAAATTTTCACCGAAGCTAATAGCGATAAAAATATCAATTAGTTTTATCGATTGTCAATATAAATAATCACATGAACTCTTGAATGATCAGCATGAGGGGTCAACAAAGAACGGCATAATTCTCACCAAAAAATAACAAAACAAAGAACCACACCATTTAAAAATCAATAGTATGAGTGACGCAAAGGCAGGATTAATTCATTTTTTTAGTTTACAACTCGCAAAATTTTGAACTTATATTCAAATGTATTTGGTATTTTGGTTCATATAACATTTTAAGTTTGAACTACGAGATTCTTAAAAGTTTAAGTTTGTATAATTGAAACTTTTAAAATATCAATCATGGAAAAATTTATGAGGTTAAACTAAAGATAAAAGTGTAAATTAAAATTTAGTATAGGTAAAAATTAAAGGAGCCTCTTGGGTTAGCGAAGTAGCTATTTTCACTTACTTAAGATGGTTCCCATTAAGTGGCCACATGCTTAATTAATTAATTAGTTTGTAATAACGTTCACTTGTAACATTGAGATTTTACAAGTTGTTTGTTCTTTCTATTAGGTTGAAAAAAAAAAACACACAAAATTCTCAAAATAAAGTAAAATTTACATTGTGTCACAATCATTGTGCTCATTACATCCATAATGAGTTAGATGTGTAGTAAAATCTTACTAGTCATATTGAATTATAACAAATTTTAAATTTTGTAGATTCCTCGTGAACTATGTTATTTGTGTCAACATGCCCAGAACTTTTAAAATGTAAGTGTTATGCCTTTTGAACTATTATATTTCTTTAGATTCACCCTCCTAAACTTTGGAACTTATTTAGCCCGTTTGGTTTTTTTTAAGATGTTTTTGTCCCATTTTCAAAAACACAAAAAATGAAAATAGTTTTGAAAACTTGTTTGGACAAAATTTGTTGAGAAATGAAAATGAAAATTTTTTTCCAAATCATTCAAAATTTCCCTAGATTTTGAAATAAAAAAAAAAGTGTTTTCTTTTTTCTTTCTTTCTTCTTGTCATCAATAAACCAAGGATTCTTCTTAAACCAACAACAAAAAGAACCCAGGACCCCTCCTTCTCCTCCCACCTAGTCCCACCTCCAACCCCTTCCTCACTGAAGGAGCCTGCCTTGCCGAAGCCCAACCTCACCAGACACCACCCACCATAGCCCTTCGGCCCCAACGCTGGCAACTAACAATACCAGCTAGGTATAGTGTAGAGGGTGTTGGGTTTGGTGTCCTAAAAGCTGTGACATTGTACATATTGTTAATAAATAAATAAAGTGACATTTATTATTGTTTTGGTTGATTATATGTATTATGAATACATTTATAAACATCAAGAAAATTCCATGATTATTTATGTGACTATAAATTCAGCATATAAGTGTTATTTGCTTAGGGATTAAATTTAATCTAAATAGTCCGTAATAATTAATTAAAGTTTAAGATCTTTGATTAAAAATTACAAGTACGGTCCAATCTCATCTAAAATGAAATAGTCATTATCCGGACTATTAATGTAGAGACATTAGATTGGAGGTACTTTATATAATGAGATTATATAGGACTGGACCAGATAAATTATGAATCTCTAATAATCATCCGTTACAAATAGAGCATTCAAATTTATCACTATGATGATCATATATTTGACAGTCTTAATCCTGAGTATTTATTAGACTCCTATTTATGACATTATGTTTTTTGACTTGCATGGTAAGATTTGTCTAAGCACAGATTATAACTTAGCATCTTGGAAACATAAAGTAATAAATGGCTGGGAATAATATATATAGATATGGAATCCATTCCTTCCTTATAGAAGTTAGAAAAATAGTTCTCTTGAGTGATAATTCAAGGTTTGAACAGTAGAGCGCTCGTTCATAATAAGATTATGAATTAATTGTTCATTAGAGAATTATTGGAACTCAAGGATAAAGATGTAATAAGAGAGGTGAACGGAAATTGAACCTAGCTCTTATTATGAACTATTTATGGAGGACTGGCTTATATGTAATGATTATATCAATGGACTACTCGCTGATTTTTTTTGAGTAATTTCACTATAATCTCAAGAGTTCAGTTTCAGGTTTTTAATGGTGTAACACTGAAACTAATAAATTTGGCACATTAATCAAAGAGTTTAATTAATTGTCAAATTTATTGGAGCTTAGGTTATAGGTCCATAGGTCCCCAATACCACCTCTGTAACACTATATTAGATTTTTGCATAGAATGAATTATACATGTTTAATTTGAAATTATTGAATTCTGAATTAATTATTTCACACTTGAATTATTAATGTGACACAGAAAAATGTTCTCTGTGACACATAATGTAATGTGATAAATGTTGTCAAATTTAACTGAGCATTAGTTAATTCATTAATTGATTATTTTTAAAATATATTCTTAAATAAATGTGATTTATTTTTGAATTTAGATTTAGATATATATATATATATGGTTTTGAACCAAACCTTTTTATATATATAAGATTTTATAATATATTAATATATATATAATATAAAAAAATAAAATAAAATAAAAAGAAAGAAAGAAACGTGAAAGTTTCACGTTTCCCTTCCTTATTATATATATATTATATATATATATATAATAAGTAAACTGAATCACACTGATTCGGTCAAATAAAAAAATAAAAAATAAAAAGTAAACTTCCTTTTACTTTCACGTTTTAGTTTTTAATATATATATATATATATATATATATATGGAATCACGTAGTGATTCGGGAAAAGAAGAAAAAGGGAAAGAATGAAAAAAAAATCAATTGAAGAATTACTAATGGCTCAGATTTAAAAAGGAGAGATAACAGTTATCTCAAAATAATTATTCACGTAATTTTTAAAAAATACTTAGAGAGAAAAACTGAGAGTTCTTCTCTAAAAAAAAAGGTCTGCTATCTCATGTGTTGAGTACATAGCAGATTCAGAAAAGTGTGAGGAAAATTCATTCTTGCAGTTTGACGCCCACTCGTCTTTCCATTAGTGTAGAGGCCTAGATTGGAAGATCTTGGTGTCAAAGAGGAAAGCTAGGATACCCTAATAGTCTTCAAAAGGTTTGTAAAATTACCTAAAGCTTTCTATAATTAAAATTATATATCTATTCCCGATGAACAAAGTTTTCAGAAAATTTTTGTTTGTCAACAATCCATTCCTTCCGCTGTGTTTTCATATTTTTAATTCCAACAAATGGCATCAGAGCTGGTTAGAGCATATATAATTTTAATTAAACATGATTTTATTTTGATGATATCATGTTTTTGATGCATGCTTGTGGGCACTTTGCATCTTTGTTAATTTTTATTCATGAGATGAATGCTTGTTTAATGAAGGAATTTTTGGTCGTTAATTATATGGTCATTTTGGATTAATAATTTTATTTTTAGTTTGATTAGATCAATCTGTGTAAACCCATAAAAGGGTATAGGCTTTTTGTAATTTATTATTATTATTATTATTTTCTTCTCTCCTCTACTTCACTTGCTACACATGGAGCGATGAAGAAAAAGATGTCCATTGGATTTTTTGGCCCAGTTGAGAACTTTGGACCTATCAAATTTTAAAGGTAATCCAACAAATTGTTGCACAATAAACCACTTGATGAAGACTGCAAAATTGGAGCAAGGAATTATGTATAAATTACAAGAAGACCCTTGTAATTTTTTTTTCTTTTTTTTAGGTTGTAATTTTAATTATCCAAAAAGACGCAATCAAAAAATTCATTGTTTATTTTTATTTTTAATTTCATGTGATGATTGTGATAACATGTTCATGCATCATAACATGTCATCTAGGAAAGTGCCCACTTATAGTTATTGTAACATGACATGCATACACTTAGCATATTATTTTTTATAAAGGAGTTTATAAAATGATTTAATATGTGTTAGCATTAATTTAATTAGATTAAATTAATTGGGTTGGTTTTATAGAATCTTAATTTATTAATCAACCAAATAATGTGAATTTAGTTTTAATAGTTAAGACTTGGTAAAATTCATATAAATTCTAAGTTATCTAATTTTAAATTGTTTAATATTCAGTAACTTAAACAATTCATAATAAATTTAGATTTTTAGAAAATCTAGTAATTTATTTAAGTGTAAATAGAATGTGATTCTATTAACACATAATATAATCTAGTAATTAAAAATTGTTTTTATCTACTAGAATTATGATACATATGATGTTTTATAAGATAAAACACATCTTTTAAAATATTGAGTGGGAGAAGGTAATATGACAATATAACCTACGATCTCCACTATTAGCACAACACCGTGAGATTTAGGTGGCGCCTCACGACGCTTTGATTTCGTCCTCCCTACGAAGGGTGTCCATTTAAATCAATATCAAGGTTGGCTTCCTTGAGATAAGATTTTATAATGTATTTCAAAATTGACCTATCCCACGGCGGCAATTTTGAGTTAAGTTGTTAAAATCTAAAATAATAGGTTATACTCATAAAGACATAATTAAATTGTTAATTATATCTTGACCAAAATAAACGGTTATTAATAAATATAGAAAATCTGAGATATTTTGAATATATTTATTAATTGAGAATGTCTCAATTCCATTCATAAATAATTTGACCTACCCTACAGCGGTACTTTATTTATTAAAATTGAATAATCGTGGAATTAGTAAAATATTTTTTGTGTTTTTCATATGCATCATGCATCACGTTTACTATTCCAAAACATATATTTATGATGTTTATGCAACCATTTTAATTTATGCTATTTTATTTATTTATTACAATAACAACATCTAATCCAATCATCGTTATTCTCTCAAATGAAAAATTAACCAGAAATAATTTTGTCAAGTGGAAGAGTAACATGAACATTGTACTAATTTGCGAAAGTTACAAGTTCGTCCTAACGGAGGAATGTCCTCCAGAGCCTGCTACTAATGCTCATCGTAATGTACGGGAAGCATATGATCGTTGGATCGAGGCAAACAATAAGGCCCTCTGTTTTCTTTTGGCTGACATGTCTGACGTGCTTAGGATGAAGCATGAAAGCATGGAGACCGCTTATAAGATAATGCAGTCTCTGCAAGACATGTTTGGTAAACCTTCTGAAAAGGCATGCCACGAAACCGTTAAGGCAGTAATGAATGCAAAAATAAAGGCAAGAATTTCGGTCAGAGAACATGTTGTCAACATGGTTAACTATCTCCATGAGGCCGAGGTCAACGGGGCTGTGATAGATGAAGCCACACAGGTGGGGATGATTTTGGAAACCCTCTCCCCTGCGTTCCTTCAGTTCAAAAGCAACTATTTCATGAACAAGCTGAAATATAACATGACCGAGTTGCTTAATGAGCTTCAAACCTTCGAGTCTATTTCGAAAGAAAAGACTAAAGAAGCTAAGGCAAATGTTGCAGAAGCTCAACCCTCCTCTTCTACTCAAAAGAATAAGAAGAGGAAGGGGACTAAAAGAAGTGGTAAGTCTAAGAATGGTGGGCAACCTAAGAAGAACAAAAGCAACAACAACAAAAAGAACTCAAACCAGAAGCCTAAAGGAAAATGTTTCCACTACGGCGTAGTTGGGCACTGGAAAAGAAACTGCAAGAAGTATCTTTAGAAGCTTGTTTAGTTGAAGATGATACTTCACCTTGGATAATTGATTCAGGGACAACTAACCATGTTTGTTCTTCTTTGTAGATGCTTAGTTCTTCAAGGGAGCTTGCCGACGGGGAACAAACGATGAGAGTGGGAATGGGAGAGGTTGTTTCGGCAAGAGCAGTGGGAGTTGTTAAACTTTATTTTAGAAATAAGTTTTTAATTTTGGACAATGTTTATTACATTCCTTGTTTTCGTAGAAATTTGATTTCTGTTTCTAGGTTATTTGAACAAATGTTTAATGTTTCTTTTAATAATAATTATGTTAATATTTCTAGAAATGGTTTGAATATTTGTTCTGCGCATTTGGAAAATGGGCTTTACACTTTAAGGCCCAATGAAAAATCACTGCTCAATACCAAAATGTTCAAAGTTGAACAACCAAAACCTAAGAAGCAAAAGATTTCTTCTGATAATGATACATACCTATGGCACCTTAGATTAGGTCACGTTAACCTTGACAGAATTAACAGACTAGTAAAGGAAGGTCCACTAAAAGAGCTAAAAGTTAGTTTTCTACCAGTTTGTGAATCTTGTCTTGAAGGTAAAATGACTACGAGGACTTTCTCAGCAAAAGGCGAAAGGGCCAAGGAACCACTTGAGCTAATACATTCAGACGTTTGTGATCCATTGAATGTACAAGCGCGTGGTGATTACGAATATTTCATTACATTTATTGACGATTATTCAAGGTATGGTTACATATACCTAATGCAAAGGAAATCTAAAACTTTTGGAAAGTTCAAAGAATTCCAAGCGGAAGCTGAAAAGTAATTAGGAAAGACGATGAAGAGTCTTTGATCTAATCAAGGAGGAAAATACCTTGATACTGAATTCAAGGACTATATGATAGAACATGGTATTCTATCAAACTCACCGTACCTGAAACACCACAACAAAATGGTGTTGCAGAGAGAAGAAATAGAACGTTGCTTGATATGGTGAGATCCATGCTCAGCTACTCATTATTACCCACTTCATTTTGGGGATATGCACTACAAACTACAGTATATCTTCTAAACATAGTTCCATCTAAGTCTATTTCAAAAACACCTTTAGAGTTATGGAATGGTCGCAAACCTAGTATGCGACATATCCGTATATGGGGGTGTCCAGCACATCTGCTGAAAGGAAAGACCGGGAAGTTGGAACCACGTTCTGAAGTATGCTTATTTGTGGACTACCCAAAGGGAATGAGGGGAGGTTTGTTTTATAGTCCACAGGAAAAGAAAATACTTGTATCGACAAATGCCACTTTTCTCGAGAATGATTATATGACAAACTATAAACCTTGTAGCAAAGTTGTACTTGAAGAGTTACTTTCTGATCAGATCAGGCCGCAACCGACAACTGTTGTCGAAGGACAAAATGAGGAGACCACATCTCCCTATCAGAAATTCATACCACCTCGACATAGTGGGAGGGTTGTGAGACCACCTGCTCGCTACAGGGAACTTGGAGAAGCAAATGTTGCTATCTCTGATAATGGTGAAGATGATCCATTGACATATCGTGATGCAATGGAAGTTTCTGAGAAGGAAAAATGGCTGGAGGCTATGAACCTTGAAATGGAGTCCATGTACTCCAATTTAGTCTGGGATCTTGTAGACCTACCTGAAGGGATAAAACCCATAGGGTGCAAATGGATTTACAAGAAGAAAAGAGGAGTGGATGGAAAAGTTGAGACTTTCAAAGCTAGGCTTGTGGCAAAGGGTTATACCCAAAAGGAGGGAGTTGACTATGAAGAAACTTTCTCGCTTGTAGCTATGCTTAAATCCATTCGGATTCTTTTATCCATTGCTGCTTGTCTTGATCATGAGATATGGCAAATAGATGTCAAGACTGCCTTTTTGAATAGCTATCTTGAGGAAAGCATCTATATGGTGCAACCAAAAGGGTTTGTAGTCAAAGGTCAAGAGCAAAAAGTTTACAAGTTGCAGAGGTCCATCGATGGACTCAAGCAAGCTTTAAGATCTTGGAACTTGAGATTTGATTAAGCGATCAAATCTTATGGTTTCGATCAAAATATTGATGAACCTTGTGTTTACAAGTACATCAAAGATAAGAAGGTGGTCTTCTTGGTTCTTTATGTAGATGATATCCTACTCATTGGGAATGATGTAGGCGTATTTTCTGATGTAAAGAAATGGCTCGCCAACAATTTCCAAATGAAAGATTGAGGAGAAGCAAGTTATGTTCTTGGAATCCAACTCATAAGAGATCGCAAGAACAAACTGTTGGCGCTGTCTCAGGCATCGTATATCGATAAGGTGCTTATCAGATTTTCGATGCAAAACTCCAAGAAAGGTAATTTGCCTTCACGTCATGTTGTTTATCTTTCAAAAGAGCAGTGTCCTAAGACACCTCAAGAGGAAGAAAATATGAGACGGGTACCCTATGCATTTGCAGTAGGAAGTCTAATGTATGCCATGTTGTGTACAAGACCTGACATTTGCTATGCGGTGGGTATAGTTAGTCGGTATCAATCCAACCCAGGATTAGATCATTGGGTAGCGGTTAAACATATTCTCAAGTATCTTAGGAGAACGAGAAACTATATGCTAGTATATTCCGGTGAGAATTTGATTCCCATTGGATACACTGATTCTGATTTTCAATCAGACAAAGACACGTAAATCTACGTCTGGATCAGTGTTTACTTTTGTTGGTGAAGCCATAGTTTGGAGAAGCATTAAACAATCTTGTATTGCTGATTCAACTATGGAAGCAGAATATGTGGCTGCTTGTGAAGTAGCTAAAGAAGCTGTTTGGCTCCGTAAGTTCTTAAATGATTTGGAAGTAGTTTCAGGCATGAATAAACCACTCACACTGAATTGTGATAACAGTGGTGCAGTGGCAAATTCAAGAGAACCTAGAAGCCACAAAAGAGGAAAGCATATAGAGAGAAAATATCATTTGATTAGAGAGATAGTGCATCGATGCGATGTGGAAGTTGTGAAGATAGCGTCGAAAAACAACCTTGCCGACCCTTTCACCAAGACGTTACCTACAAAGAGCTTTGAGGGACACTTGGAAGGCTTAGGTCTTAGAGACATGTCTCACCTGCTTTAGGGCAAATGGGAGATTGTTGGGTTTGGTGCCCTAAAAGCTGTGACATTGTACATATTGTTGATAAATAAATAAAGTGACATTTATTATTGTTTTGGTTGATTATATGTATTATGAATACATTTATAAACATCAAGAAAATTCCATGATTATTTATGTGACTATAAATTCAGCATATCAGTGTTATTTGCTTAGGGATAAAATTTATAGATTATAATCTAAATAGTCCGTAATAATTAATTAAAGTTTGGGATCTTTAATTAAAAATTACAAGTACGGTCCAATCACATCTAAAATGAAATAGTCATTATTCGGACTATTAATGTAGAGACATTAGATTGGAGGTACTTTATATAATGAGATTATATAGGACTAGACTAGATAAATTATGAATCTCTAATAATCATCCGTTACAAATAGAGTATTCAAATTTATCACTATGATGATCATATATTTGACAGTCTTACTCCTAAGTATTTATTAGACTCCTATTTATGACATTATGTTTTTTGACTTGCATGGTAAGATTTGTCTAAGCACATATTATAACTTAGCATCTTGGAAACATAAAGTAATAAATGGCTGGGAATAATATATATAGATATGGAATCCATTCCTTCCTTATAGAAGTTAGAAAAGTAGTTCTCTTGAGTGATAATTCAAGGTTTGAACAGTAGAGCGCTCGTTCATAATAAGATTATGAATTAATTGTTCATTAGAGAATTATTGGAACTCAAGGATAAAGATGTAATAAGAGAGGTGAACGGAAATTGAACCTAGCTCTTATTATGAACTATTTATGGAGGACTGGCTTATATGTAATGATTATATCAATGGACTACTCGCTGATTTTTTTTGAGTAATTTCACTATATTCTCAAGAGTTCAGTTTCAGGTTTTTAATGGTGTAACACTGAAACTAATAAATTTGGCACATTAATCAAGGAGTTTAATTAATTGTCAAATTTATTGGAGCTTAGGTTATAGGTCCATAGGTCCCCAATACCACCTCTGTAACACTATATTAGATTTTTGCATAGAATGAATTATACATGTTTAATTTGAAATTATTGAATTCTGAATTAATTATTTCACACTTGAATTATTAATGTGACACAGAAAAATGTTCTCTGTGACACATAATGTAATGTGATAAATGTTGTCAAATTTAACTGAGCATTAGTTAATTCATTAATTGATTATTTTTAAAATATATTCTTAAATAAATGTGATTTATTTTTGAATTTAGATTTAGATATATATATATATATATATGGTTTTGAACCAAACCTTTTTATATATATAAGATTTTATAATATATTAATATATATAATATAAAAAAATAAAATAAAATAAAAAGGAAGAAAGAAACGTGAAAGTTTCACATTTCCCTTCCTTATTATATATATATATATATAATAAGTAAACTGAATCACACTGATTCAGTCAAATAAAAAAATAAAAAATAAAAAGTAAACTTCCTTTTACTTTCACGTTTTAGTTTTTAATATATATATATATATAAGGAATCACGTAGTGATTCGGGAAAAGAAGAAAAAGGGAAAGAACGAAAAAAAAAATCAATTGAAAAATTACTAATGGCTCAGATATAAAAAGAAAAGATAACAGTTATCTCAAAATAATTATTCACGTAATTTTTACAAAATACTTAGAGAGAAAAACTGAGAGTTCTTCTCTAAAAAAAAGGTCTGCTATCTCATGTGTTGAGTACATAGCAGATTCAGAAAAGTGTGAGGAAAATTCATTCTTGCAGTTTGACGCCCACTCATCTTTCCATTGGTAAAGAGGCCTGGATTGGAAGATCGTGGTGTCAAAGAGGAAAGCTAGGATACCCTGATAGTCTTCAAAAAGGTTTGTAAAATTACCTAAAGCTTTCTATAATTAAAATTATATATCTATTCCCGATGAACAAAGTTTTTAGAAAATTTTTGTTTGTTAACGATCCGTTCCTTCCATTGCGTTTTCATATTTTAATTCCAACAGAGGGGCCATGCTCGACTCAAAGGGAAGCTTTGGGAGTGGCAATTGTCTATGATGACAAATCTGAATCACATAGGGCTATACTCGACAGGAGAGAAGCTATGACGTCGTCGAATGGGCAGATTAGAGTGAGGTCGTCGTTCTTCGCTGGTGGAGCCATGGATAGGCATGGGGCCCTCGATCTACTCTAGGGGTTGAATGGGCGAAGGGTAGTCCAGTGGGGGAAGGCCATTGGGTGGGGAGGGCAGCCCAATGGGGGAGAGCTACTGGATGGGGGAGGACCATTGGGGGCCGTCTATTCTCTTTTTAAAAGGGTTGGGTGGTCGTCGAGGAAAGATACGACTACTCCAACATTTTTATTAAAAATGTTAATATTTTTAGCTTAATTAGTATTCATTAATTAGTATTATATTGATAATTAGTGTTTTGAAAATTAAATTATTTTGTTTATATTGATAATTTTATAAAAACATACTATTATATACAACCAAACACAATTTCAAAAACAGTTCTAACACATTTTTCAAAACATTCTCATTTTTTAATTTTTCCAAAAACAAAAACCAAAATGGAAACACTACCAAATGAGTTGATTTCTTTTTTTTTTTTGGATACAATTGTTTAATTCTTATTTGATTTAAGATTAGATATGATATTAAGGGTTAATATGAATGTTATTTTCACTTTCAATGAATTAGTTAGACATCAAACTCTTGTATATTGTGTCTTTAGAGTACCAATTTAGAAGCGAGAAAAAGAGGGAGGACAAGTAGAAAGCATAACGTTATTCAGGTTTGTTCTTTGAGAGTTTAAATAAACTTATGAATATATCCATTTAATAAGTATAACAAGTATCATTTTGTCTAAAAAAAATCATGTTTTAAAATTTAAGGTGTGAATATGAAGAAATATTATAGTTCAGGTGATACAACATGTATGTTTTAAAGTTTACGGGGTAATCTAACACAAGTAGCATAGTTCATAGGAAATTTGTAAAATTTGTCCTAATTATAATAATTACTATTGGGCCTCTATTGTGGTGGGCCTTCATACGTGGTTTAAAGAAATCAATCCCCCAACTATGATATTAGCTTGGCTTGCATACAAAATGTGAATCCTAGTTTTACTTCTAAGCTTGTGAGAGCTACACTATGGTAAGTCCCAGTGAGAGCTATGTAGTGCATAAAACTGATAAGTGTTGAGGTCTGCAAAAGCTACACAATAATAAGTCCGACAAGAATCATACGACATGCAAACCCGTTAGACACAGAAGCTTGTGATAGCTACACTATAACTAATCCCAACAAGAGCTACACAATGCATAAAATCAATAAGTATCGAGGTTTGCAGGACCTACAAAAAGTAAGTCACGTAAAAACCATACGACATGAAAACCCATAAAAAACTGGGGCCTGTGGGAGCTACATTTTGGGAAGTCCCAACAAGAGCTACGCAGGGGAATGAAACCAATAAACGTAGAGGTTTTTGAGAGCTACACTAAAGTAAGTTCGACAAGAGCCATACAACATATGATCCAATAAAAGCCGAGGTTTGCAAGAGATAAGTGAAAGTAAGTCTGCAAGATCCACGTAGCAAGAACAAATAAATGATGAGGTTTGGGGGAGCTATGTAAAAGAAAGTCCGACAAGAGCCATGTAACAACAAACCAATAGGCATTAAGATTTACAGAAGCTACATGAAAATAGGTCCGACAAGAGCCATGTGATAATAAACTAATAGACGTCGAGGTTTGCAGGATCCATCTGAAAGTATGTCCAACAAAAGCACTACAAGAAAAACTGCATTTAACGACATATTATTTACGACATGTAGTTTTTGAATGTCGTTGAAAAATACATACAACGACATCTCCAACAAAGATATCATTAACGACATTTGAAACAATAATTAACGACATCAATATAAATGTTGTATTAAATGTCTCCTTTTAACGACAATAGTTTAGTGTCGTTAAATTATTTAACGACAAGTAGGAGATGTCGTCAAAGCCTTGGAGATTCCACGACACCCCTTATAGACGACATTGGTCAAGATGTCATCTATAAGGGGTGTCGTGGAATCTCCAAGGCTTTGACGACATCTCCTACTTATCGTTAAATAATTTAATGACACTAAACTATTGTCGTTAAAAGGAGACATTTAATACGACATCTATATAGATGTCGTTAATTATTGTTTCAAATGTTATTAACGACATGTTTGCAGGAGATGTTGTTGTGTGTACTTTTCAACGACATTTAAAAACTACATGTCGTAAATAATATGTCGTTAAATGTAGTTTTTCTTGTAGTGAAGCCATGCATCATGTAAAACAATAGACCCGAGATTTACGAGAACTACATGAAAGTAGGCCTAGAAAGAGTCGTATGGCATGTAAACCAATAGACGCTGAGGTTTGCAAGAGCTACGTGAAATTGTTCCAGCAAAAGTAGTGTGACAATAAACCAATAGATGCCGAGGTTTGCAGGATAAATGTGAAACTAAGCTCGGTAAGAGTAGTACAACATGTAAACCAATAGACATTAAGGTTTACGGGAGAAAAGTGATAGTAAGTCCAGCAAGAGCCATGCGGTATGTAAACTTTAATAACCATGAAAGATCCAAGAGTCATGTAAATCTTCATGATCGGGGTTCTCATCCGCTGATGGCTTTTGTCTGAAGGTAGGATGCTTCCAAAGGTCGTTTACATCTGGAGATCATTTGCATTACACTACAAGAAAAACTACATTTAACGACATATTATTTACGACATGTAGTTTTTGAATGTCGTTGAAAAATACATACAACGACATCTCCAACAAAGATATCATTAACGACATTTGAAACAATAATTAATAGATGTCGTATTAAATGTCTCCTCTTAACGACAATAGTTTAGTGTCGTTAAATTATTTAATGACAAGTAGGAGATGTCGTCAAAGCCTTGGAGATTTCACGACACCCCTTATAGACGACATTGGTCAAGATGTCATCTATAAGGGGTGTCGTGGAATCTCCAAGGCTTTGACGACATCTCCTACTTGTCGTTAAATAATTTAACAACACTAAACTATTGTCGTTAAAAGGAGACATTTAATATGACCTCTTAGATGTCGTTAATTATTGTTTCAAAAGTTATTAACGACATGTTTGCAGGAGATGTCGTTGTATGTACTTTTCAACGACATTTAAAAACTACATGTCGTAAATAATATGTCGTTAAATATAGTTTTTCTTGTAGTGTTAGGTGATTACTTGGCCCATCTGGAGTTTGCTTATGCCAAGTATTTACTTGGGTTATGTGATTACTTGCTCTATCAAAGGTAGCTTGCCTTTTGAGGTGGTTTATGTATTTCCTTTGTTTAATGTTCATGGAAGTAGGACAAGTCTTCTTATGATTAGCTTTGTTCTTTTAGAGATTTGTTCAAGATGTTGGAGTCCAAATGTCTATTTTCTACATATAGTATGCTTGGAAGTTCTTTTGACATTGATGCTTTCAACTTGGGAGTGTCCCATTCATTGGTGCATGTTTCATCAGGATATTCTTTATCATGTTGTACTTCGTCAAGAAATACCATGTCATGACAGCACTTAGATGATCTATGTTAGGATGTTATATTGGGTTGGTTTTTTCGAGAGATGTCCTGTCCGGATGGTCCGTGTTAGGTTGAACTTCTTCTGGAGATGCCATGTCAAGATAGTATATATCAAGATGGTCCGCATCACGTGAGTCCATTTCAGCCATATAGTGGGCTCAAAATCCTTATTTTATTCTTTTGGGATTTTTTTTTCTTTTATTATAGGATGGATGCATATATGCAAATGGGAACATTAAAACATGGATATGGCAACTTTTTCAAATATTGGAAAAAAGAGTGCACAGTGGAATTTTAAAAATTTTACATTAGAGTATTTTCCAAAACATAAGTTTGACATGCTATATGCATAAATTAACCAGATCTTACTAACCTTTGTATGCCAAAGAACCCTCGCAAAATGTGAAGAGAAGTAACGTTCTAGAAGAGCCTCAACCAACTGGTCTTCTTTGCTATTCTCTATCCACGACGAGAGTGAGTGTGGGCTCACATGTACAGCTTTTCCACCGGATAACTCTCCTTCCAACCAATCGAGAGAACCCAAAGCAAGTGTTCGTGATTTGTGAACAAAAGCTCTCAGGGAGTTTTCAGATTCTCACTAGCAGAGTATCACTCTTAATCTCTCAATTGATCTAAGTAACTCTTAAGACTTGCTCCCTTTATATAGAGATTAGTCCTAGGGTCAGTCCAGATCAGATTAGGTCTCAAAAACTCGAAACAGAATCAAGTTTGGATCAATATCTGATAAGATCCACGTGAAAACGTAGGCCGAACCAACTGATCGGCAGGCCAAACCACCTGATCGGCAGGCCGAACAGGTCCCATCGGCAGGCCGAACTGTCGAATAAAAATCTCGCGAATCTTTTATTTTCCACCCGAGATTCTATAGGATAAAGTCTCAGTTTTAATTCAAATAACCCAATAGAGAAGTTATCTGATCAAAACAACTTTATCTAGATAATCTCTTAGAAAATAAATCAATTCCCAAAATTCTACAAGTTTATCTTGATCTAATTTATCCAAAAATTAAAGCAATCGATAAACAGACAAGAATTATCCGATCCTTATAATTCAACAAGTTTATCTTGAATTAATTTTTATCACAAAATTAATTCAACCGATAAACATACATGAATTATTTGATTCTTCTAAATTTCAACCAATATAATAAATCTGACATAAGTTACCAATTATTGGAAAAGCACGCTGTGTCGTTACAGGATGTTGTGAGCTAGCAAAGGGGACCAAATGGACCTATATAGTTCAAGCTCCCGATAATTATGAAACCTAATATCCCAGATATACATTTTATAATTACCAACTCCAGCGCTACTCTACTAAAAGCTTGGAGTTGTACTCTCAAACTACATAGAATTACGAAGCCCGTCTAGCTAAGTCTCCATGACATATCATAGTGTATCGTATCCCCATATGATAATCTACAATCGGCTTAAGGACAAGCTCTGTCTTACCTTCCCGATTATTTTTATCTTACGTTCCATTATCTCACCATCAGAAAACCTACCATCCAAAGATAGTATACCATTCGGTTGCACCTATGTATCAAAATGGTTGAGTGCTCCAGTTTTCCAATTATAGGATAACGCATATAAGAGGATATCATTACTCCTAAAGATGAGCTATGGATTACATATCTATGAATAACAGGTCTACGTTATCAAGAGTTATGCCTCCAATGTACCGGCATGCATACCACTATTAAGATGTGGGTGTCACCCTTTGGTATATCAAAAGACACAAGCCAAGACAACGGGCCCACTATTCATCTCAGGATTAAGATACAACACAAATGATTGTCTAAAGTGAATCGATTTGCCGAGACATAATTATTAATCTAAATCAATTCACTTTATATCCCGATCCAACACATCGTCACTTATGACAACGTGCCAATGTTTCTATTCACGGAGTCTACCTCCAATGGTCAAGACAAACCATCTCCCAAAAGGGATATAGAAAACGTAACAATCTTTGCATGAATAAAGCGCCCAACTTTATTCCCTCGATTACGGATCGTATGATTTAGACCATCACCTTAAGAATCGTGTCTTCCGCATAATCCGTCCATCATATGCCCAATTCTTAAGGTTTAGACCAACAGTCTCATATTATTGTTTGCTTAACATACATTCAACAAATATGAACGAAAAGAGGACAAGATTTGATATATAAACAATGAATAATTCTTTATTGATAAAAATATCTCCAAAAACTAATTACATTTTTACTCCTTAGGGCATACATGTCTAACAATCTCCCACTTACACTAAGTGAGTAAATATGACAAATCTCGCATCCCCATAGCTTCCACATGCCTCTCGAAGACTCTCCTAGTAAGTGTCTTCGTAAATGGATCAGCAAAATTGTCCTCTAACGCGATTTTGCACACCGTGACATGCCCGCCCTCAATGAAGTCCTTTATCACAAGATACTTTCAATCAATATGCTTACTCTTCTTGTGAAATCTTGGTTCCTTAGCATTAGTTATCGCCGTAATGTTATCACAGTACAGTGATATGTAACGCCCCGAAATTTATTTAATGTTAATGTAATATAAATGATGAATTAGTGTGCCATAATTAACGTTTTAACATTAATTAGATTATTTGATTGGATTTTGAATTTTTGGTTGTTTTGTTAATTTGATGAATCCAAATGATTTCTTATTGTTTTAAAATGATGTTTTGAGTTTTAAAACACAACAATTTGTAAAATGTTAAAAATACTCTGTTTTACAAAACCGTGGGCGGCACATGGTTTTCGTATAGTAAAACCGCCCACCGATTTTCTCTATTTATTTCCTTCCTCTCCCACTCTCTCCTCACTCTCACGGTCATCTCTCTCTCTTTCTCTCCTCACTCTCACGGTCATCTCTCTCTCTCTCCTCACTCTCACGGTCATCTCTCTCTCTCTTCCTCTTGATCTCTCTCGGCACCCTCTCTCTCTCCCTACATCTCTCTCAAATTTTTAAACCCCGTTTCGAATCCAAGCTTCGGGATAGCAAGGAGGAGGCTCAGGGATGTGATTTGACAACCGAGAGCGCAGATTGAAGCTTCGATTCGATGTTAGATTTGAAATTTCTAAACTTTTTACAAAATTTTCAATTTTGAGCATTTTTGAAATCTAGGTTTGTTTAAGCTTAGAAAACCGTGGATTTGAGTTAAATGAACTTAGAACAACTAGAATCTAAGCTTAGATTGAAGAAAAACAAATTGGATTCAAGATTTTTCATTTTTCCTCAATTTTTCCTATTTTTGGATTTTTGGGATTTTTGTGTTTGAATCTTGTTTAAATGAGTTTTAAAGTGTCTACATATGTTTTTCTATCATCTATGAATGTTTTCTATGCCTGGGATTTGAGAAAAATAGGTTAGAATCAAGATTTAGGTTTTGGGGAAATCGAAACCCGTGGCTGAAATTTCTGGGTTTTCTCAGTTCGGCAGGCCGAAGTGCGTGTTCGGTAGGTCGAAACAAGGATCGGCAGGCCGGTGTTCTTCACTCCGGCAGGCCGAACCTGGAAATTGTTTGGCCGACCGAACTTTACCTCCGGCAGGCCGAACTGTACAGTTTGGCAGGCCGAAGCAGGGAGTCCGGCAGGGCAACCGAGGCATGGAAAATTTTGTGATTTTTACCCGTTTTCACTATTTTGAACCCTGATTTAAATTCCAACCTTATAGAATGATTTTAAAGGTACAAATGGCACACTAGGACATCATGAAATGGTTTCGTAACATAGAATGTCTCGAACTAGATATTGATCGACTTAGTTTGTATCTAGGATCGTTCGTGGTTCCGTGGAGCTAACGTATAGCGGACTGGGATTACGGTGTGGGGTACCAGCACGAGTATTGAGGTAGGACTTCTATCCTATTTCTTTGGTAGCCTGGTTTTGAAATGATTTGGCTTTGAAAAGGATTTCTATTAAAATGTTTTCAACGGTGTTTGAAAATGGATTTATCGGTTATATTTTCATATACCGTGATCTGAAATGAACTTCATAATAAATGTAATTGACAACACTCGGTAATTGGGTTTTGAATGATAATGATAATAAACACATAGGCATGATGCCATATCAGAGATCGGGTCGTGTAGCGATTGACCTTGGGGGCAGGTCCCGAAACCCAGTTGAGCCACTACGGTGGTGATATCATGGTTTGCCTAAGAAAAAAAATGGTATTTCTAATTGTGCGAGTAGACTGTTCTAAGTCATGACAGTTCTACTCAAATTATTTATTTATTTATTTAAGGTTTCTTTTGAGTACTCCTGTCAATGAAATGTTTCTTTAAATTAAATTATTTTATAAAACATAGTCCTGCTGAGCCTTTCGCTCACGTTTTATTTGTTTTAAATTTCCCCCTCTAGGTGGTTTCCCATTTAGGTTTGGAGAGGATTCTTCGGACCGAACTCAGGAGCAAGAGGAGGATTGATTTATATTTTGTATTATTTAATCAAGGCATGTAAGACTTAACTTTATTTGTATTTGGACTGTGATTGTGTTTATGATATTGTCAGTACCATGTGTGTGCACAAGTTGTGGGTTGTGGAACCCATACTCGCGGTTCTTTGTTAATTTTTATTATTTGCTTAATATTTATAAATTCTTTTCTAAAATGTGGTTGAAATCTTCTTATTTCTCACTTAATTTGATTCTCAAACCATTGGTTTTAATTAAATTCTTATTTAATTAATTTAGATAAACCGCCACGTCACCTCCCATACTCTGAGGCGTGACAGAATGGCATCAGAGCGCAAGAAATGTATTAAGTTTCAGGAAAGGCTCAAGGCTCCTATTCGACGGCAGTTGGTTGCTCTACGGCTTAGGAGTTTCGGAGAGCTTGTGTCGTCGGCGATTTCTGTGGAGAATGATTATATGCAGTATTGTGAGGACCGAGCCAAGGCTTCAGTAGGACCGCAGAGGAGTGGTAGGAAGAGCACCAGTAGTCGTCCAGCTCTGGGGAAAGGCAAGCAAGGCGGTGCGACCAGTGGTAGCAGCAGTTCGTCTGGCAACGGGCGCAGCAATCCTTACAGCTTTCATTGTCATTTTTGTCAGCAGCCCAGACACATCAAGAGGAATTGCCCGATCAGGAGTGCTCGTCTTAGATCTCAGATCGGGGAGGATGCCAGTCGTTAGTCTCAGCCTGAGCCTCAGCCTCAGACCATACCTCCGCCTCCGTAGTACCCGCAGTTGTAGTATCCGCAGTTTTCTCCTCAGCAATTCTCATATCCGGCACGGGGACAACAGCCGCAGCATTTTCAGCACAGTGTTCCTCAATATAGAGCGCCGAGTATAGGCAGTGTGCAGTCGTCTCCATCTCAGCAGCATCGGCCGAGTAATCCAGGACCTGGCAATGTCGGTAGAGGAAAAGGGAAGGCGCCAGTGCAGGTTCATGCAATGGTATCTGGAGGGTCAAATTCTCAGACTGGTAACGCGGTTGTCGATGGTATGATCTTGGTTTCTAGATCTTTAGCTCGCATTTTATTTGATACCGGTGCCTCTCATTCTCTCATTTTGAGTTCTTTTGTACATGCCTTGGGATTAGAGGTAGAAGAGTTTAATGAACCCCTAGTCATAACTTCTCCCTTGGGGCGGGTGTGTGTAAATCCTATAAAATAAAGATTGGGGATGAGATTTTGAAAAGTGATTTGATTATACTCCCCATGAGCTCTTATGATGTAATTCTAGGGATGGACTGGTTGTCCAGGTATAGTGTAGTCGTGGACTGCCAACTTAGAAAAGTGACCCTAGTGTCTGATAGGGGGACGGTGATCACTTACCAGGGTGGTGGTGATTGGTTAATGAGTGAGCGTCTCATGAAGTCGTGTCTAGGAGGGCGAAGGAATCTAGGTTGTTGTGCTTTTCTTGCCAATCTAGATTGCGAGCCCTATGTTTCAGGTGGCAGTGTAGCGATTTCGGTGGTTGATGAGTTCGAGGATGTTTTCTCCGACGAGTTATCAGGGTTACCACCGCATCGGGAGATTGAGTTTGGTATCGAGTTGTTTCCAGGGACATCACTGATTTCTATGGCACTTTATCGGATGACGTCGGCAGAAATGAAGGAATTGAGGAAGCAACTTCAAGAGCTTGCTGATAAAAGATATATTCAGAATAGCACATCTCTGTGGGGAGCACCGGTTTTGTTTGCTAAGAAGCACGATGGGACTCTCAGGTTATGTGTGGATTATCGACAGCTGAATCATGTCACGGTGAAGAACAAGTATCCCTTGCCTAGGATTGATGAGTTGTTTGATCAGTTGGGAGGTTCGTGGTACTTCTCGAAGATTGATTTACGGTCAGGTTATCATCAGCTTAGGATCAAGGAAGAGGATATTCCCAAGACAGCTTTTAGGACTCGGTATGGGCACTTCGAGTTTCTGGTCATGTCTTTTGGGTTGACGAATGCTCCGGCAGCTTTTATGGATTTGATGAACAGGATATTTAGGCCGTATCTAGATCAGTTCGTGATCGTGTTCATCGACGATATTCTTGTGTATTCTAAGACTTGGGAGGAGCATGAGCAGCATCTTCGGATCGTGCTTTAGACACTGCGGGAGCACCAGTTGTATGCTAAGAGGGAAAAGTGTGAGTTTTGGTTGACTGAGGTCAAGTTTCTGGGTCATGTTATCTTGGAGCATGGTATTTCGGTGGATCCGTCCAAGATTGAGGCTATATTGGAGTGGGAACGACCAAGGAATGTAGCGGAGATTCGCAGCTTCTTAGGTCTTGCTGGATATTACAGGAAATTTGTAAAGGATTTTTCAAAGATTGCAGCTCCGTTGATGAGATTGATCAAGAAAAATGTTAGGTTTGAGTGGAATGAAGACTGTGAGCTTGCTTTTCACGAATTGAAGAACCGGTTGACTTCAGCTCCAGTGTTGATTATTCCTAGTAGTGACGAGCCGTATGACGTTTATGCGGATGCTTCAGGACGCGGACTTGGATGCGTGTTGATGCAGCATGGGCGTGTAGTTGCGTATGGATCGAGACAGCTACGACCTCACGAGCGGAATTATCCTACTCATGATTTAGAACTGGCGGCGGTGATTTACGTGCTGAAGATTTGGAGGTGTTACTTGTATGGAGCATCGTTTCAGGTCTCTCCGACCACAAGAGTTTGAGATATCTGTTTACTCAGAGGGATCTTAATTTGAGGCAGCGTAGATGGATCAAGTACATGGAGGATTATGATTTCGCGTTGCAGTATCATCCCGGGAAAGCTAATGTGGTCACAGACACGCTTAGCAGGAAGTTTTCAGGGATTCTAGCTTGTTTGATTTTTGAGGACTGGAGCAGGGATGCGACGGTCAGTGAGTATCGGCTACGGTATCATGAAGACTGTGATCGCGTTTCGGTATATCATGTGGAAGCGACTCCAGCTCTTGTTCGAATGGTGAAGCAAAGTCAGTGGCAGGATCGGCATTTGCAGGGGATTTGGTCGCGGATTCAGAACGGGGAGCAGTTTGAAGAATGGAGCGTGCATGCAGATGGATCATTGTACTTCCAGGAGCGTCTTGCAGTTCCAGTTATCACCGAGGTGACGAAAGCCGTTCTAGACGAAGCCCATAGGTCTCAGTTCGTTATTCATCCAGAGAGCACAAAGATGTATCATGATTTGAAGAGGCAGTATTGGTGGAGAGGCATGAAGAAAGACGTTCGAGAGTACGTGGCCAAGTGTTCGACGTGTCTTCAGGTGAAAGTCGAGCATCAGAAGCCTGCAGGTCAGCTTCAGCCGCTTCCTATTCCAGGGTGGAAATGGGAGCATGTGACGATGGATTTCCTCACAGGTTTGCCGAGGACGGAGCAGCGGCACGATGCAGTTTGGGTTGTGGTCGACAGGTTGACGAAATAGGCGCATTTCATTCCGTTTAGGTCGACATGTTCTAGGAAGGTTCTCGGGGAGTTGTATATGCATAATATTGTGAGGTTGCATGGAGTTCCTTTGTCCATCACCTCTGATCGAGACACCAGGTTTAATGCTAAGTACTGGAGGAGTTTTTAGGAGGCTTTAGGTACGGATTTGAACTTCAGTACGGCGTTTCATCCTCAGACAGATGGGCAGTCTGAGCGGGTTATTCAGGTTCTCGATGATATGTTGCGTGCCTGTGCATTGGACTTCGACGGAAATTGGAAGCAATGTTTGCATCTGGCGGAGTTTACGTACAACAATAGTTATCAGGCGAGTATCGGTATGGCACCATTTGAGGCGTTGTATGGGCGACCGTGTCGGTCACCTGTGTGTTGGGCCGAGCCGGAAGATAGAGTTATTCTTGGGCCGGATGAGATTCGTGATAGCAACGAGAAAGTCACGGTGATTCGAGATCGGTTGAGGGCAGCTCAGAGTCGGCAGAAGAGTTACGCGGATAGGAGACATAGACCTTTAGAGTTCGTGGTTGGAGATTTCGTTCTCTTGAGGGTATCGCCTCGTAAGGGAACTATGCGGTTCGGAGTGAGTGGGAAGCTCGCGCCGAGGTATATTGGGCCGTTCGAGATCACTCAGCGTGTTGGTGTGGTCGCTTATCGGCTTGATCTTTTGCCCGAACTTTCTCATGTACACGATGTGTTTCATGTGTCGATGCTTAGGAAGTGTCCACCTGAGTAGGGTAAGATAGTTTCATTCCGCGATGTGCAGGTTCAGGAAGATACGACGTACGAGGAAGTGCCGATTCAGATTATCGACCGGAAAGTGATTAGTTTGCGTCGTCATGAGATACCGTTGGTAAAGGTCGTGTGGCAGCATCACGGGGTTGATGAAACCACTTGGGAACTAGAGTCGAGTATGCGGGAATTGTATCCGCATTTGTTTTGTTTTTGAGATGAGTTGTAAATTTCGAGGGCAAAATTTCTTTTAGGATGGAGAGTTATAATGCCCCGAAATTTATTTAATGTTAATGTAATATAAATGATGAATTAGTGTGCCATAATTAACGTTTTAACATTAATTAGATTATTTGGTTGGATTTTGAATTTTCGGTTGTTTTGTTAATTTGATGAATCCAAATGATTTCTTATTGTTTTAAAATGATGTTTTGAGTTTTAAAACACAACAATTTGTAAAATGTTAAAAATACTCTGTTTTTCAAAACCGTGGGCGGCACATGATTTTCGCACAATAAAACCGCCCACCGATTTTCTCTATTTATTTCCTTCCTCTCTCTCTCTCCTCACTCTCACGGTCATCTCTCTCTCTCTTCCTCTTGATCTCTCTCGGCACCCTCTCTCTCTCTCTACATCTCTCTCAAATTTTTAAACCCCATTTCGAATCCAAGCTTCGGGATAGCAAGGAGGAGGCTCGGGGACGTGATTTGGCAACCGAGAGCGCAGATTGAAGCTTCAATTCGAGGTTAGATTTGAAATTTCTAAACTTTTTACAAAATTTTCAATTTTGAGCGTTTTTGAAATCTAGGTTTGTTTAAGCTTAGAAAACCGTGGATTTGAGTTAAATGAACTTAGAACAACTAGAATCTAAGCTTAGATTGAAGAAAAACGAATTGGATTCAAGATTTTTCATTTTTCCTCAATTTTTCCTATTTTTGGATTTTTGGGATTTTTGTGTTTGAATCTTGTTTAAATGAGTTTTAAAGTGTCGAGATATGTTTTTCTATCATCTATGAATTTTTTCTATGCCTGGGATTTGAGAAAAACAGGTTAGAATCAAGATTTGGGTTTTGGGGAAATCGAAACCCGTGGCTGGAATTTCTGGGTTTTCCCAGTTCAGCAGGCCGAAGTGCGTGTTCGGCAGGCCGGAACAGGGATCGACAGGCTGGTGTTCTTCAGTCCGGCAGGCCGAACCTGGAAATTGTTCGGCCGACCGAACTTTGCCTCCGGCAGGCCGAACTGTACAGTTTGGCAGGCCGAAGCAGGGAGTCCGGCAGGGCGACCGAGGCATGGAAAATTTTGTGATTTTTACCCGTTTTCACTATTTTGAACCCTGATTTAAATTCCAACCTTATAGAATGAATTTAAAGGTACAAATGGCACACTAGGACATCATGAAATGGTTTAGTAACATAGAATGTCTCGAACTAGATATTGATCGACTTAGTTTGTATCTAGGATCGTTCGTGGTTACGTGGAGCTAACGTATTGTGGACCGGGATTACGGTGTGGGGCACCAAGACGAGTATTGAGGTAGGACTTCTATCCTATTTCTTTGGTAGCCTGGTTTTGAAATGATTTGGCTTTAAAAAGGATTTCTATTAAAATGTTTTCAACGGTGTTTGAAAATGGATTTATTGGTTATATTTTAATATACCGTGATCTGAAATGAACTTCATAATAAATGTAATTGACAACACTCGGTAATTGGGTTTTGAATGATAATGATAATAAACACATAGGCATGATGCCATATCAGAGATCGGGTCGTGTAGCGATTGACCTTGGGGGCAGGTCCCGAAACCTAGCTAGGCCACTACGGTGGTGATATCATGGTTTGCCTAGGAAAAGAAAAATGGTATTTCTAATTGTGCGAGTAGACTATTCTAAGTCATGACGGTTCTACTCAAATTATTTATTTATTTATTTATTTAAGGTTTCTTTTGAGTACTCCTGTCAATGAAATGTTTCTTTAAATTAAATTATTTTATAAAACATAGTCCTGCTGAGCCTTTCGTTCACGTTTTATTTGTTTTAAATTTCCCCCTCTAGGTGGTTTCCCATTTAGGTTTGGAGAGGATTCTTAGGACCGAACTCAGGAGCAATAGGAGGATTGATTTATATGTTGTATTATTTAATCAAGGCATGTAAGACTTAACTTTACTTGTATTTGGACTGTGATTGTATTTATGATATTGTCAGTACCATGTGTGTGCACAAGTTGTGGGTTGTGGAACCCGTACTCGCGGTTCTTTGTTAATTTTTATTATTTGCTTAATATTTATAAATTCTTTTTATAAAATGTGGTTGAAATCTTCTTATTTCTCACTTAATTTGATTCTCAAACCATTGGTTTTAATTAAATTCTTATTTAATTAATTTAAATAAACAGCCACGTCACCTCCCGTACTCCGGGGCGTGACAGATACCACCTTATCCATACCAGGAACTATCTCAAGATCCCCAAGGAACTTGCAGAGCTACACTGCTTCTTTCAAAGCATCACTAGCTACCACATACTCGGCCTCCATTATTGAATCTGAACTACAATCTTGCTTAGCACTTCTCCAACTGATGGCACCGTCACCTATAGTAAACACAAAACCCGAAGTCGATTTCCTAGAATCTAGACAGGATTGAAAATCCGAGTCAGTATATCCTAGAGGAGTCAGGTCCTCATTTGAATATACAAGCATATACCATCGAGTCCTTCTTAGGTACTTGAAAATATGCTTTACCGCAACCCAATGGTTCGGTCCTGGATCCACCTGAAATTGAATTACAATCCTGACCACATAATTAATATCTGGTCGTGTGCAAAGCATGGCATACATGAGACTACCCACTGCCGAAGCATAAGGCACCTTCTTCATATATTCTCTTTCTTCATAAGACTTTGGAGAGTCTTTCTTAGAAAGAGTAATTCCAGACCTAGACGGTTGCATACCTTTCTTGGAATCCTATATTGCAAACCTTCTGAGAATTTTTTCTATGTACCTAGCCTGGGACAAAGCTATGATTTTGTTTCACCTATCCCGAAAGATCTGGATACCGAGAACAAAATTAGCCTCCCCCAAAGTCCTTCATGTCAAACTACTTGGTCAACCATAATTTGACCGATGACAACGTCCCAACGTCATTGCCAATTAGCAGTATGTCATCAACATAGAGCAGTAGAAAAACCACATTCCCATCCTTAATGTGTTTGTAAACACATGGCTCATCTACATTTTGTGAGAACCCATAAGTCTTGATCACCTAATCAAATCTTATGTTCCAAGAACGAGAAGCCTACTTAAGCCCATAAATTGACTTCAGCAGCTTACAAAACTTACCCTCTTGACCCGTGACCTCGAACCCATTTGGTTGTTCCATATAAATGGACTCATCATGATAGCCACTCAGAAAAGCCGTATTGACATCCATTTGTCAAATCTCGTAGTCGAGAGCGGTAGCTATGGACAAGAGAATCAGGATGGACTTAAGCATGGCTATAGGCGAAAAGGTTTCCTCATAATCGATTCCTTCCTTTTGCATATAACCCTTAGCTACCAGTCTAGCCTTAAAGGTTTCGACCTTTCCATCCACTCCTATTTTCCTCTTGTAGATCCACTTACACCCTATGGGTTTTACCCCTTCGGGAAGATCCACAAGCTCCCAGACCTGATTAGTCTCCATAGACTTCACTCTGTGTTCATGGCCTCTGCCTAGAGTTTTGAATCAACATCCTCCATAGCTTCTACGTAAGTATAAGGATCCTTGTCATGTTCATCCGGTTCAACCATAAGGACCTTCCCATTGAACATATACCTCTCAGGTTGGCGCCCGATCCTCCCACTACGCTGAAGCCCCTTAGGTTGTTGTCCAGGTTTGTTTGGTTTTAATACACTAATTGGAATGGTTTCATTTGGAACCTTCGAAGTGATCGGATCACCCCTTAACTCCTCAAGCACCACTTTGCTTCGAGGTTTAAAGTCATCCATGTAACTCTCCTCAAGGAAAGTTGCATTAGTTAAAACCACGACTTTATTTTCCTTTGGGTTATAAAAACAACCCCCTTTAGTTCCTTTTGGATATCCTACAAATACGCAAACTTCTGAACGTGCTTCCAACTTATTCGGATCCTTAAACAGAACATGAGCTGGACATCCCCATATGCGAATATGGTTTAAGGATGTCTTCCTACCCGTCCACAACTTGTGAGGAGTTTTAGGGACCGATTTTGTAGGCATATTGTTCAAAAGATAACATGCTGTTTGTGGTGCATATCCCCAAAAGGATAAAGGCAATGATGAATAACTCATCATGGACCTAATCATGTCCAACAAAGTCCTATTTCTTCTCTGCGTTATGCCATTCTGCTGCGGAGTGCCCGACGCAGTCAAATGGAATAAAATCCCATTCTCTAATAAGTGTTCCAAGAACTCATCAAAAAGGTATTCCCCACCTTGATCCGATAGAAGTACCTTTGTGGGTATACCTAATTGCTTTTCCACTTCAGCCCAAAACTCCCTGAACTTGTCAAAAGTTTCACTTTTGTGGTGCATTAGGTACACATACCCATATCTTGAGTAATCGTCAATAAAAGTGACGAAGTACTCATACCCTCATAGTGCCCAAATGTTCATCGGTCTGCAAACATCACTATACACAAGTTCTAGAACCCCTTCGGCCCTATTGCCCTTAGACCCGAATGGTCTTTTGGTCATTTTACCCTCCAAACAAGATTCACATTGAGGTATAGATTCCACCTTTAAGTGACTTAAAGGTCCATCCCTTGCCAATCTTTGAATCCTATTCAGGTTAATATGACCAAGGCGCAAATGCCAAAGATAAGTCTTATTAGAGTGAGAAGTTTTAAGTCTTTTAGAGTTATTATCATTCATCTCAGCATTAAGTAATAAGTCCATCTTAGGTTTGATAAAATATAGATTATTTTGCATCCATCCAGAACAAATAAAAGATTTGTTTCTATGAATCACCTCTTTATCATTAAAAGAAACCAAATAGGAGTCTTTAAATAAATAAGCTACAAAAATTAAATTCTTTTTAAATTTAGGAACATAAAAATAATTTTACAAAAATAAATACCTATAATTATCAAAATAAAGATGGACGTCTCCCACTGCTTCCACTAAGACCAAGGATCCATCGCCCATTCGAAGCGTGAAGTCTTCATACAGCAGACTTCTCGTTTCTTTAAACCCCTTCAGAGAAACACAAACATGATTAGTTGCACCAGAATCTATGACCCAAATGTCACTTGATTCCTCAACTAAACAAGTTTCTAAATATAGAAGATCAAATCTACCTCCTTTAGAAATGAAGTCCTTACAATGCTTCTTGATATACCCGACCTTCCCACAGAAAAAGCACTTAAGCTTCTTTGGGTTCTTCTTCTTCTTTTTCTTGCTCTTGGTAGTAGCAGGAATAGAAGACTTCCTATTCTTGGCCTGTTGCTTCTTTCCATTCCCAGAGTTAGGATTGGAACCAGAAGTAGCTACCATGTTGGCCTCACCACCCGCAGGAGACTCCCTGATAAGTAGTTCGAACTCCTGTAACTGTTTCATCAGTTCTATTAAGGTCATATCTTGTCTATAGCTTAAATTAAATGTAGCTCTAAATGGAATAAATTCCTTTAACAGAGTCTCAAAGACCATAGTCATTTGAGTTTCAGCATCAATATCGGCTTCATTGGTTTGAGCCTCAACGAGGTAACCCATGACTAACATCATATGCTCCTTTATAGATGTCCCCGGCCTCTGTCTATAGTTTAGAAGTTTCTGAAGCGCCCCTTGCCGCTTTGTTATAGCCTGGCCTCCAAACATATCCTTAAGATTATCCAAGATCTACTTTGCAGTCTCATAATCCTCATGTTGAGCCTACAGCACGTTATTCATGCTAGCCATAACATAGCAGCAGGCCTGATCATTAGCATCTTTCCAGCGATAATATGCTTGGAATTGCTCATTAGTTGAGTCTCTCATAGGCTTGGGAGGACAAGGGGTTGTCAGTACATATTTCAGTTTCTCAAAGGACAGACGATATTCAGGTTCCGTTTCAATCATTTTAGTTCTCTCCAGTTAATAGGTTTTTGTCAAGTATCGATGATAAAGCATTTTTAGACATTTTTAATCTACAATAAAGAATCATGTACCAAACATATGCAAACATATCATAATAGTTTAGTAAGATAATACAATCATGTAAAAAATACAAATGTGTTTATGTGTCAAAACCTTGAAAATATCACAACCTTGCAACGATAATTCCCAACTCAGAATTCAACAAGCTCCTAAGGGAGTTATGCCAAATTCAATTAGGAACACGGATCCCCTCCTGATTAATATATGACATCCAAGACCCGTATGATCCAGCATATATTAATAATCATTTCTTTGGCCATTAATTTTATTAACAAAGCTCCTAGGGGAGGTTAATAATAAAATTAACGTGAGTGTATAACCATCGTTTTAATATTTTATCCATGATTTATAATCACCACCTAGGGGTGTGCAACCATAAATCATGCTAAAATACCTTATCTTCTCAGAGATCCAATCTGGTACATAATAGAAATCCCTTCCTAGGGGTTAGGACCACCATGCTCTGCCTATAGACCAACGATGGAGGCCTTAGGTTCTCTCTTCGAAAACCTTCTCCCACTCAATCTTTTGAAATCAAGGTTTTATTTTAAGAATATGCATGAACAATTTTAATATGAGCGGCACTCCCTATTTTATATGACATGTTATCAATATACAAGGCAAATCATATTATAATGCAGACAAGCAAAGCTACAAGCAAAATAATAAATAACCGTAATATTATGGCTCCACCCTAGAGAAAAAAAAACTAAGATTACAAGAGAATAATCGAGACATATAATCGATTCTTCATTCTTGAATCCCCAAGCTGTATCCTCCTTCATGTAATACCCATCTTCAAGTCTTCAATCCCGTATGAATCGAATACTTCATATTTTCGGTCATATCCAAATTTAATGTTTTTCAGAATTGTCCTAAAAATAAAATTAAAACTACATCAAAAAAACTGCACCTTTTCTGGAATTTTCCAGCCGTCGATCGGCAGGCCGATCCGGGTGATCGGCCTGTCGATCCATGAAAGTTCGGCCTGCCGATCCATGAAAGTTTGGCCTACCGAACTGGATGTTCGGCCTACTGCCAGAGCCACTTGATTTCTGCCCCATTGATGGCCTGCCGAACCACAAGTCCGGCCTATCGATCTGCGACCATCGGCCTACCGAACTATGAGATTTGGCATGCCAATTGAGCAGAAATCTCCATTCCATAAAATACAATATTTAATGCAATTCATCAATTGTATTCTCAACAATTCAAAAACATAAAATTAGAGACTCTGAAAATACCTGTATGGGCCATCAACCATCTTCTAGATCCGTCTTCTTCGAATAATTATTTAATTACAAAATTCTTACAAATTTAAAATTAAATAGCAATTCCTTGACGGAGATGATAGTCCACCCTCTAATTACATGAAAAACCTAAATACGCATTCTAACCTCTAAGGAACCATAACCGGTATTAATTAATTAATAAATAATTAAATAAGAATTTAATCAACCATAATTAATTAATAAACATTCACCATATAATCCATGACAACATATAAATATATAGAAACCTAGAGTGCCAGCTCTCTATAAAATTAAATTCAAGCATATAAGAGATTAAGATCACAAAATTTATACATATAACATGATCACAAACTCATAAATTTATATAAAAACTTGGCTCTGATGCCAATTGTTGGAAAAAAAAGGGCGCAGTGGAATTTTAAAAATTTTACATTAGAGTATTTTTCAAAACACAAGTTTGATATGCTACATGCATAAATTAACCAGATCTTACTAACCTTTGTGTGTCGAATAACCCTCGCAAAACGTGAAGAGAAGTAACGTTCCAGAAGAGCCTCAACCAACTGATCTTCTTTGCTATTCTCTATCCACGACCAGAGTGAGTGTGGGCTCACACATACAGCTCTTCCACTAGGTGACTCTCCTTCCAACCAATCGAGAGAACCCAAAGCAAGTGTTTGTGATTTGTGAACAAAAGCTCTCAGGGAGTTTTCAGATTCTCACTAGCAGAGTATCACTCTTAATCTCTCAATTAATCTAAGTAACTCTTTAGACTTACTCTCTTTATATATAGATTGGTCATAGGGTCAGTCCTTATCAGATTAGGTCTCAAAAACTCGAAATAGAATCAAGTTCGAATCAATATCTGATAAGATCCATGTGGAAACACGTGATCTTATCCTTCGCAGATCGACAGGCCGAACCACCTGATCGACAGGCCGAATAGGTCCCATCGGCAAGCCAAATACGTCCATCGGTAGGCCAAACTGCCGAATAAAAATCTCGCGAATCTTTTATTTTCCACCCAAGATTCTATAGGATAAAGTCTCGGTTTTAATTCAAATAACCAATAGAGAAGTTATCTAATCAAAACAACTTTATCTAGATAATCTCTAAGAAAATAAATCAATTCCAAAAATTCTACAAGTTTATCTTGATCTAATTTATCCAAAAATTAAATCAACCGATAAGCAGACTAGAATTATTTGATCCTTATAATTCAACAAGCTTATCTTGAATTAATTTTTATCACAAAATTAATTCAACCTATAAACAGACATGAATTGTTTGATTCTTTCAAATTTCAACCAATCTAATAAATCTAACATAAGTTACCAATTATTAGAAAAGCACACTGTGTCGTTAGAGGATGTTGTGAGCTAGCAAAGGGGACCAAATGGACCTATATAGTTCAAGCTCCTGATAATTATGAAACCCAATATCCCAGATATACATTTCTTAATTATCAACTCCAACGCTACTCCACTAAAAGCTTGGAGTTGCACTCTCGAACTACATAGAATTACGAAGCTCGTATAGCTAAGTCTCCATGACATATCATAGTGTATCGTATCCCCATATGATAATCCACAATCGGCTAAGGACAAGTTCTGTCTTACCTTCCCAATTATTTTTATCTTACGTTCCATTATCTCACCATCAGAAAACTTACCATCCAAAGATAGTATACCATCGGCTACACCTATGTATCCAAATGGTTGAGCGCTCTAGTTTTTCAATTATAGGATAACGCATATAAGAGGATATCATTACTCCTAATGAGGAGCTATGGATTCCATATCTATGAATAATAGGTCTACGCTATCAAGAGTCATGCCTCCAACGTACCAGTATGCATACCACTATTAAGATATGGGTGTCACCCTTTGGTACATCAAAAGACACAAGCCAAGACAACGGGCCCACTATTCATCTCAAGATTAAGATACAACACAAATGATTGTCTAAAGTGAATCGATTTGCCGAGACAGAATTATTAATCTAAATCAATTCCTTTTATGTCCCGATCCAACACATCGTCACCTATGACAATGTGCCAATGTTTCTATTCACGGAGTCCACCTCCAATGGTTAAGACAAACCATCTCCCAAAAGGGATATAGACAACATAACAATCTTTGCATGAATAAAGCGCCCAACTTTATTCCCTCGATTGCGAATCGTATGATTTAGACCATCACCTTAAGAATCGTGTCTTCTACATAATCCGTTCATCATATGCCCAATTCTTAAGGTTTAGACCGACAGTCTCAGACTATTGTTTGCTTAACATACATTCAACAAATATAAACGTAAAGAGGACAAGATTTGGTATATAAACAATGAATAATTCTTTATTGATACAAATGTCTCCAAAAACTTATTATATTTTTACTCCTTAAGGCATACATGTCTAATATCAAATGCATTAAAAGCCCCCAAGTTTTCAACTGAAGATTCTAAGCGTGTTTTTTTAAAATCGCTCATAAGTCATTAAAATTATTAAGTGCAACATCGTGAAATGATAATTGGCAATATAAGTTCAAGGGGTGCTATATCACATATTGAACATGGAAGATAAGTTACTAGGAATGAGAGCGGTGAAAACTTCTTCATAACACTAATAATCACTGTCATGAATTTAAAGGACGCATACAAACATCACACAATGAACATGCAAGATAAGTTACTAGGAATTAGAAACTCCTTCAAAATACCTTCATGTAATGATAATAGTTTTGACAAAGATGCATCCTCATTCGCATAGTGTTCAATTCTCTTTTTATGAAAATTGATATGTGTGCATGCATATGATAAGGTTTAGATACATGCAAATATGCTTGTGTCATAGATTTTATGGACTTTAAAGGCAATGATCTATTCTCAAAGCTTGATAATATTACATATGCGTTGGCAAATATATAGAGTAGAAATTGAAACAACTTCCCTAGAATATCATTAAAAAACATGCTTTCATATGTGTAACATTGATCCCTTCTATAACAATCTTTCCTAAGAGAAAATCCCAAAAGAAAATAGAAGGTAAGATATGTATACTTGATATGGTGTCTTCCACAGAGTGACTTCAATCCCAACCCCCCGTATGCATCTTTGGCTAGAGTGCAGCGCCTTAGATGACATCATGTTAGGATGGCCATTAAATATACACATTCTTGATGGAGAATCGGTCGGGTGAGCCTAGGCCTAAAAATGCCACATCAAGCAACAATGCAGTAGGATTTGCTTCGTAAGGACAACCCATGCTGGGTGCTGGTTTGTCAAAATAGTTGTAATGGGTGAGTTGGCTATACATGCACCAAAAGGCTTGATCAATGCTTTGAGTGTATTTCTTAACACTTTGAGCTGGACTATCATAAGTGTATTTCTTAATTCGGATCCTTCATTCCTCCCTTTATGATGTGGTAGTTGGTCCAAGTTAATGGTCTGCTCCTTAGACGGTAGCTTGAGAATGCCATTATTAACCTTAGTGTGGAAATTCTTCAAGAGAACTTGGCATTTTGTTGATGAGCGGTGGATAAATTGATGAAGACTACAAAAAAGTGGATGCTTCTAGTCATCCTCCATTGGCGATTGATGTGCTTGTCTAAGGGTTACCACTCCATCTCAATAACAGTGGTTAAGGATAATATGAAATTCTTCATTGATACATGGAATTGGAGGTTGTACTACCGTTTCCTCCTTTCATGTGTGATTAAACTTGATGTCTCCTTAGGAATAGCCAATCGGTGTAAGTTTTCTTTTCTTCCCTTAGTTAAAGTCTAAAGTAATTTCAACTATTCAAGAGGTTCTTTTACAATAGTCCATCAACTTTAAAAATTTATGAATATCAAAATTTTCCAAATACAACTTATAATCAGGATTGATGTTATTGATGCATATCTCAACTAGAAATTCTTCGTCACTAGCATCATAACATTCAAGCGCGAGGTCTCGAAACCTCTTGACATAATCTGTTAGGTGCTCTCTTTGTTTTTGTTAGGAGTTGCTTAATGTGATGGCAATAATTTTCTCCTCAATTTGGAAGTACTTTTTGCAAAAACAACTCACCATAACTTAAGATGTATGAATGGACTCTGATGCCAAAGTTGCTTACTAAGTGTAGGCACAGTCGGTGAGTGACTTGGAAAATTCTTAAAGCTTTAATCCTTTGTCTCTGATATATTGTCTGAGTAAAGTACAAAAACTGACTAATGTGCTCTTTTGCAGTTCCCCTTTAAGTTATCTAAAAGAGTAAAGCTTGGAGTCTCATATCCCTTGGGGAATGACATGTAGTAAAGTTTGGTCAGATACAAAGGTCTTAGGAAAAACATTGAGTCCTTCTAAGGGGTGACCTTAGCAGTTGTGGCCCCTTCACAAATCTACTCATTCGTTGTCGCAGTAAATGCACTCTTTTGGGAGATGGAATTCTTCAACCTATCCATTTCATGGATGACCGCAACTTGTGTATAGGAGGCTATGTCATGGATTACATGCATAAGTCTAGGAACCATTGGCTTGGTTTCATCACGTGTGTCGACACTATGGTTCAAAAAGGATGTTGATGTCTTGGCATCTCCTTCAAGTGAAGTCTTCATCTTTTGGGGCTTGAATGGATCCATTAGAGAATTGTAATCTAGCTTCCCTAGTAGAGTCACAAAATGTTGGGACTCTATCATGGTGGATCTTTTTACGTAGAGGGTGCAAACATCGTGGCTTTCTTTGGTTGGCTCAGGTGTCGTCCCTGTTAGGATTTGAGGTGATAACATGTCAGGTGACAGAAGCTGGTAAGTTCTCGACAATGGTCTTAGCATTATGAATGGCCAAAATGGGCTTATCAGCTCGCTTGGTAATGGCCTTGGCTGGGTTACGGCAAAACTTGAGTAATTCCAAGGACAATTAGTGTCTGAGGCCGAGACCCATTATGATTCTTGCTCCATTGAGGATGATGAATTGCGAAAGAGAATCTCCAAGTGTGCAAATGGTGTGGGAAAGGAGTGTGGACTATTATGGAAGATTTTCTTATGCCTTTGGTGATGATTGTGTGCCTATTGAGTTGGATGAAGTATTTGGGTAGAATAGTGAGATTTTATGGCCTCTCAAGTGGGACAGTTTCTAGAGAGTGAGTGGGCTATAGTCTCTATCGGGAGGGTTAGTTTAACACCTAGAGATAGATAGTCTCGAGAAAGAAAAGGTGGCAAATCTTTAATATAGGCTTGGTGCTTTTCAATCATAGCTTTCTTGGGTTGTAAAAAGGCATAGATTTTATGGACTTTCATAATGTTTTTGTTCTCAAAAGAGATAGTGATTGGATCTTGGAATTTCTTAGAACTCGTAGAAGTTATGGAGTTCTTAAGTTTTCTAGAGAATGGTGGTTGATGATTTGGGTCATGAGGCTTCCTTCCCTTGGTCATTTGAGGCTAGTGGTGATGTTTATGAAACTTTTGAGATGGTTTTATAGAGATTTAGGATGGTGAGATGGAGGTTTGAGTTTGATGAGGAAGATGAAATTGGTGGTTTGAATTTAATGGAGATAGTGGCTATGGTGTTTTGTGGTGATCAGATTCCCTCCTAGAGGGTGCTCGTTAATGGAGAAGATGGTGGAGATGGAGAGAGAGAGAGAGAGAGATGGAAGATATGATAGTTATGATAATTTGGGTATTAGCATGGTGGTTTTAAAGATGATAATAGGAGGTATTTATGCAGAAATGGTGGCCCTGGTTTGTTTGAGATTCTTTTATTTTGGTTGCTTAGTAGGGAGTGCTTCAAGACTTGGTTCCACGAGAGAGGCCAGAAGAGGAAATCTTCTACCATGGGAAGATTATCCCTCCATGTTTGAATTTTAGGCCTTAATATAATACTAGGTTGATAGATGTTTTTTGATGCCTGGTCGGTCTATAAAGCTCATTTCTAGTGATTTGCCATGGAAAGAACCGAAGTAGAAGGGCTTGTCTTGCCATTTTTGTACTTGAGTCAGACCTTTAACTTAGGGCCCATGTTGACCAGCTCCAGTTAAAGGGATAATTTGTCTTTTAGAGCAGGGAATAATGTGACCCTAAAGATGAGACTCTTGGTGTTGTTAAACATGTATGCCCTAAGGAGTAAAAATGAAATATGTTTTTGGAGACCTTTTTATCAATAAATAATTTATTTATTATTTATATACCAAATCTTGTCCTCTTTATTCATATTTGTTGAATGTATGTTAAGCAAATAAAAGTCTAAGACTATCAGTCTAAACCTTTAAGAATTGGGCATATGATGGACAGATTATGTGGAAGACATGATTCTTAAGGTGACAATCTAAATCATAAGATCTGCAAACGAGGGAATAAATTTGGGTGCTTTATTCATGCAAAAATTGTTATACTGTCTATATCCTTAATGGGAGATGGTTTGTCTTGGCCATCGGAGAAGGACTCCACAAATAGAAACATTGTTGCATTATCATGGGTGACAATGCATTGGATCGGGATATAAAGTGAATCGATTTGGATTAATAATTCTATCTTCGAAAATCGATTCACTTTAGATAATCATTTGTATTGTATCTTAATCCTAAGATGAATAATAGGCCCGTTGTCTTGAGTTATGTCTTTTGATGTACCAAAGGGTGACGTCCACGTTTTATGTTAGTACGCATACTGATACGTTGAAGGCACACTCTTGATAGTGTAGACCTGTTATTCATAGATATGGAATCCATAGCTCCTCTTCATGAGTAGTTGATATCCTCTTATATGTGTTATCCTATAAATGGAAAACTAGAGCGCTCAACCATTTGGATACATAGGTGTAACCGAATGGTATACTGTCTTTGGATGGTAAGTTTTCAAATGGTGAGATAATGGAACATAAGATAAAAATAATCGAGAATGTAAGACAGAATTTATCCTTAAGTCGATTATGGATAATCCTTTAGCATACGATATATTATGATATGCCATGGAGACTTAGCTATACAGGTTTCGTAATTCTATATAGTTCGAAAAGTACAGCTCTGAGCTTTTAGTGGAGTAGCGTTAGAGTTGATAATTATGAAATATATATGTGGGATATTGGGTTTCATAATTATCAGGAGCTTAAACTGTATAGGTCTATCAGGTCCCCCTTTGCAAGCTCATAAAAAATCCTATAACGATATGACATACTTTTTCAATAATTGGTGACTTGTGTCAAATTATCAGATTGGCTGAAACTTTGATAGGATCAGATAATTCGTGTCTGTTTATTAGTTAAATTAATTCTATGAAAATTAATTCAAGATAAACTTGTTGAATTATCAAGATCAGATAATTCATGTTTGTTCATCAGTTGGATTAATTTTTAATTAATTCAAGATAAACTTGTTGAATTATCAAGAATATTTATTTTCCTAGAGATTATCTAGATATGGCTGTTTTAATCAGATAACTTTTCTATTGGGTCATTTGAATTAAAACTGAGGCTCTATCCTAAGAATCTCAGGTGGGAAATAAAAGATTCACAGGGATCATTTATCATTAGTTTAGCTTGCTGATAGAGTAAGTTCGATAGGCCGATCTGCCAGTTCGGTCAGCCGACCATACGATAAATAGATCACGTATTTTTACGTAAATTTATCAGATATTGATCTTGATTTGATTTCGATTTGAAGTTTCGAGGCCTTATTTGATAAGAACTGACCCCTGGGCCCAACCTCTATAAAAAGGGGAGTGAGACTCATTGTTATTTAGATCAATTAAGAGATTAACAGTGAGACTTTGTTGATGAGACTCTGAAACTCCTTGTGAGCTATTGTTCACACATCACGAAATATAGCTTTGGGTTTTCTCAATTGGTTAGAAGAAGAATCGCCTAGTAAAAGAGCTGTACGAGTGTACCAACACACACACTGGTTGTGGATAGAGAATAGCAAAGAAGGCCAGTTAGTTAAGGTCCTTCTACAACGTCCTTTCTCTTCATCGATTGTGGAGCTTTTCGACAAACAAGGTTAGTAAGATCTGGTTAATTTATGCATGTAGCATGTCAAACTTGTGTTTTGAAAAATACTCTAGCATAAAAATTTTTAAAATTTCGCTATGTACTATTTTTCCAACAGGTGTGGGCTGCTAGGCTGGCATGGCAAGTGGGATAGATGGGCTGATGCGTTAGATGGGCAAGACACGCTGGTTAGGCTGATAGACATTTTTCTAGTGTTGGCCTAGGGCTTTTAAATGGGCCTTTTAGTTTTGTTTTATTCTAAGTTCCTCTATGCCCATTCTATTCTAATTTCAATTAGACTTAAAACCTCCCACGTGAGTTGAAAATCTAATTGGCCCAAATTAAATAGGCCTGTTCATATTCTTTAACCTTCCAAATCATGACTCACTTAGAGAACCAAATAACATGGCCTGGGTCCATGTACCTAACCTTGGGCCTCATCATGAGATATGGGTTGGACTTATGCTTTACAAAAAAAACAAGTATTAACAATTACTACATAAATTTTGTCACATAAATATAAAAAAATTATAATAATTGCTACCTAAGTTTGCTTTTACAATTTTTTGTTTTATAAAAAGCTTAACACATTTTAAAAAAATAAACAATTCATTTAAAATAAACTAATTAACATAACAAATTGATATGGTTATTAAAAATAACAAACTTGAAACTTTCATAAATCTCAAACTTGGAAAGATATTTCTTTTTGTTCTTTAACTGATGTTAAGGAACTACTAAAATCAAAGAAACTAACAAGCAATTAACATAATAAATTAAAAATATTTGTGTTCTACATGATATGTAATTTAATCATGTAATTTTTTGATGGTTAAAAAATACAAATATTAACATTAAAATACCAAATTAGAAAAGAAAAAAATATCACTCGCCGTGTACATGTTGGCCATCCTTCCCAATGAATCATGTCATGCTTGGCTCGTGATTGTGTTGTGCTCGCAATGTGCCTAAAGCTATGAGCCTAACAGAACCTAATGTAACCTCGTGTTATGTTATATCTGGTCTTGAATTTTCTACTATTGTCCTCACAGGCAACCAACTAATTGAAATCTCTACATCTAGGATTGAGCCACCGTTTACCGACTCTAAAGATGGTCAATGTCAACTTTTAAAAACTATTTTCCACTTTTAGACTTTCACGGAAATTTGTACGAGGAATATCAATATCAAATGTTTTATCAATTGATAACTTTGTCACATGTAAATATTGAAATTATATAAAATCATTAAATGTAATTATTGGAGTGATGTATTTCACTAGAAACCCTTTAAGACCACTATAAGTAAGTCAAGAGCAATTAATAGACATACAAACACCACTAAAGGAAGTCTTTAGAATGGTGGGTTATCATGATGGCATATGTATTTGCAAGCAACAAATGAAATGCTATAGAACACCTATGGGGACCCAAAAGTACTAGATCAATTTTGAGTCCATAATGTTGTCCCACTTAAGGGTACTTGAATTTCTAGTCAATATTGTTGATCCTAACTATGTTTTTGGCTGTAATGCTTTCTTTCTTCAGACATCTCATTCATTATTCGATGTCTTTGGATGTTTCCATGTTGTCTTTTTACAGTATTGATGCTTAAACCCTCAAGCATAGCCTAATCTTTAGGGTTTCAATCAGCATAGTATTCTTTGGGGATGCCTGACCAAGGGCAATAATGAGATTTGGAAATTACACAATTAAAAAATGGATTTATTTGCCCTTTTTTTGCTAACGAACAATTTATTGATACTTACTTTCGTTTCAAAATTCAGTTAATCCTGACGCACCCGTTGTTGTTAATCAGTGTATTATTAATTTTCTTCACTCATTCAGCTAGCTGGAAAGTTACCATTGGCAATATAGTTGGTGGCTATAAATTGCATGTCATTTTGACAATGTTGGTAACTCAAGCTCTCGAGGGATAGGGTTGGCAATTAGAGTTACGATACAATAACAACATGATTTTTCATAGGTTAGTGAAAAAAAGTAAAAAAATAAACTACGAATCATTTTAGCGTCAACCTAATATTTACTTTGCTAAAAACAGATTGTATTCATGCCAACAAACCTGACATTAAATTAACATAAATTGACCTATAGCTTATTACTTTATTATTCTTTATAGGATATTTGGCAAACCGGTTTGGACTAGAAAAATGAGTTAAAGAACTGTAGCATGTGAGTGTTTTACACTGTAGTTGCTTTTTGCTTTATACTGTAGCTGTTGAGAACTTCACACTATAAATTGCTTAAATTATAGGATTATAATATTATGCCCTAATATATATATCTAGATATTATCAATAAATTGACACTACATTCAATCTATTTGTAGTATGAAACTAATTTAATTTTGAGGAAATATGTGTTTTATGTTACTTTTATATAGTTTGATGCATAAATTATGGATTTAAAAGTTATAAAATGTCACAAATTGATTTTAAGTTACAAGTTGATTTTGAGTTGTGAAGGTTGTGTGTCCCATAAGTCATGATTTAGGACAGGCCATGTTCGTGTCAACCTATGTTAATGCGGATCGTGTTAATGTTAGGATGCCATGAGATCATGTTAGTATTAGGGTATTTTCTACATAACTTAAGTCTCAACCCAACACAAAAATGACCCATCTACATGAATTGCCGCTCCTATCCATGGGTGTTTATCATTTGCTGGAGTCACCTTCAAATGATTACTAAAGTAACTTGAAGGCACTAGAGCATCATCCACCTATGAGTTTAAACATAAAACATGAGACAGGAGAGAAAAGACAAAAGTTGTTTTTTTTTTTAATAAAATGTGTAGTGTTGATGGTGAAAATTAGCCTAACATGATCATCACTTGCGTTCACCTTGCCATAATTGAACTCTCACACACGAATAAAGAATTCTCAAAAGAATAAAAAAATAAAAATTAAAGTGCAAAAGATAGAGAACATGTGAAATATATAAAGCTTAGTGGTTGCACGTATAACCTGTAGAGAAATCTGCCCTAGACTACATTAAAAGATGAATAATTTGATCCTTCACCCCAAGTTCAACAAAAATTATCATAGTTAAAAATAATAAATATGGTTCTTTACCGAACTTATGTTCAATTTGAACTCCAAGAGAATAATTTCTTAGGGAACATTCATGTAATCATGTATTTCAATTTTTTTGTTGGTGCTATTAATAATTTCATATTAATTTAAGGAGAAGGAAAGAAATAGCAGATCTTTGATCTATAATTAAAGTTAATGGCATATATTATATAAATATTAAGTAAATAGCATATTTAAGTTTTTGTAAATCGCAGATTTAATATAAAATCTAATTTTTACATAAACAAAATGTCAAAATATCGTCGTCAAATATTTTTTTTTTCTTCCTCTCTCCTTCTTTCTCTCTCTATCCATTTCCTCTTCACCACAAGTAAGAGAACATTTCTTTAATTTTTTTTCTTTTTTTTTTAATCTCTTCTCTCTCTCTTTCTTCCCCGTCTCTGCCACCAACCACCGACCAATCTCCAACGAGCCAAAGAAATGGCACAACCACCTACACAACCGAGCTCCAACAATCTCCCCTTAGTGACGGCATCGTTGGTCAATTGGTGTTAGAGATCGAGATCCTGTCTTCTATGGTGACAACAACAACACACAACCCTTCCTCAATGATGATTATGGTGGCACTCATTGATTAAGACAGAGATTGGCTTCCTTTGATGAAATACTAGGAACAACTATTGATCTCACCACTAAAACATTGATCAAGCCGTTGTGGAGATTGGATGGCGCCGTATCTAGGGTGGAAATATAGAGCATGCGAAGAGAGAGAGAGAAAGTAAGAGAGAGATAGAGAGAGCATGCATCTTGGGGAAGAGACAGAGCGGGCATGGGTGAGAGAGAGAAAAGGGAGAGAAAGAATGTGGGATAGAGTTTTTTTATCTGACTTTTCTTTAGGAATTTGGTTTTAAGTTTTAGGGATTTTTTTAGGTTTTAGTAGTTAAAAGTATGGGTAAAATAGAAAAATAATTAAAATTTTAAAAGACGTGATATATGCTACCGATTAAAATAAATATAGTATACACTATATCAAGTTTTATAAAAGTGGCATTTACTACAAATTTCTTAAATCTTTTATAGTAAGTCTAATTAGAGCATCAAACTCTATATTTCCAAGCAAAACAGAAGATGAAACATGACATCACCTACAAAGTAATTTGGAAGCCTACCAACATGCATAAGGGATATTAAAGTAAATCTAAACTTCATACCCTATAAAAATTCTCTTTCATAAAGTCAAAGTCAAATACAATGTACACTTTTAATTAGTAATATAGACAATAAATAAAATGCCATAATCTATAATTAAGATATACACTTCTTTTATAATTTGATCAATGTTGAGGCTCTTTCATAGCAAGCCTTCACACGTAGAGGATGGGGACTTCGTGGCCTTCTTTTATTAACTCAAGTGTCCAGTATGTCAGGAGTTGAGGTGGTAGTACGTCGAGTGATGGAAGCTGGTGAGTCTGTGACAGTCATTCCGACATTAGGAAAGGCCAAAGCATGCCTTGTGATGACTTCATCTGCGTTACGGCTAAACTTGGGTAACTTTGAGGACAATTGAGTCTAAGGGCGAAACCCATTACGATCTTGGATCTGTTGAAGATAAAAACTTTGCTAAAAAGCATCTCCAAGCATGCGAATAGTATGGAAAAGGAATGTGAGATGTTATGAATGATAAGGATGAGTCTGTTGGATTGGGGTAAGATATATGGACAAGATGGATGGTATCACAGGTGGAACAATTTCTAGAGAGAGTCTCTAATGTGTGGGGTAGTTTAATACTTAGAGAGAGAAAATTTAGAGGCAGAAAAAATGGTAACCCCTTAGTGGTGGTTTTGGTCCTTCTTGTTTATGGGCTCATTTAGGTAGTGAAAAAGTGTGGTTTTGGTAAAGTTTCACGGTGTTTTTAGGTTCAAATGAGGTGGAGCATAGATCTTTGTCTTGTTAGACATGTATGCTCTAAGGAGTAAAAATGTAATACGTTTTTGGAGACATTTTTATCAATAAAGAATTTATTCATTTATATATACCAAATATTGTCCTCTTTACGTTCATATTTGTTGAATGTATGATAAGCAAACAGTAGTCTGAGACTGTCAGTCTAAACCTTAAGAGTTGGGCATATGATGGGATGATTATGCGGTAGACACGACTCTTAAGGTGATGGTCTAAAATATATGATCCGCAATCGAGGGAATAAAGTTGGGCGCTTTATTCATGTAAAGATTGTTATGTTGTCTATATCCCTTTTGGGAGATGGTTTGTCTTGGCCATCGGAGTTGGACTCCGTGAATAGAAACATTGGCGCGTTGTCATAGGTGACGATGTGTTGGATCGGGACATAAAGTGAATTGATTTGGATTAATAATTCTGTCTTGGCAAATCGATTCACTTTAGATAATCATTTGTATTGTATCTTAATCCTGAGATGAATAATGGGCCCGTTGTCTCGATTTGTGTCTTTTGATGTACCAATGGGTGACTCCCACATCTCTATAGTGGCATGCATGCCGGTACGTTGGAGGCATGACTCTTGGTAGCGTAGACTTGTTATTCATAGATATGGAATCCATAGCTCCTCTTTAGGAGTAATGATATCCTCTTATATGCGTTGTCCTGTAATTGGAAAACTGGAGCGCTCAACCATTTGGATACATAGGTGTAACCGAATGGTATACTATCTTTGGATGGTAAGTTTTCTAATGGTGAGACAATGGAACGTAAGATAAAAATAATCGGGAAGGTAAGACAGAACTTGTCCTTAAGCCGATTATGGATGATCATATGGGGATGCGATACACTATGATATGTCATGGAGACTTAGCTACACGAGCTTCGTAATTCTATAAAGTTCGAGAGTGCAGCTCCAAGCTTTTAGTGGAGTAGCGTTGGAGTTGATAATTGTGAAATGTATATCTGGGATATTGGGTTTCATAATTATCATGAGCTTGAACTTTATAGGTCCATTTTGGTCCCCTTTGCTAGCTCACAAAATCCTGTAACGACACGGCGTGCTTTTCCAATAATTGGTGACTTATGTCGGATTTATCAGATTGGTTTAAAAGAATCAAATAATTCATGTCTGTTTATCGGTTGAATTAATTATGTAAGAAATTAGTTCAAGATGAACTTGTTGAATTATGGCGTTCGGATAATTCTTGTCTGTTTATCGGTTGTTTTAATTTTAGGACAATTAGAACAAGATAAACTTGTAGAATTATTGTGAATTGTTTTATTTTCTTAGAGATTATCTTGATAAAGTTTGTTTTGATCAGATATCTTTTCTATTGGGCTATTTGAATCAAAACTGAGACTTTATCCTTTAGAATCTCGGGTGGAAAATAAAAGATTCGCGGAGATTTTTTCTCGGCAGTTTGGCATGCCGGATGACGTGTTCGGCCTGCCGAACCTGCCAGTTCGGCCTGCCTATCACACAGTTCGGCATGCCGACCGCGACAGTTAAGATTACGCGTTTTTCACGCGTATCTTATCAGATATTGATCCGAACTTGATTCTGTTTCAATTTTTGAGACCTAATCTGATATGGACTGACCCCAAGGACCAATAGGTATAAAAAGGGAGTGAGTCTAATGATTTACTCAGATCAATTTGAGAGATTAAGAGTGATACTCTTCTAGTGAGCATCTGAAAACTCCCTAAGAGCTTTTGTTCACAAATTACGAACACTAGCTTTGGGTTCTCTCTATTGGTTGGAAGGAGAGTCACCGGTGGAAGAGCTGTACGTGTGAGCCCACACTCACTCCGGTTGTGGATAGAGAATAGCAAAGAAGACCAGTTGGTTGAGGCTCTTCTGGAACGTTACTTCTCTACACAGGTCGTGGAGGTTCTTCGGCACACTGAGGTTAGTAAGATCTGTTTAATTTATACATATAACATGTCAAACTTGTGTTTTGGAAATTACTCTGATGAAAAATCTTTAAAATTCCGCTGCGCACTTTGTTTCCAACAATTGGTATCAGAGCCGAGGTTTTTACATAAATTTGCAAGTTTGTGATCATGTTATATGCATAAATTTTGTGATCTTAATCTCTCCAATGCTTGAATTAAATTTTATAGAGAGATGGCACTCTAGGTTTCTATATAATATATATGTTGTCATGGATTATATGGTGAATGTTTATTAATTAATTATGGTTGATTAAATTGTTGTTTAATTATTTATTAATTAATTAATACCGGTTATGGTTCCTTAGAGGTTAGAATGTGTATCTAGGTTTTTCATGTAATTAGATGGCGGACTATCATTTTCGTCTAGGAATTATTATTTAATTTTTAATTTGTAAGAATTTTGTAATTAAATAATTATTCGGAGAAGACGGAACAAGAAGTCGGAACTTAAAGATAGATGATGGCGCCTCCAGGCATTTCCTGAGTCTCTAATTTTATGTTTTTGAATTGTTGAAAATAAAATTGATGAATTGCATTAAAATTGTATTTTTTGGATTTAGGGTTTTCTGCTCGGTCGGCATGCCAGACCTCACAGTTCGGTAGGCCGAAGGTCACAGATCCGCAGGCCGGACGTACGGTCCGGCAGGCCGACAGTGGGGCAGAAATTTTGGTGCTCTGCCGGCAGGCCAAACCTTCATGTTCGGCAAGCCAAACCACCATGATCGGCAGACCGATCACCCAGATCGGCCTGCCGACCGAGAGCAGCCAGGTGTCCAGAAAAGGTGCAATTTTTGGTGCAGTTTTAATTTTATTTTTGGGACGATTCTAAGAAACATTAAATTTGGATATGACCGGAAATATGAAGTGTTCGATTCATATGGGATTGAGGACTTGAAGATGGATATTACATGAAGAAGGATACAGCTTGAGGATTCAAGAATGAAGAATCGATAAATGTCTCGATTATTCTCTTGTAATCTTAGTTTTTCTATTCTCTAGGGTGGAACCATAATATTACGGTTATTATTATTATTATGCTTGTAGCTTTGCTTGATTGCTTTGCTTGTCTGCATTATAATATGATTTACCATGTATATTGATAACATGTCATATAGAATAGGGAGTGCCGCTCATATTAAAATTGTTCATGCATAATTTTAAAATAAAACCTTGACTTCAAAAGATTGAGTGGGAGAAGGTTTTCGAAGAGAGAACCTAAGGCCTCCATCGTTGGTCCATAGGAAGAACATGATGGTCCCAACCCCTAGGAAGGGATTTCTATCATGTACCAGATTGGATCTCTGAAAGGATAAGGTATTTTAGTATGATTTATGATTGCACACCCCTAGGTGGTGATTATAAATCATGGATAAAATATTAAAACGGTGGTTATACACTCACGTTAATTTTATTATTAACCTCCCCTAGGAGCTCTGTTAATAAAATTAATGGCCAAAGAAACGATTATTAGTATATGCTGGATCATACGGGTCCTGGATGGCATATATTAATCAGGAGGGGATCCGTGTTCCTGATTAAATTTGGCATGACTCCCCTAGGAGCTTGTTGAATTCTTAGTTGGGAATTATCGTTGTAAGGTTGTGATATTTTCAAGGTTTTGACACATAAACACATTTGTATGATTTTACATGATTGTGTTATCTTACTAAATTATTATATATGTTTGCTTATGTTTAGTATATGATTCTTTATTGTAGATTGAAAATGTCTAAAAACGCTTTATCATCGATACTTGACAAAAACCAATTAACCGGTGAGAACTATAATGATTGGAAACGGAACCTGGACATCGTCCTTTCCTTTGAGAAACTGAAATATGTTCTGACAACTCCTTGTCCTCCCGAGCCTACGGGAGACTCAAGTAATGAGCAATTCCAAGCGTACGACCGCTGGAAAGATGCTAATGATCAGGCCCGCTGCTATGTTATGGCTAGCATGAATAACGTGCTGCAGGCTCAACACCAGGATTATGAGACTGCGAAGCAGATCTTGGATAATCTTGAGGACATGTTTGGAGGCCAGGCCATAACAAAGCGGCAAGGGGCGCTTCGGAAACTCTTAAACTATAGACAGAGACCGGGGACATCTGTAAAGGAGCACATGATGTTGGTCATGGGTTACCTCGCTGAGGCTCAAACCAATGGAGCCGACATCGATGCTGAAACTCAGATGACTATGGTCTTTGAGACTCTGTCTAAGGAATTTATTCCGTTTAGAGCTACTTTTAATCTAAGCAATAGACGGGATATGACCTTGACAGAACTGATGAAACAGTTACAAGAGTTTGAACTGCTGATCAGGGAGTCTCCTGCTGGTGGAGAGGCCAATATGGTAGCTGCTTCTGGTTCCAATCCTAACTCTGGGAATGGAAAGAAGCAACGGGCCAAAAGTGGGAAGTCTTCTATTCCTATTGCTACCAAGAGCAAGAAGAAGAAGAAGAAGAACCCAAAGAAGCTTAAGTGCTTCTTTTGTGGTAAGGTCGGGCATATAAAGAAGCATTGCAAGGACTTCCTTTCCAAGGGAGGTAGGTGTGATCTTCTATATTTAGAAACTTGTTTGGTTGGGGAATCCAGTGACATTTGGGTCATAGATTCCGGTGCAACTAATCATGTTTGTGTTTCTCTGCAGGGATTCAAAGAAACGAGAAGTCTACTTCGTGAAGACTTAACGCTTCGGATGGGCGATGGATCCTTGGTCTCAGCGGAAGCAGTGGGAGATGTCCATCTTTATTTTGATAATTATAGGAGTTTAATTTTGCGAGATTGTTTTTATGTTCCTAAATTTAAAAGGAATTTAATTTCTGTATCTTCTTTATTTAAAGACTCCTACGTGGTATCTTTTAATGAAAAAGTGGTGATTCGTAAAAACAAATCTTTTATCTGTTCTGGATGGATGCAAAATAATCTATATTTTATCAAACCTAAGATGGACCTGTTGCTTAATGCTGAGATAAATGATAATGACTCAAAAAGACTTAAAACTTCTCACTCTAATAAGACTTATCTTTGGCATTTGCGCCTTGGCCATATTAACCTAAATAGGATTCAAAGGTTGGTAAGGGATGGACCTTTAAGTCACTTAAAGGTGGAATCTATACCTCAATGTGAATCTTGTTTGGAGGGTAAAATGACCAAAGACCATACGGGTCTAAGGGCAATAGGGCCGAAGGGGTTCTAGAACTTGTGCATAGTGATGTTTGCGGACCGATGAACATCCGGGCACGAGGAGGGTATGAGTACTTCGTTACTTTTATTGACGATTACTCAAGATATGGGTATGTGTTCCTAATGCACCACAAAAGCGAAACTTATGATAAGTTCAGGGAGTTTCGGGCTGAAGTGGAAAAGCAATTGGGTAGACCCATAAAGGCACTTCGATCTGATCGAGGTGAACTTGTTGAATTATGGCGTTCGGATAATTCTTGTCTGTTTATCGGTTGTTTTAATTTTGGACAATTAGAACAAGATAAACTTGTAGAATTATTGTGAATTGATTTATTTTCTTAGAGATTATCTTGATAAAGTTTGTTTTGATCAGATATCTTTTCTATTGGGCTATTTGAATCAAAACTGAGACTTTATCCTTTAGAATCTCGGGTGGAAAATAAAAGATTCGCGGAGATTTTTTCTCGGCAGTTTGGCATGCCGGATGACGTGTTCGGCCTGCCGAACCTGCCAGTTCGGCCTGCCTATCACACAGTTCGGCATGCCGACCGCAACAGTTAAGATTACGCGTTTTTCACGCGTATCTTATCAGATATTGATCCGAACTTGATTCTGTTTCGATTTTTGAGACCTAATCTGATATGGACTGACCCCAAGGACCAATAGGTATAAAAAGGGAGTGAGTCTAATGATTTACTCAGATCAATTTGAGAGATTAAGAGTGATACTCTTCTAGTGAGCATCTGAAAACTCCCTGAGAGCTTTTGTTCACAAATTACGAACACTAGCTTTGGGTTCTCTCTATTGGTTGGAAGGAGAGTCACCGGTGGAAGAGCTGTACGTGTGAGCCCACACTCACTCCGGTTGTGGATAGAGAATAGCAAAGAAGACCAGTTGGTTGAGGCTCTTCTGGAACGTTACTTCTCTACACAGGTCGCGGAGGTTCTTCGGCACACTGAGGTTAGTAAGATCTGTTTAATTTATACATATAACATGTCAAACTTGTGTTTTGGAAATTACTCTGATGAAAAATCTTTAAAATTCCGCTGCGCATTTTGTTTCCAACATGTCTTCCTTAGGACTTGTTGGAAAATATGAAAGCTTAAGTATTCTGGAAAATAAGGATGATCGGGTTAGGGTCAAGAAACCGTATCTTCTTGGCGGCTTGAGGATGGCAATGAAGTTTACAGAGGTCTTGAGATGGTTTAGTGACTGTTTAAGTTGGTGGTGTGATGGTCTTAACTTAGAGGTATGGTGGTTATAGAGTTTTGAGGTAGAAGAAGTGGTGGAGATAAAGAGAGGGAGAGATGGTTATGGAGCATGAAGGGTTTTGCCTTTGTTTGAGTTTTAGTGATCTAAGTTGCATGGATTGCATTAGCCTTTTTAAGGATGCTAAAGGCATATTTGGCACACCATATTATATTGTATTATATTGCATTGCATTGCATTTCTGTATATAATACAATACAATATAATGCAATGCAATACAATACAATACAATACGGTGTGTCAAACATGCCCTAAGAGGGGTATTTATAGGGAGAAAAGGGACTTAGTTTGGTTAAGGGGTCTTCTACTTTGAGCATCTAGTTAGGAGAAGTTCCAGAGTTGGTTCCCGAGAAAGGCTATAAAATAAAACCTCCCACTGCAAGAGAATTTCCCTCCAAGTTTTGAATTTTGGGCTCTCGCATGGGACTAAGCTGTCAGGGGCTACAATTGTCAACAGGCCAAAGAAGCCCACCTTAGGTGGCCTACCATGAAAGGGTCCAAAAGATGTAGGCCTGTCTTGCCATTTTGTGTCTATGAATCAGACCTTAGAATTGGATCCCTTTTTGACTTTCTTTGATAAAAAAGGCAGTTTGTCCTTTATGGTAGGAGGTCATATGGCCTTTTAGCTGGACTCCCTCCGATGGACTGTTAAGCTAACTTAGCAGGTGGGTTGATGAGCTAACGTGTCAGGTAGGCCAAATTGATTGACATGTCTGGTGGGCCAAAATAGGTTTTTTCTGGTGTTGGGCTAAAGCTTTCAAATGGGTCTTTTTGGCTTTATTCTATTTTAATTTCCTACATATCTATTTATTCTAATTCTAATCACTTAAAACTTTTCAAGTGAGTTGAAAAGTTTGAATGGACCAAATAAAATGTGTTCCTTCATGTTTTTTGGCTTTTCAAACCATGACCTACTTAAAGAACCTCACCTCGCGGGATATAGGTTGGACTTGTTCCTTGCGAAAAAGTAGGTATCAACAATCAGTAACTACAAAAGAACATAACCATAAAAAATTCGTGTGTGTGTGTATCCATATATAATAGGTGCAGTCTACAAGAATAATATCTTCTAAATATTTGTATATTAATCTCGTACACGTAATTGAAGAAACTGCTTTTCGACTTGGTATTGTAAAAAGATATATACAATCAAGCTTAACATTCTCGTCTCACCCTCCTCGTAATAATTAACCAATGAGAAATACAAATTAAGCCTTTCGTATGTTTTTCACCCATTCTAGATAAGATTTTAAAGTGGTCAACCACACCCAAAAAAAGGTCAATATAGGAAAGCTTATCATGAAAAAAGATATAAAAGAGTCATCAAACGACATAACATCAAAACATATCTATGGAGAGAAAGAATGTTATCTTCGAGGCTAGATTAATCAAAGCTACCTAAGCAAGAATTCTTAAATGATAATCCTTGTATCGAACAAGCTTCAAGAAATAAATTACAATAGTTGTTCAAAAACTGATGAATATTGAAGAGGAATATGAAATAATGACTTAATAATCATTTCCAACATGAGATTAATGGGGTACCATCACCATTATACGACTAAAACCTTCAAAATTGCAATTTTGTTCCTTTCTTTATGTGGTGTTTTGGCAATATGAGTTGCAACCAAAATTTTTAGTTACTGCAGTGTACAGTTTTCACATGCTTGTCAAGAAAAAGTGTGCTACATTGTAAAGTTTTTACATATTACAGTATTTTCAACTTTTAGCGAAGGCCCATTTTAATGAGTAGGGGCCACTCAGTTTTTAAAAATTACATTTTAGCCCTAAAAGTTCTTTAGTCTTTGTTTCGTAAGAAAAATTATAACTGTGCCCTCATTGACTACTTAAAAGATGTTGTCTTACCCCCTTTTTACAAGAAAACTTATAATTATACCCTCACTTAATCACAACAGTATATAACTATATATTCATTTAATGAAATTCTATTTTTTTTCATTTTTTCATAGTGCCCCCACTGAAGAAAATGTCTGACTCTGTCACTATTTTCAACCAAAATTTGTTCTAACTAATGCTCCCAATACCCTATTACTTTACAATGCTTGTGGCAAATGAGTTTGAACTCATTTTGAATAGTGAATAGTATAAAACTCTCACATGCTATATATAAAGTAAAAATATACTATAATATAAAACTCTCATATATTACAACATTTGATTTCGAATTCATGAGTTTCAGCTTATTTGCCAAAAACCTTATAAATCTAACTGGCATTATTATGAAGATATTATATATCAATTTATAGCTGAATTTTGGGGACAATGAATGATGCAGAGAATAAGTTTTTTTTGTGAATGATAAGAAGAGTAGTTAAACCCTTTGCATTGAAAATAACGTCATTTCACAAATTCTCCTGCCTTCATCATTGCAAGTAGAATTACACACATTATATCATGTTCTGCACTAGCTACTTTGCAATGGAAGATGGAAGAATCTTGTAGTAGGCATTTTAAATAAGGAAGCGTCTACGGTGGTGGTAGGGTGAACATGGGTGAGTTGGGTGGGTTTTTTGAAAATCTTAACCCACTCAATCGAAGTTTGTGTGGGTTACTTTTAAATTGACCCCATCCAATTAATTCAAAGTTTAAAACTAACCCAACCAATTAAAGTTTGGATGGGTTGCGTAAGTTGGTTGAGTTGAGTAATATAAAAAGATAAAGAAAAAAAATCAAAACTAACAATTTAACCTAAAATAAACCAAAAAGCTAAAATTCATATATATTGGTCTTACAAAGGTCTAAAATTGTCTCAACCAACATAAAAATAAAGGCTCCACAACGCAAATTCAAATCAAATATATTAAGTCATAAACTAACAAATAAACTATCATAGAAATCAATACAACAAAAATATTAAGAAACGTCAACCAAAATAGTGCATAATTACCAATCTCTATTTCCAAGCATCTCCTCTCAAACCTCTACAACTATAATGCAAGATCCATCATCTGACATAAAACACAATAAGCTTTCATTTATTAATGTAAATACAAAACAAATAATACAATAAACTTTTGTCAAAATGCATTTGTTAACTTCTCACGGATGCATGCAAGAGTATTTATTTAAAAAAATTTAAAAGTAAGAAGAACCAAAATAATATGTAGGTGCTACAAATAATGCACGTCAATATGCATTTTTAGCTTTGTATATGTTTAATCCGTATATTAAAATTATAAATATATAATGTTTTATATTATATTATATATATCTATATATATATTAGGTGGGTTGATGTTATGATGAGTTTGAAAAATCCTAACGCAAACCCACCCAATAAAACCTCAGGTTGGATAGGTTGGGTTGGGTTAGATAACTCATCGGGTTCGGGTTATCTCAGGTTGGGTTGAGCGGGTTAATTAGGTTCGTTGGGTTGTCGAGTTTTTTGTTTACCCCTGTAGATGATACTAAAATTTTTCACTAGTGGAAAATGTTTTTTGTCTATTAGATCTCAGTCTAAAGGTGAACAAATAAGCTTACAATAAATCAAAGAAGCTCACACATATTAGACTTATTTATTTGTTTTATTAAGAAGTAATTTTTACCCAAATAAATCCCAACTGTTACTTTCTTTAAAATTTTTATCTCAGCCCTTGATTCAAGACCATTTCCAAGCCTTAACACTGAGAAACAAAATTTGAGGATCTTCCCCTATAGCCACCGTCAGTAGCTTTGTCCTTTTCAGACATCGTTGTAGTCGTCAAACCTCATCATTTCTAGCTCACCACCTATGGGGCTCGCTTTCCTATGCGATCTTGCCCCCTTCCTTAATGAAGAGTATGGTCCTCATAGGTGACAAGTCTCACGTTAGGTGTGGAGCAAACCATCGTTCCAAAAGCTATTTCGACAAGGCCAAGAGGCTAAAATTTGAGACCATCAAATCTCCATTACTCTTGTCCTAGATTAAGTCATCTTTCGCGTGATGCCATGGATGGAGAGGATTAGGGTTCGACAGCATTTGCATGGCTTTGGGGTTAGATCTGAGTTTTGTGTTACTAAGGGATGGTTGCGATAGAGCTTGGCTACTATAGAGGAAGGGCAAGCGTAACAAGGGAGCTTTACGCCCGGGTTTGGCTAGCTCAACGGACAAATGGCAATACTCTCTATTCTTTACTTACAAAAGTTCCTTTTTTGTTTTCGGTAAAAAAGTATTTATAGAACTTGTTTGTTTGTCATTTTGTGGTTAATATGATATTTGGCAATCATAGTTAGAATCATAGTTGTAGTTATCAAATAGTATAAAGCTCTTATATGCTACAATAAAAAGCAAAAAGTTGCTATAATGTAAAGTTATCGCATGCTATAGTGTTTTGAACTACAAACATGGTTCTAACCACACTTGCCAAACACCGTTTAAATTTATTAATCATGATCATTGTAGGTGGTTTATTAGATCATGTGTTTGAAGAAGTTCTTGTTTGTTTGTTCTCTGTATGATTAAGTTCTTTTTTTTTTCCCTCTAAAGGTTAAGTTCTTGTTTGTTGGGTGATGTTCCATGCTTGAAGGAGTCATAGAAGAGGAGGAGGAAGAATAAATAGAGAAAAGTTTTTGGAAGATAAGGCTTTTTTTTTTGTATCCTATGTAATAGGTTTTGTTTTATGTTGATACTCATTCATCAATTTTAACTATAGGATTAAAAGCGTTTGGTATGTAATAATCTTGAGGGTGAGAATGAGAATCTATGAGATTCCCACGTTTGTTATAAGAATTATGATTCTTAGATTCTTGATGAACTCAATCCTATGGGATTCACTTTACCCCATTTTGAGGTAAACTAAATCCCACCTAACAATATGATGTCCATATTTCTAGAAATCTTAAGATCATGATAATCTCACATTTTTTCCATGATGATGATGATAGATAAATAATATAAAATAATGTAAAAACTATTAAATATTTATAATATTATCAAAACTTAGTATTATTATTTAATGTTAATATTAATATAAAATAATAATATATTATAGAGAATTATATTTTTATTATTATTTATATTCATATCCATATATTTTATATTATTTACCATAAAAAATTATTGCTTAATTAATACTAGAATATAATATATATATATATAATATATCCTATAATATAAAATAAAATAAAATAAAAATAATTTAGTACTATTTATTATACAATATAAATATTATATTAATATAAAATAATAATAATGACATTAACAATAATAATAAAAATATAATAGTACAATATCAATATGAATAGTATAATAGTAATATTTATGATAATATCAATATTAAATTATATTATTATTATTATTATTATAAATATAAACTATAATTAACTATGTATAATATTTTTTATAACAATATTTTTATCTAATATTAATACTAATATAAATAATAATATATTATTAAAATTATATTTTTATTATCATTTATATTCATATCAAAACATTATATATTATATACAATATTTTAATATTGATATATTGTTACATGTTAATCATATGATTATTATAAATTAAATTTTTATATAATATAAATATAAATATTATATTAATAAAAAATAATTATTATTTAGTAATAGTGATAATAATAACATTAACAATAATAACAATTTAATAGTATAATATCAATATCAATAGTATTATTAATATTAATAGTAATATTAATGTTAAATTATATATAATATTTTTTTATATTTATATTTATATTGTTATTATTATTTAATATTAGTATTAACATACTATATTGATACCTTTAATGTTAATAACACCATTTATTTTTGTCAATTATACGAAATTCTTATTACACCAAACACAGTAATATATTATTCATAGGAATCTAATAGAAGATTTATGTATACAATCAAATGTGATAATATTAGTTTCCTAGGAATTATATTGCCAACTATCACTTTCTCAAAAATATGATTCATACTAATTATTGCATACCAAATGCTCTCTAAGGGTTTTATAACATTCTTCCCTCCACACCAAAAAAATTTTTCTTTAAATAAATAAATAAAAATGTTAATTGCATGATTATACCTCCTAATTTTAACTAATTTTTAATGTGTCTTTTTATTTTTAGAAACTACAAAGGTATCATTTGGTTTAAAAAACTTATTTATTTCATCCTTATAAATAGAAAAAAAAAAAAGGGCAAAACAACATAACTAGCAATAAACAGTTGTGAAAAATACTATATAGATTTAAAAACATAAAAAATCTTAAAACAAAACATTAATTTTTTTTAAATAGATCTTAAGTTTTATGGCTTTTTGAATATTAAAATATTTTTTAAAGAAATTTCTTAAAAAGAAAAATGTATTTCAAAAGCAAATTTGGCCTGATTAAGGATATTTTTTTCTTGTCTTTATTTTTTTATCTAAAAAGCTTGCTGGAAATAAAATTGAAACAAAATTTTTAAATTTAAAGCATACCTTTGTAGTTTAATAATTCCGAAGTCACATGCTTTAAAATTATTCTAGGTTTTCTCACACTCTATCACGGAGATGTATGATAAGAAAAGGGCTTTTTTCTTGTTGCAACCATATCAAAATGGATTCAACCAAACTACCACTTTAGAACTGGCAATGTCCAGGAGGTATTCCTTTCTTTTGTACCTATCTACCTTTCAAGTTATTTAGTGGAAAAATAAACAAAACAAAAAAAAAGAACTACCTTTCAAGTTTATGTTCTTCATTTCTTTTTTATGATAATAATTTTTTTGAAATTTTTTGTGATGAGAATTTTTATAGTGCTACTGTATGTTCAAGGTTCTGGCTTGGGATCGTTTTTGTTTCTTGTATAGTGTTTGACTTTTAAAAGGTGTTTAGTATTGATAGTTTAAACCACTTTTTAGTTATAAATAGTGTGACGCTCTTATATACTATAGTAACAATAAAAAAATCGCTACAATTTAAAGCTCTAACATGTTATAGTAAAAACAGTTCTAAACAACAGTTCTAATCACCCTGTCAAACATCCTACAAATATCGGATGCTGTGCCTCTTGTGTAAACATGAACCTTGCCGTAATCTTTAAGCAAAATAAGGACGCTAACATCCATTCTTCTTTCAACATCTTCTAGAGGGTACTAAACACACGTGCTGGTTGATTGCTACGAAATTGAAAAAAAAATTTTGGTGGATTAGAGAAGGTCATACAACCTAAGGACTAAGGTTTGTTGGTTCAAACACTCAACAAAGATGGCTGGGGAAAGCTGGAGATTTGTTGCTGCGAAGGCGGCTAAGATGAGATCAAGGAGCAACAAACATGCTTTTTTATTTTAATTTTTATATTCTTTAGCGTGATTTTATTTTATTTTATTAAAAAAGAGTAGTATTTAGACCCCTAGAATTCTAGCTGTCTGGTAGTAATTTTATGAAAATGCATTGAGAAAAAAGGAGACAATTTACTCATTAGTGATAGAGGATGGAACATTACGCGTGGACACGTATCCTTACTTAATTTTTTTAATTTAAATTTTTATTTTATTATTTTTTAGAAAAATTAAAATGATACCTATTTTGTAAAAAAAAAAAGTTATACTAATGAATTGATTCCTTTGTTATACTATTCAAATGATTACTACTGTAAAAAAATTAAAATGATTCCTTTTTTTTCATCGTGCCTCAATTGAGAAAAATATGACACTCGTGATGTAATTTATCTATTTTTTTTATGTACTAATGGAAGAACTATTTTCGAACAATTGTAATTATCGGGTAAACGTATTGCAATGTTTTCGTGATCTGGAGTTAAAATAAGACAAACCATTTTGCTAAAAGGGTAAAAAAAAAAATAATAAGATTACCAAAAAAAAAGGGTGCTTTTTTTTTCTTCTAGTATTTATTTTATTTTAACTAGACAAATAAATTTCAATGCCTTCAAACATTACAGACTTTGGTAGGTCTACACACCTCTATTTGAGACAACAACGAGGACTAGATTGACAAAGGACACGTGCGGCGATGGTATAACGTGACATGTAAGGCAAGAAATCTTCTCACGAGTTGATTAGTCAAGGTGAATAAATCCAAGCTATCTTGGTCAATTAGCATGAGATAGACAATATCGCCCAACCTAAAGGTTTTAATTGGGCAAATGTCCATTTCTGAGAGAAAATGACCAACAATTAACAAAATCTTGTTGTATTTTCTTAGTCAATAAGCATATGCTATGTTATTCCCATAACAAAACAACTTATCAACTAAAGTTATTAAAAAAAAAAGACAATTTACAGTTAGACATTTCCTTATTTAGAAGTTTAATTTTTTTAGACAAATAAAGTGTTTAAAAAGTGAGAGTTGAAACTAAAAATATTATAACATATAAAAATTTTATACTATAATATATTTTTATTTTATACTATTTAATTTAAAATTGGGTTTGTCAAACATTAGCACCATACAAGAGTAAACGAAAGGACCAACTTTTATCTTTTTTGCAATTAGTTTTAGACTTTCTGTGTGCCTTTGTATCCTTCCACGTATAAGAACAGCGACATTTTGTATTTTCATTTTATTATATTGTATATATTAAAGGAAATAAATCACTTTTGGTGAAGACAGTTGCATGATCTTTCGGATCCTGGGTCGGGTTTTCTTTTGGCGGCAATGCATTCGTCACCGTGTGTTTCAGCTGGGGAGTTTGGACTTGCGGTCTGAACCGACCCGGATTTGTTGGCGCCCAGGGGTTAAATGCGTAAAACGACAAGTTTCCGCGTGGTCGCCATAAATGATCGCGACGGATCTTTTTCCCATTCCGCGCTGTTTGCAAGCGAGTGCTTCAATCTTGAGTTTTATTATTATTTATAGCCATATAAAAAGAGAAAAAACAAAAAAAAAAAATCCAAGTTGTTGCAAATTCCAGTTGTTTTCATTATCGTAATGCATAGCATGACGGGGTTGGCTAGCGTGCTGGTGGGGCACTTGGTCATGGAGAATATTGGGACTGGATTTGAAAGAAATTATTATACATATCCCAATATTGAATATATTATTGATCCAAAAACAAATTTGACGACAGCTAATGATGGTCTCTTTAGATGGGATTGATGTAGAAAAAAAAATAATGATGCGACCATCTTTTCAAATATTAGTTAGAACATCGTATGCTATTTTTTCAGAAAATCTTTGCCACATATCAAAAAATACGTTGGTTATTAAAGTGTTTAGAATTTTAATTTTAATATATCAATTATAAATATAAATAGTATAAAATTTTTATTATACGGTAAAGAGTAAAAATTATTACAATATAAATTTTTATATGCTATAATTTTTAAATTTAAACTAAAATTACTAATTAACGTTTGGATGTATGATTGGTTTTAAGTTTAAAAAAAGTCAAAATATACTTAAGTTGTGAGTTTGGAATTTTGAAATAGAGGGTTAATTTTACTGAGTTTAAAAATTTGCTCTTAACTTGTCTTGTCAAGATTAAGGTCTCAATTTTTAAAACCAAACAACTTTTCAACTTAAAAACTACGTTCAAACCCCATAAACTCCTGAAGCAAACACCCCCTAAAGACGTCACAATGTCTACGTTGCCTGCTTCTTTTCGCTGTAATAATAATATTAACAACAATAATAATAAACTTGTCAAGGAAAAAAAAAAAAAAAAGATATTGGACCCGTGTCTGTTGAGAGTCAACAAAGGCGTAACAAAAGCAACCGCTTTTGAGGGGCATAATCTTTTAATGATTTTTTTTTTTTCAGAAAATACAGTGAATTTAGGTCATATCACCAGCAAAAAAAAAAAAAGAAAAAAGCCAAAGATGGAAAATAAAACAAAACAATAAAATAAAAAGGCCAAAGGAAAGAAAAGTCTTCATGGAAAGGAAGAGTACAAAGAGGGGAAAAAAGTGCAAGAGGACAAAAATGGAAAAAAGGACTTAGCCAGAGGGACAGTTTAGCAATATAAGAAAACCCCAGGGCGCAAAATGCAAAAGAAAAGTAAACATTAAAACCACTTTGTTGTGTCATATCTTCTTTTTAATTTCACTCGCATGTGGCTATTTAGCAAGTCCTCCCTCTCCATGCGGCTGAAGTTCCCACTGAAACTTCCCAGCTATTTCCTCTTTCTCTCTCTTACTTTCTCTCTCCAAGCTCGCATTTTTCCGTCTTTGTGCTAAAAGGAAACCCGAGGTAGTTGCGCTTCGCTTGATCGGTGAGTCTTTTAAATGTTTTGATTATTTTCTCCTTAATTTTTCCCAGTTTCGGTTGTGTTTATTTTGTGTTCAGTGGTTTTTTTATGTAAATTTTTCTGCGGATTTTTGCGCAGAAATGGAAGGAGTATACTGTTGTGTGAATCTAGGTGGGTGGTTTTTAGTTTGCCAACTTGTCTGATTCTGATGCAGTGTAAAGCGATTTAGGATATTAGACCGATTTGTATCGCGGGAATTTTTTTTTAGGTTTTTCGTTTTCGTTTACCGTCTCAGCATATGTTATTGTGATTTATTTGCCATTAGATGCTTCTTCTTTTGAATTTTGCTCTCAATTTTAAGCTGAGAAGAAATTATGCAGTTTTTCATTGAAAAGAAAGAGAAAGAGAGAAGGAAACTTAAAATTGGAACCAATAAGTTTAATTTCTGACTTCTTAATGCATGCCTTTCAATTCATCTGTTAACTGAGCAATCTGGGGGGTTGTATTTGTGATTAATTGTTCATTTTGCAGGTGCTTTTCTAGTCTCTTTTGTCGGACGAGATCTCACTTAGTCATCATCTGAACCCCAATTGTTGTATAAGACTTGAATTCTCATTGCCACCGCAGAAAAAGAAAAATTATGTTGAGTATTGCTTAGAGAACTTGTCAGTAAAAAGAGATGGTTGCAGATTCGTGGTTTCGCAGCCTTTGGAAGTCTCACAAAAAGCATGAGGCATCTTTAGAAAAAGCGGTTATTGGAGTTTTGGCGTTTGAAGTTGCGAGTTTGATGTCCAAGCTTATCCACTTATGGCATTCTCTGACCGATAAGCAGGTTTTGAGGTTAAGAGAAGAGATCACAAACTCGGTTGGTATAAAAAAGCTCGTGTCAGATGATGATGAATACATCGGGAGATTAATATGTGCTGAATTGATTGATAACATATTCAATGTGGTAAATGCTGTGGCCAGACTTGGAAAGAAGTGCAGTGATCCCGCTTTGAAGAGTTTTGAGCAAGCCTTCAACGAGTGGATGAAATATGGTGTCGATCCAAATGGGTGGGTGTTTACATGGAAGAAAATGGAAAGGAAAGCTAAAAAGATGGAAAAATTTATTGCACTGAATGCAAATTTGTATCAGGAGTTGGAGGTGCTTGCAGATCTTGAGCAGACCTTGCTGAGAATGAAGGGTAATGATGACCAAGATGCTGCCAGTTTTCTTGAGTTTCAGAAGAAGGTCATATGGAAGCAGCACGAGGTGAAGAATCTAAAAGATATTTCTCTGTGGAACAGGACTTACGACTACACGGTTCTTCTCTTGGCGCGTTCTCTCTTTACAGTATTCAGTAGGGTCATCCACGTCTTTGAAATTACACAAATGAATATTGGTGAAACTGAAGATTCTGGGGTTGTCGACACAGATCAGATTTATCGGAGCCAGTCAGTTTCTGCACTTCTGCAATCTTCAGGTCAACAATCTGAGAATGGTCTTCCTAGATTTGCATCGGGTCCCCTTGGGAAGTTTACAGCTAAGTCAGGGTCGATTTCAAAAACAAGTAAAACCAATAATTTATATTCTGGTCCTATCAGTGTTGGTGCCTCAAGTACGAAATCAGGTCCTGTTTCTGGGAAAAATAGAAATGTCTTTTATTCAGGTCCTCTCGGAAAGTCAACGGCGAAGTCAGGCCCAATTTTTGGGATGAATAAATACACCAAAAAGATGTGGCAGACTCATGACCGCTCACATTCCAAGAAATCAAACACGAAATCTAATAGATTGACTCAAGTGGGACCTTTTAAAGGGTGCGTGATGGCTGGAATCAGTTCTCCTGTGACCAATTGTCATTTGACTTCAAATGGCGTTCATTCAAAAATTTTCAATGGAGTCGTTGATTCCAATACAGACCTAGTTATGCCCGCTAACGTAGTGCATCTTAATCCATCAAGCTCTATTTTCAAGTGTAAGTTGTTGGTTGCACCACCTGAGACCCTTGGTGCTGCCGCCTTAGCACTGCACTATGCAAATGTTGTTGTTGTCATTGAGAAGCTAGCAGCTTCTCCTCACTTGATTGGACTTGATGCGAGAGATGACCTGTACAATATGTTGCCTGCAAGCGTGAGAAGCGCCCTCAAGGCAAAGCTAAAGCCGTACAGCAAGAGCTTGGCCTCAGCAAGTTATGATTCTGTTCTTGCAAGAGAGTGGAGTGATGCGATGACATCAATATTGGAATGGCTGGCACCGCTTGCACATAATACGATAAGATGGCAATCCGAACGCAGTTTTGAGCAGCAGAACTTGGTCTCAAGGGCAAATGTGCTGCTCGTACAAACACTTTACTTTGCAAATCAAGAAAAAACAGAAGCAACGATTACCGAGCTTCTTGTTGGTCTGAATTACATTTGGAGATTTGGTAGAGAGCTCAATGCAAAAGCTCTTTTAGGGTGTGCCAGCAGTGGGATATATGATGAGTATTTGGATCTGGACGGATGATATTACTTTTGCTTATGGCAATTACCACATGAATTCTGATATCGCGACTGGCTGCAGTTGTCTTGGGAAACAACACTGCTACGTTGCTAGTCCACAAGGCTTCTGAGTCCTACCCGGCAATATCAACGGTTGCTTGGTGGTGAAGAGAAGAAATAGTCTACCCTGTTGAGATTCAAGGGCACTTCGCTTTCTTGATGACGAAAGGTACTAATTCAGCTGCTAATTCTTTCTTCTGGTAAGGAATTCTAGCCACCAAAAATTGGGCCCTCTTTTCTCCCCCATAACATCCTTGTTTGCCGCTTCAAGTTAGGCTTTTGCACCCATAGAGGTCTTTATTTTTAGCTTTACTCTTTTGTAGTTGTTGTAAAGTTACCATATAAAAGGTTTCTTATATTCATAGATAGAAGACCTGTAAGGGGTCACGTCACACCATGTTTCTTTCTGGGTAGGTGTCTGTAAGTCTATGCTTGTTGAGCTTTATACCACGTTTGTAACTGAAGGGGATCTGTTTTTATACTTATATCTGATTTCGACCGTATGGGCTTACCTGGTACATTAGCATTTCGATTCTGAGAACTGCCGCGTTAATATTGTCTAACAACAGATTTATCATGTTGTTTTGTTTTTCTGGTGTTTCCTGTTTTTGCTTTTCACCCGTCTGCGTGTGTGGCATGTTAGGCAGCACGACAACGCGCTTTCTCAAACTGCAAAATGTTCTCACAGAAATGATTTGGTTGGGTGTGGAATGAAGACTTAAATAACTAAACTTGCTTTCTCATGTTGTTAGTTTAACTTTTTATTCAGGGTATGCATGAGGACATAATTCGTTGCTGATGTTCAGCATAGTCAGGTTCCTTTGCCTGTAAATAGCTAAACAAATGTGTTTTTTTTTTTTTTTTTGGGATGTTTAAATGAACTTGCGACTCTGTACATGTTAGTTATTCATTGTGTTTGTAAGGATGTTGGTCATTGTTGATGCTAGTGGTTCCTGTAGAAAAATCAGGAGAAAAATCAGGAATTTAGAAAAATCAGGAATTTTTATGATTTATGGGCTGATTAGTGCTAAATTGTAGATAACATTCATATCCTAAAGTTTAGGGATTTTATTCTATGTTTGTTCCTATTTGTTAGGATTTGTTTCCTCCCTTTTAGGGATGATATCGTGTATATATTGGCTGGTACAGCCTTGTAAAATAATTCAATTCAGAAATATAAAAATTCTGTTCTTTTTATCATGGTATCAGAGCTACAAGGTTAGGGTTTCTGGGAATTTAAATTTTTGGCCTTCATTGCCACCCTTTCGGTTCTTCTTTTCTCGGGTATACAGTTTCCTCTCTTTAGGTTTAGGCCTTAATTGCCATTACAACCGTTTTTTCTCTTTTCTGGCCTTCATTGCCATTTTTTCAACATGACAAAGACAACTATCTCTACACCTAGCACCCCTCGTGAAACCCCAGTTCAGCCCGTCGAAGATGATAGCAAACAGCGGAACTCCAACGAACTCCAGCACATCCAACCTGCATATCGGCTTAATGGCAGAAACTATTTAAAGTGGTCTCAATTGGTTCGGACATTTTTGAAGGGCAAGGGAAAATTGCGACACTTGTTGGGCACTGGACTGAAAGAGGGAGAGGCTGGTTTCAAAATCTGGGATGAGGAGGATTCCATGATCATGTCATGGTTATGGAATTCTATGACCCCGAAGATCAGTGACACCTGCATGTTTCTTCCTACAGCAAAGGCAATCTGGGACGCCTTAAATCAAACCTATTCCAAGGTCCATGATGCAGCACTGATTTATGAAATCAAGACCAAGACAACAGCTGCAAAACAGGGGACTAAAACAGTGACAGAATATGCTAACTTTCTACAAAATCAGTGGCAAGAATTGGATTATTATCAGACAATTAATCTGAAGTGCAGTGAGTGTGTTGTTGCTGTAAAGAATTTCATTGAACGAGATCAAGTGTACGATTTTTTGGCTGGCTTAAATCCTGATTTCGATCAGGTACGCATTCAGATTTTAGGCAAACCTGAGGTTCCATCTCTTAATGAGACAGTGTCCTTGGTCCGGGCTGAGGAAAGTCGCAGAGGAATAATGTTAGAACCTCAACAAACCGATAGTTCAGCCCTTCTCAGCACTAAAACCCAGAACTTCACCCTGGAAAGACCACCGGCTGCTGAAAACAAGTCAGAACCATCAAAAGGAGTAAATCGAGATGAACTTTGGTGCACTTTTTGTAAAAAACCAAGGCACACTAAAGATCGTTGCTGGAAATTGCATGGTAAGCCTTCCACATCCAACCGTGAGTGGGGAACTAAGGGAGGATAGCAGAAACAAGCTCAAGGACAGGCTCATATGACTTCTCAAGATCAGAAACATAGTCTTGGAGGACTCAACATTGAAGAAATTGAAAAATTAAGGAGCTTATTGGGGTCTCTTGAAAAGCCTCCTTCAACCGAGAGTCATTGTTCCTTAGCACTCTCAGGTAAGTCTCGAACCTTTCTTGGATTACATGTCTCTAATAAAGTGTTTGGGAATTCTTGGATTCTTGACTCCGGTGCCACAGACCATATGACAAATACTTCAAACCAATTTAGAACCTACACACCATGTCCAAGCAATAGAAAAATAACAGTAGCTGATGGTACAACAACCACAGTAGCAGGAATAGGAGATGTTCAAGTTACCCCTAGTCTGGTCCTTAAAGATGTCCTTCATGTCCCTCAATTATCTACTAACCTTGTATCCATACAAAAACTTACACGGGACTTACTTTGTCATGTTACATTTCATCCATCTTATTGTGAATTTCAGGCCAAGGGTTCGGAGAAGAGGATTGGACTTGCTGAAGAGTATAACGGACTCTATTACTTGAATACATCCAATCAACCGAAAGTGATCAAGTCAAATTTATCCACTTCGTTTTTTTTCATCATCCAATAAAGATGTCATTTGGTTACATCATTTGCGTCTAGGTCATCCTTCTTTTTCAGCATTAAAAATAATGTTTCCTTCATTGTTTAATGGATTAGATGTTCAAACTTTTCATTGTGATGTTTGTGAATATGCAAAGCACACCCATGTAACTTTCCCTATCAGCAATAAAAGGTGTTCTTCTCCTTTCCTTTTAATTCATAGTGACATATGGGGGCCTCCAGCTATTCCAAACATTTTGGGAACAAGATGGTTTGTGACCTTTATTGACGATTGTACCAGGGTCTCTTGGATTTTCTTACTCAAAAATAAGTCTGATGTAAGTCACATCTTTCCTAATTTTCACAAAATGGTTCAAAATCAATTTGGTACAAACATAAAGAAATTTCGATCTGATAATGCCCGAGACTATTTCAATCAAGTCCTGTCTCCTTATTTTCAAAAAGAGGGAATTATACATGAATCATCTTGCATCAACACTCCACAACAAAACGGGGTAGCCGAACGAAAAAATCGCCACCTTCTGAACACTACTCGATCTCTCTTGTTCCAAAACAATGTACCAAAACAATACTGGGGGGAGGCAGTTCTTACATCAGCTTATATCATAAATAGGCTTCCTTCTCGAGTCCTAGATTCAAAGAGTCCAATGGAAATTCTTTCCCAATTTTATCCCGATCTTCGCCCTTCCTTCAATCTTATTCCTCGGGTGTTTGGGTGTACTTCCTTCGTTCATATTCACAACAATAACCGGGGGAAATTGGATCCTAGGGCCATCAAGTGTGTATTTATAGGATACTCAGCCACTCAAAAGGGGTCAAGTGTTACCATCCTCCCTCCAAGAAATTATATGTCTCTGTTGATGTCACCTTTGTCGAGGGGAAACCATACTTCACCACACCTTATCTTCAGGGGGAGATATCAACAATGGAAGATAAGGATTTCTTACTGCCATCTCTTGATACATCCACCACGCCACATCCACATTTCTACCCAAAATCATCTCCCGAGCCATCTCCCGAGTCTCCCGAGCCATCTCCCGAGTCATTGAACTCAAAAAAATCTGAAACACCTGAGTCACCCACTCCATCTGAACATCCTAGTTCATCCGAATCACAACAAGGGAACAATAAGATTTTTGATCATTTTCGGTTTGACCAAGTGTATGCAAGGAAGCAGGATTCAACTCAAGCACTAAGGCAAGTTCAATCCACCAATCCGACTCCTGGAAATGAGGTAGTAATTTTTGAACCTAACTCACCTCTTACATCTGAAACCGACTTGCCCATAGCAGTGAGAAAAGGAACCCGAGAGTGTACCAAGCGACCACTATATCCCTTATCTCACTTTGTATCCTTTCAAAAATTCTCACCAAACCATAAGAGCTTCCTTTCAACACTAAGCAAAATCCCTATTCCCAACACTTTATCTGAGGCATTATCTAAGGAAGAATGGAGGAGTGCTATGATGGCAGAGATGGATGCGCTGGAAAAAAATGAGACTTGGGAATTGGTTGATTTGCCAAAAGGAAAAAGGGCAGTAGGATGTAAGTGGGTGTTTGCATTGAAGTTTAAGGCAGATGGGTCTTTAGAACGCTACAAAGCAAGACTTGTTGCCAAGGGCTATACTCAGACGTACGGGGTAGATTATTAGGAGACCTTTGCACCTGTAGCAAAAATGAACACTGTGCGAATTTTATTGTCACTAGCTGCTAATTTTAATTGGGAGTTACAGCAATATGGTGTGAAGAATGCGTTTCTTCATGGGGAACTAGAAGAAGAAATTTACATGAGTATTCCACCAGGGTTTAGTGGAACAGATAAACACAAGGTTTGCCGTTTAAAAAAGGCTTTGTATGGTTTAAAGCAATCTCCACGTGCTTGGTTTGGAAGATTCACCAAAGTAATGTTGGCAATTGGTTATAAACAAAGTCAAGGAGATCACACACTCTTCATTAAACATTCGGCCTCAGGGGGAGTCTGTCACGCCCCGGAGTACGGGAGGTGACGTGGCGGAATATTTAGATTAATCAAAAGAGAATGTAATTAAAAATCGAGAGTTTGAGAATCAAGTTAAATAAAAAATTAAAGAGATTTTCCACTACATTTGATAAACGAATTTATAAAAAATTTAAGCAGGTAATAAAAATTAAATAAAAATCGCGAATATGGGTTCCACAACCCACAACTTGTGCACACACATGGTTCTGACAATATCACAAATACAATTACAGTCCAAGTACAAATAAAGTTAAGTCTTACATGCCTTGATTAATAATACAGAATATAAATAAACTCTGCTATTGCTCCTGAGTTCGATCCGAAGAATCTTCTCCAAACCTAAATGGAAAACCACCTAGATGGGGGAAATTTAAAACAATAAAACGTGAGCGAAAGGCTCAGTAGGACTAAGTTTTATAAATAATTTAATTTGAAGAAACAGTTCATTATTAGGAGTACTCAAAAGAAAACTTAAATAAATAAATAAATAAATACATAATTTGAGTAGAGCCGTTCTGACACAGAACAGTCTACTCGTACAATCAAAAACACCATTTTTCTTTTACCTAGGCAAACCATGAAATCACCACCGTAGTGGCCTAGCTGGGTTTCGGGACCTGCCCCCAAGGTCGATCGCTACACGACCCGATCTCTGATATGGCATCATGCCCATGTGTTTATTATCATTATCATTCAAAACCCAATTACCGAGTATTGTCAATTACATCTATTATGAAATTCATTTCAGATCACGGTATATTAAAATATAACCGATAAAACCATTTTTAAACAACCGTTGAAAACATTTTAATAGAAATCCTACCTCAATACTCGTGCCGGTACCAAGGAATAGGGTAGAAGTCCTACCTCAATACTCGTGTTGGTACCCCACACCGCAATCCCGGTCCGCTATACGTTAGCTCCACGGAACCACGAACGATCCTAGATACAAGCTAAGTCGATCAATATCTAGTTCGAGACATTCTATGTTACTAAATCATTTCATGATGTCCTAGTGTGCCATTTGTACCTTTAAAATCATTCTATAAGGTTGGGATTTAAATCAGGGTTCAAAACAGTGAAAACGGGTAAAAATCACAAAATTTTCCATGCCTCGGTCGGCCTGTCGGACGCCCTGCTTCGGCCTGCCGAACTGCACAGTTCGGCCTGCCGGAAGCAAAGTTCGGTCGGCCGAACATTTCCCCAGATTCGGCCTGCCGGTCGGAAGAACACCGGCCTGCCGATCATCACTCCGGCCTGCCGAACTGGGAAAATCTAGAAATCCCAGCCACGGGTTTCTCGATCCCCAAAATCCAAATCTTGTTTCCAACCTGTTTTTCTCAAATCCCAGGCATGAAAAACAATTATACTTGATAGAAAAACATTCTAAAACATGTTTGGACTCCTTTAAACAAGATTTTGACTCAAAATCCTCAAAAATCCGAAAATGAGAAAATAAGGGGAAAAATGAAAAATCTTGAATTCAATCTGTTTTTCTTCAATCTAAGCTTAGATTCTAGTTGTTCTAAGTTCATTTAATACAAATCCACGGTTTTCTAAGCTTAAACAAACCTAGATTTCAAAAACACACAAAATTAAAAATTTTGTAAAAAGTTTAAAATTTTCGAATCTAACCTCGAATCGAAGCTTCAATCCGCGTTCTCGGTTGCCGAATCACGTCCCCGAGCTTCCTCCTTGCTATCCCGAAGCTTGGATTCGAATTTGTATTAAAAATTTTTGAAAGAGATTGAGAGAGAGGGAGGCTGCCGAGAAAGAGAGAGGGAAGAGAGAGAGAGACTGCGTGAGAGTGAGGAGAGAGAGAGAAAAAGGAAATAAATAGAGAAAATCGGTGGGCGGTTTTACTGTGCGAAAATCATGTGCCGCCCACGGTTTTGCAAAACAGAGTATTTTTAACATTTTACGAATTGTTGTGTTTTAAAACTCAAAACATCATTTTAAATCAATAAGAAATCATTTGAATGCATCAATTTAACAAAACAACCAAAAACTCAAAATCCAACCAAATACTCTAATTAAAGTTAAAACTTTAATTATGGCACACTAATTCATCATTTACATTACATTAACATTAAATAAATTTCGGGACGTTACAGAGTCACAGCCTTAATAGTCTATGTGGATGATATAATTGTGACTGGAAATGATGAGAAAGAAAAACAAGTATTGAAGCAGTGCCTGATCAAGGAGTTCGAGATAAAAGATCTGGGAAGATTGAAGTATTTCTTAGGGATCGAAGTAGCTCACTCCAAACAGGGAATCTTAATCTCTCAGCAGAAGTACATCACTGATCTCCTTAAAGAAACTGGCATGTCGGCAAGCAAACCTGTTGCAACCCCAATCGAGCAGAATCACAGACTTGGAGAAGCATCAGAAATAAAGAGGTGGATAGAGAGTCGTACCAACGACTTGTTGGGAAACTCATTTACCTTGCACACACGCGACCAGACATAGCTTACTCAGTTAGTGTTGTTAGTCAGTTCATGCATAATCCTAAGGAAATTCATCTATAGGCAGTGTACAGGATATTGCATTACTTAAAAGCACATGTCGGAAAAGGAATAATGTTCAAACGGAACTCAGAAATCATTCTTGAAGCCTACACAGACGCAGACTATGCAGGATCTTTTGTGGACCGCAGATCAACCTCAGGGTATTGTACGTTCCTCGGAGGAAACCTAATATCATGGCGGAGCAAGAAACAGAATGTGGTGGCTCGGTCAAGCGCAGAAGTAGAATTTAGAGCAATGGCACAAGGAATATGTGAGTTGTTGTGGGTGAAAATCATTTTAGAAGATTTGAAGATCAAATGGAGTAGACCCATGAGACTTTACTGTGATAACAAATCAGCCATTAGCATTGCACATAATCCAGTGCAACATGACCGGACAAAACACATCGAGATAGACAGACATTTCATCAAAGAAAAGTTGGAGAGTGGTTTAATTTGCACTCCATATGTTCCCACAGGGGGCCAGTTAGCAGATATTCTCACAAAGGGACTTAACAGCAAAATGTTCCAAGAAATCATTGGCAAGCTGGGAATGAAAGATGTATATTCACCAGCTTGAGGGGGAGTGTAGAAAAATCAGGAGAAAAATCAGGAATTTAGAAAAATCAGGAATTTCCATGATTTATGGGCTGATTAGTGCTAAATTGTAGATAACATTCATATCCTAAAGTTTAGGGATTTTATTCTATGTTTGTTCCTATTTGTTAGGATTTGTTTCCTCCCTTTCAGGGATGATATCGTGTATATATTGGCTGGTACAGCCTTGTAAAATAATTCAATTCAGAAATATAAAAATTCTGTTCTTTTTATCAGTTCCCTTGTCTAGCGTTCCCTTTTTAGTTTTATGCACTGTTCCCTTTCCTCACGTGACCACTTCGAGTTCAATTCTCATGTAGATTTTAGTCCATTTGGTCCAAACGCCTGGAAGGACGAGGCAAATAGCCCGTTAAAAAAAATAAAAATAAATAAATAAATGGCTGGATTTTTTGTGGGTTAGTAAACAGCTGGATTTTCGTAAATTTTGGATTTAACGAATTTACGCCATGACCATAGTAAACCTCGGATTTACCCCCAAGAAAAAATTTGGCAAATGTGGGATCCTTTGTCTAATGACTCTTATAAAGTCCCAATTTAAATACAGTATTGACAGTAATATTTGCTACTTTTTTCTATAATATTTACTCGGTTAATAATTTTATTCCCTTGTCAATATTCTTTTAATGGAAATTCCACAATGAAAACTTTTAAATCCGTGAGAATTTTTTTTGTCCATCCAATCTAGATCTAACGTTGACAAAAAACAAGCCCATTTTAAGTTTAATGAGCTAATACACACCAAATTTATAAAAACCTCGAAATTGAAAATTCTTAAAAAGTAAAAACAGGGAAAATCTATCCCTTTCTCTGCCGTGCCGTCATCGTCGTCAGAGCGGTGGTCTTAAATCATAATGGCATCCCCATGGTAAGGGGGCGCAACCATTGTGGGTCGTGACTTCATTGAGCCAACTATGCATGAGGGGTGCAATTTCACCGCGAACTCTCCACCGCGACCCATGGGTCCATCGCGGTCTGGTCACCAAGGCTGTGACCACTGTGTCACGAAGGTCTGTCATGATTGCCAGGATCGCAAAGGTCCGTCATGATTGCCATGATCGCGAAGGTCCATTATGTCCTTGTTTCTGGTCGCGATCATTGTGGGTCATGACAGAAGTTGTACAGCCATGGGTCACGATTCACGTCGTGCCTGTCATGAGTTGTGGCTCAAGAATCACGGTGGGATGGAAACGCAGCCATTGGATCCAGGGAAGGAAGGGTGTTTAGCAAGGGTGCCAATGGAGACGTGGGCGGTGTGGAGGCGAGCTTGTGATCATGAAAACGCCTCTAACGAAAAGCCTAAGTTCATTTTTTAATTTTCTCAGTATTGGTTTTTTAGTGGTTTTTGTAATTTTTTTTCATTTTTTGTTGGTAGGTTTTTTATTAAGAGAATGCTATGATAAGAACCCTCAAGGCTATCATCAATGAGACCTTCTTGTCATTTTTATTTTTTAATCGTTGGATTGAAATTGAATGGTCTAAAATATAAGTCTTACAAAAATAAAAATAAACAAAGCTATACCTGATCTTTACATTTTTAACCCAATACTACGAGCAACCATGCAAATAGAGTCAAAGATATATATAGACGAGGGTGGGTGGCCATCGCTCTGAACTTTTATTTTTTTAATATTTTGTATAAAATTTTATAAAAAGTATATTTTGCCCCCTTAAAATTATACTCCGCTCCCCCTGAAATTATATAGACAGTTGGAACTACATCTTAGTATGTTTAGGAACCAAGTTTTAACTGCTATAGTGTAAGCTCTTAGATGCTACAGTGTAAAGCAAAAACATGCTATAGTGTAAAACTCTCATATGGTACAATGTTTAAGTTCTAACTTGGCTTTCAATTTCAACTACATTCTCAAACTCCACATAATAAATACAAGAGAAAAAGGAAGAGAGAGTTGAGAAAGTATTATGGTTAGTGCAACATCAACAGCTCCTTAGCCCTGCACACCATAATTTTTTCTTTTTATCCACCTTTACTCAACTCTTCACAATCATCACAGTGGCCTTTATCACGCTTCACCTTCGTAGCCAAATTAACATATTAGTGATTTGCATAGATGACTAACTCTCAAATCCTAGGATTAGAAACTTAGCCCAACACAATCATATTCACTTTTACTTTCGATCCATGTAAAAAGATGCCTTTTCGGACTACCAATATTAATTGTGCAGATTGTGTGGTCCACAAAACGATTATTATTCGTCAATGTTGTGCAAGTAAAAATTTTACAATTAAAATGACCATAATTACTACAATATACACGATGTTATTAACAAAATTAATATTAATAAAATATACTCCTTACCTGGAAGAAGTTTAAGTAGGCACTATCAAAGTAGCATCGTTTATCCTTAAATCTCGAATGCTTTCCACTAAGAACTTAAAAGACATGGACGCCCAATTCTTCTATCGAACACTATGGGCATCATTGACTGAATTCATGGAATTCTCCACACTTTTGATCACATATGATGTAACACCCAGAATTTAATTAAGGTTAGCATGTGAATGATGGATTAGTAAGCTTTAATATGATTTAAATTTAATTTAAACATTTGGTGGTACATTTTAAATTTACCTAACTTTCAATTATTATTATTTGTTATTTTGAACTTTGAAACAAAACAATTTGTCAAATATCCAATATATCCCTTTTGATGTGTTGGAACATGATTTTCATTTCGTAGAACCACATTTCCCTCTATTTAATCCCCTCTCCCTCTTTTCTTGTTCATTCATTTTTCTCTCTTTCTTTCCCCTGTTCTCTCGCTTCCACTCTCACGCTCTCTCTCCCTTTATCCTTTCCCTCTTGATTTTTATTCAAAAATTTGAGCAAAAGCTTTGAACCTCAGCTAGATTAGAAGTTCAAGAAGCAATATTTGGTCTCCAAAAAAGCTAATTTAAAGCTCGGATTTGAGGTTAGTTTACTTAACTTTCAAGTTTCAAACTTTTTCCTAATTCACTAAATTTCTTTGAAATGTTGAAATTTTAGTTTCTAGAGCTTAGGAAACTTTAAATCTAACCTAATAGTGCCCAAATCACCTCAAATCTAGGCTTGATTTCACTAAAATCAGATTGAATCGCAATATCCTCTTTTTCTCCATTTTTGGATTTATTTAAAATCTGTGTAAATCTTGTTTAAAGTTGTTTAAAAGTGTTCTAGTATGTTTTTCTATCATCTATGAACATTACCCATGCTTGAGAATTGAGAAAAACATGTTTAAAATGAAATTTTGAATTTGGGGAGGCTGAGACTCAAAGCCTCGAGTCCCCAGATTTTTCCAGTTCGATAGGTCGATCTTAAATATCGGCAGGCCGGACTCATGAGTTCGGCATGCCAGATTCATACCATTGGCAGGCCGAACATGGGCCAGTTCGGCAGGCCGATGCTGTATGGCAGGCAAGCCAAACTGTGCAGTTCGGCAGGCCAACCATATTTCATGGAATTTTGCTATTTTTCACTTGTTTTTCACCATTTAAAAACCTAAATAAAGATTTTAATCTCATGATATGATTTTGTGACCCTTAAAGGCATACTAAGACACCATGAGATAGCATAGTACTGTAGAATACTCTGAGCTAGATATTGATAGAGCTTAATTTACTTTTAAGGTTGATCATGGTTCCATGGAGCTAACGTATAGCGCGGTCGGGACTACGGTGGTCACGACGTAGAGTATCGAGGCAGGACTTCTACCCCCTTCTTTGGTAGCCAAGTTTTTTAAATGGTTTTGACCTTAAAGATTCTTTCAAAATCTTTTCAATAAATGACAAAATATTCGAAATATTTTCAAAGAGCGCCTTGGCCACAAAAGACTTATTGCCAAATGATTTCTATCAAATTGATTTTTAAGGAATGATTAAAATGAACTTCTTAGTATTTTTCATTACTTGTTGAAGAATGAATGATCATAATGGATCAAATAATGAATGTAATGAGAATATCTGACAAGTGAGACATGATAATGATATGACACTGGACATGTCGGTTAGTACCGCCTGGAATGATAAAATAGAACATGATACCATATACAGAGATCAGGTCATGATGAGCGCGACCTTAGGGGCAGGTCCCGAAACCCAACTAGGCCACTATGGTGGTGATAGTATGGCTTTGCCAAAGAGCTATTTAATAAATAATAATTCCACATGAATAATGATTCTAAAGGTAAGGATGAATTTAAATATGTTTTATTTATCCTTCTGAAATTTTGTGAATTATTTTCAAATATGAGAATTTATGTTTAGAACTAATGTTTTCTAAACCTAGTCCTACTGAGCCTTCCGCTCATATTTTTTTTATTTATTTTAAAAACCTTTCCCCTTAAGTGAATTGTAGCTTAAGATCGATTGGGAGGCGACAAGACAAACATGTGAGTTGTAGGAATTCTGTTTTGGTTAGTTTTTCATTTTAATCAAGGCATGTATTATTTAAATTTTTATCTCTCATATTGGACTGTGATTGTATTATTTTATTATCAATACCATATGTGTGCACTAATATAGGTCCAGTGAGGCCCGGCTTATGTTCTTCTATCTTTGCTATTTTATTTTATGATTAACTATTTTAAAATAACGATAATTGCTTTAAAGAGTTTTTAAAACTATCACGTCTTTCAAATAACCCACAACATTTAATTGGTGTTTTTAATCAAAAATTTTGGTTTGATTCACTTAATTAATCACCACGTCACCTCTCGTATTTCGGGCCGTGACAGAATGGTATCAGAGCCCTAGGTTATGAACATTGAGAATTACGCACACATAGGTAAGATAGGCCTTTGGCAGTCCAATTTTGTTTTTAGAATTGAGAGAAAGGCACCTAGGCGTCATCCTACTGTGGCTGATGTGAGTCCACGAATGAGGGAAGTATGAATTGAGCTACGTTTGTCGCTTTTTGGTAAATAGTAGCAAAGGTTTAGATTTAGCAATCCTGAAGCGAGTCGCCAGCATAAGTGCCTTAAGGAGCCTAGGCATATGTTTATCTCGACTTTTGAGGGAAATGGGAGTCCGCAAGTGGCTGAATGTCAATTAAACTTAATAGTGAAGAGTTTGGATACCCTTGGTATACCAATAGGGTATCAAGTGGATTTTGTAGCTTATAAGTTGGCAAGCAATGCTCGCATCTGGTAGGAGTAAGCAAAGTGTCTAGAGAATAATAGGAATATCGACGGGGAAAAAATTTGAGGAGTTGTTCCATGAGCGTTATTTCTGCAGCAATGTAAAGATCGAAGGATCATTGAATTCTATCGATTGGGATGCGTAACAAGACGGTTTGAGAATATGAGGTAAAGTTCAATGAGTTGGCCAGTTTGCTCCATTCATCGTGGCTTCTAAACATGAAAGGTGTATTAAGTCCTAGGAAGGGCTCGAGGCATCCATTCGACGGCAACTGGTGGTCTTGCGACTTCGAAATTCTTGTAAGTTAGAGTCGTCAACTTTATCGATAAGAAGAGGTTACGGTTTCTACTGCAAGGATCGGGTGAGAACATCAGGAGGACCCTAGAGGAGCAATAGGAGAAGTAGCGATTGCCAAGCTCAGGTGAAGAATCAGCACGGTAACGTTAGTAATGGAAGCAGCAGTTCATCTAGTAGCAGACGAAGCAGCCCTTGCCACTTCTACCAGCAGCCAGGGCGCATCAAGAAGAACTACCTAGTAAGGAATGTTTGAGGAGGATCTCAGACCAAAGAGGGTGCAATCCATCAGCCTTAACCTCAATTTTTACCTCCACCTCAGCAACCCCTTCAACAGCAGCTTCATCAGTTTTCTCCGCAGTAGTATCGGTCGATGGACCTAAGATGTAGCAGTGCTAGCAGAGGGAAAAAAAAAAAGAGAGGCTCTAGTTCAAGTTCACACCATGACTTTACAGAGTTCGGATGCTCAGACCAGCAACGTGAGAGTCGATAGCATGGTTTTGGTTCCTTAGTTTTTAGTTTCAGTTCTATTCGATACTAGTTGCATTCATTTTCTCGTTACAAGTTCATTTGTGCATGCCTTGGAATTAGAAATAAAGGAATTTGATGAACCCTTGGTAATTACCTTACCCTTGGGGTGAGTGTGTGTGTGAACTGTATATGTAGATTTTGTAAGATAAGGACTGGGGATGAGACTTTGGAAGTTAATTTGACTATATTCCCCATGAGTACTTATAATGTGATCTTCGGACTTGACTGGTTGTCCAAGAATACGCAACTGTAGGTTGTCAACTTATGAAGGTAATCCCAATGATTGATAGGGGAACGATGATCCTTTACTAAGGTGGTAATGATCGAGTAATGAGTGATCAACTCATGATAACGTGTCTAGGTGTACGAGGAAACCTAGCATGCTATATATATATATAGACTTCTTTTAGATCTAGAAGAGGAGTCTACTGTTGTAGGAAGAAATGTAGCAACAAAGGTGGCTGATGAGTTCGATGATATCTTCCCCGATGAGTTCTCAGGATTAGTATCGCATCGGGAAACTGAGTTTGGCATCAAGTTAGTCCAAGGGATCGCTCCGATTTCCATAGCACCGTATCGATTGGTGCCTGCAGAAATGAAGGAATTAAAGAAACATCTTCAGAAACTTGCAGATAAAGGATATATTTAGAATAGCGTGGGATGCACCAATTCTATTCACCAAGAGACATAATGGTATGCTCATGTTGTGCATTGATTATTGACAGCTAAAATTGAGTCACCGTGAAGAATAAGTATCCGCTGCTCAGGATCAAAAGATTGTCTGGTTGTTTAGGAGGTCCCCGATATTTCCCGAGGATGGATTTGCAATCCAGATAGCACTAGCTACATTCCAAGGAAGCTAAGCTTCTGGGGCATATCATCTCTGAGTGGGGTATCGTAGCAGATTTGTCTAGGAATAGAGGCTATAGTACAGTGAAAATGACCAAAGATCGTGGCCAAGCTTCGCGGCTTTTTAGGACTTGTTGGGTACTGTAGAAAGTTCATGAAGGACTTCTCAAAGGTAACGACCCCATTGTCATGGTCGATCAGGAAAAATATCAGGTTTAAATGGGATGAGGAATGTGACTATTGCCTTTGTATTAACTATATTAGGTAGTGGCGAGTTTTATGAGGTTTATACTGATGCAGCAAAATGAGGACTTGGTTATAGATTGACGCGGCATGGACGAGTTGTGGCTCATGGATCGCGATAGTTGAGGCCTCATGAGCAGGACTACCCTACACATAATTTAAAAACATAGACAAAGATTTTAACCTCATGATATGATTTTGTGACCCTAAAAGGCATACTAAGACACCATAAGATAGCATAGTACTATATAATACTATGAGTTAGATATTGATAAAGCTTAATTTACTTTTAAGGTTGATTGTGGTTCCATAGAGCTAATGTATAGTGGGTCGGGACTGTGGTGTTGGGTCACGACACAGAGTATCGAGGTAGGACTTCTACTTCTTTTTTTTGGTAGCCAAGTTTTTTAGATGGTTTTGGCCTTAAAGATTCTTTCAAAACGTTTTCAATAAATGACAAAATGTTATAAATATTTTCAAAGAGGGCCTTGGTTGCAAAAGACTTATTGCAAATTGATTTATTTCAAATTGATTTTTAAGGAAGGATTAAGATGAACTTCTTAGTATTTTTCATTACTTGCTGAAGAATGAATTATCATAATAAGTCAAATAATGAACGTAATGAGAATATCCAGTAAATGAGACATGATAATGATATGACACCAGACGTGTCGATTAGTACAGTTCGAAATGATAAATTAGAGCATGATGCCATATACAAAGATTGGGTCGTGAGGAGCGCGACCTTGGGGGCAAGTCCTAAAACCCAACTGGGCTACTACGGTGGTGATAGTATGGCTTTGCGAAAGAGCTATTTAATAAAGAATAATTCTAGATGAATAAGGATTCTAAAGATGAGGATGAATTTAAATATGTTTTATTTATCCTTCTGAAATTTTACGAATTATTTTCAAATATGAGAATTTATGTTTCGAACTAATGTTTTCTAAACCTAGTCCTATTGAATCTTCCGCTCATATTTCTTCATTTATTTAAAAACCTTTCTCCCTAGGTGGATTGCAGCTTAGGATCGATTGGGAGGCGACGAGACAAACATGTGAGTTGTAGGAATTCTTTTTTGGTTATTTCTTCATTTTAATCAAGGATGTATTATTTAAATTTTTATCTTTCATATTAGACTGTGATTGTATTATTTTATTGTCGATACCATATGTGTACACTAATGGGGTCCGGTGAGGCCCGGCTTATGTTCTTTTGTCTTTGCTATTTTGTTTTATGATTAACTGTTTCAAAATAACAATAATTGCTATGAAGAGTTTTTAAAACTATCACATCTTTCAAATAACCTAAAACATTTAATTGGTGTTTTTAATCAAAAATTTTGGTTTAATTCACTTAATTAATCTACCACGTCACCTCTCGTACTTTGGGGCGTGATATATAAGGATGTCAACAACAGTACACATAACAAAGAGACAAAATTCTTAACAAAAAACTTATGCTCGACCCTGCTCTCTTGCATCTCTCGTAAACTTTAACTATTCAAGTTAAACTTTTGTCCATGTAAATCAAAAACTTCCTTCTACCAGATCAAATCTCTTAATATCCTATAAACTAAATTCCTCCACAAATTGCATTTTTTCATACCCAATAGCATTCCAAAACCCATCTCCCTCGTTAACTCCTTCATGTCGTGGTCGAGCAACTTCAAAATTAAGCTTCAGTTTGATACTTTAATTAGAACTAACTAGTTTCAACCAATTACAATGTAAAGCTCTCTTATACTACAGTAAAAAACAAAAAATTATTACAGTGTAAAACTCTCATATACTACAGTTCTTAAACTTAAAACTTTAGTTTAAATTAAAGTACCAAAAGGCCTATGAATATTATTTTGTAGGCTAACACCTGATATCCCATCTAACATTTCGACAAGGACATTTAGCTTGTTCATTCATGTTTTCACCCATGTCTTTGACTCCACGATATATGTGATAATACTCATCAAATAGCTACTGAATGATGGTGTACAAAAATGTATAAAAATTTTTTGAATTTAGGATAAATTTTTCTATTAGTGAAGTGTTTGGATCTAAAATTATACGCTTGATATAACTTAAGAATAAAGTTGTCTAAGTAATACTACTCGATGAATCTAATGTTGATGCCATAGGAAAGCGGTATTGCAAAGGTCCAATATATAAGTAATATTATTTTTATTTATGAGCTGAAAAATTTGAGGATTAAAGTTAATTTATTTGCAATATTTACACTTTCTTTTTCTTTTTCCGTTTATAGATTTTTTTTCATGATTTTTAGAATTTTAATAATAAGAAATGCAATTTAATTTAAATAGTAAATAGAACTTCAACAAGAAGTGAAATTTAACTTAAAAGAAACAACAATTAAAACAATGTTAATGATTAAAGGTTCTATTCTGATAATTAACTTAAATATATTTTAGTTTTTCTAAAACTATTTCTTAAAATGGTCTAAGCATACAATATGTCATCCTTTGTCTACAATAAATCAAGAGTTATTAAGCATTTAATGTGCCAATTTTATGTCTTTAGTGTATCAAAAACTCATTATAACAATTAATCCTGATTTCAAAATTAACTAACAAAAATTACTAACAAAATTAAAGTTAAGCATTTATCATGTCATTCTTTGTCTACGAATAATGAAAGTGCTTTTAAACATTACTCATGCCAGCCCATGTTTACAAAAAATAAAAATTTAATTTTGTAAAAATTTTAGCTAAGTTAACAAGAAAATTATAAATTTTCTAAAAATGATTTTAACATTATAACTGCTTAAAAAATTTTAAAAAACTAAAAATATTTAACTTAATTTCATTAAAATTTTCCCGTCTCTCTTCAGTTAAAAGGGAAACTAGAAAAACATAACTAAAGTAAAAAAAAAAAAAAACATAATATTATTAAACATAAGTATTTTACAACATAACAATTAGAAATATTTTACAACAACTTAAAATTAAATTAGATAGAAAACTAACCTAAGAGAGAAGGAAAGAGAGAACTCTCTAAAATATCGAGAAAGGGTGAAGAATACAAACCATAGGGGTATTTATAGGTGAACAAAATCTACTATTTACATATTTTTTCTATTATTTATTTATTTAATGTTTTTATTATTTTATTTAGATATTTTTAGGTTGTAAATGAGTAGAGTGGCAAATTGGGAATTTTTGAATTTTTTGGAATAAACATTTGCTGCCCCATTATTTGGAACTAATTAATTTGTATTTTTTATTTTTTTTCTTTTTTCTATGTGATTCTACCTTATTTATTGTGTAAAATTATCTTTGTGATCTTGTGCATCGCCTGTAAGGGACAGACAATAGTGGCCATCCGATGTAAGGAAAACAGAGGAGAAGACTAAATCCTGCAACTGAGAACCACAGAGACCAGTTGGAATTTGAGCAAAGAGATCTAGTCCACTGATTGAGTCATAGTATACTGGTCTAAAGGCGGAGAAGAGAAGCTCTCATGAGACATACTGCATAGAATCTGTGATGGGCTCTAACTTTGATAGGGACACGTGGACAATCTAGATGGAATGGGCGATCTGATCGGACAACTACGCGCAGCACGTGTCCTGCTTTTTGAATCTTGTTTTCTTTTTTTTATTTTTCATGCATTTAAGGTCTATTTTTGCCCATTTTTGGGTCATTTTGTTCCTTTTTCCTCTAGATTTCAAATGTAAAATAAACATATACATTAAAATTAATTATTTTACAAAAAAATATTTATAATAATTTTAAAAATATTTATTTTATAATTAAGCACACAAAACACACAAGGAATAATAACACTTGTAAAATTAACAAACCCTAACAGATATATTATTTAAGTCTCTGGAATATTTTTAAAAATTATTAGACATATAATAAAAAATAGTTACAAACTAAAAATGTATTTCAAACACTTTAAGATTAAAAAAAAATCACACAAGATTATTTTTACAGCTATGATTATTTTCAAACTAATTAATTATTAAACACACAAAAATAATTCTAAAAATTACTAAAAATATTATTAAACATAAAAACACACTAAAAACATATAATTAAACATATTTTCACATAAACACACTAAATATTATTTATCACACAAATGCTAAAATTAAGAGATTTAACGAAAATGTTAATACACAATAATTGATTTTAGTATTTTTGAATGAAGAAATGTGTATTTTCACATTCTCATCGCAAAGATAGAGTGATTATGTTACCCCTCCTTGTTTCGTTCTAAAATCCCATATTGTTATCATTATGAAGCAAAATTCTATATTATTGTCAAACAAAATCCTAATTCCATTCTTTTTTTTAGGTAAGCCTGCAAAAGATTATTGAATTTTATGTCAAGTCTTCATGCGTTTACTTTCAAGTCTATTGTTTTGCTTTTGAAGTTATTCTAATTTTACCTTGACAACGTGTTAGTGCATTCAGGACTTGGGTTAAGCTAGCTTCATTTTCTTTCTTTTCTTTTCCTTTTTAACTTGGTTTTACTACTCATTAATTTGTTTTCTTCCCCTATCTTCTTTACCATTTCTCTTCCTTCTCAGTTCTCATCGTCTAAAAGAACCTACCTCTCATATTTTTTTCACAAAAGAAGAAAGCAAGTACCTTGGTATATATCCACAAACAATTCAACATTCGCCAATGAAGATGAGACAATAAATGAAGGTTTTCCTCAACGTGAAGACGCCATTTGACAATTGACCATTCATTAGACTCCACACATTGAACGCATACATTTTTCAGACAGGAGGAACAAAAACAAACAAAAAGAGCTATACTCCATAAAATAACAAGGCAAATGAAAAGAGGAAAAATGGAAAAGAAATGGGAAAAAATCATATAGAGACAAATCTCACCAAACTCGATGCCCTTTCTTCTATGGATTTGTCACGCCCCGAAGTATGGAATTTGACGTGGTGGATTAATTAGGTTAATTAAACCAAAATTTTTGATTAAAATCACCAATTAAATGTTTTGGGTTGTTTTAAGAAAACGTGATAGTTTAAGAACTTTTTAAAACTATTATCGTTATTTTGGAATAGTTAATTATAAAATAAAATAACAAAGACAGAAGAACATAAGTCAGGCCCCACTGGACCCACATTAGTTCACACATATGGTATCAACAATAAAATATTACAATCACAGTTCAATATGAGATATATAAATTTAAATAATGCATGCCTTGATTAAAATAAAGAAGTAACGAAAACAGACTTCCTATAATTCACGTGTTTGTCCTGTCGCCTCATAATCGATCCTAAGCTGCTATCCACCTAGGGGAAAAGTTTTTAAAATAGATAAAGGAAATGTGATCAAAAAGCTCAATAGGACTATGTTTAGAAAACATTAATTCTAAACTTAAAATTTCATATTTGAAAATAGATTATAAAAATTCAGAAGGAAGATTAAAACACATTGGCCCTGTTTATTTTTGTTCAAAGAATTTTTGAAAATATTTTTGTACGTTTTTTGAGGCAAGAATTTTAAAAACACTCTCAGCACAATTCTAAAAAGATTCTCATTTTTTAAAACAAAAACATTTTCACCTATTTTAAAACTAATACCAAACGACCTTATTAATTTCATCTTTACCTTTTAGAATTACTATTCATCTAGAATCATTCTTTATTAAATAGCTCTTTGGCAAAGCCATACTATCACCACCGTAGTGGCCCAACTGGGTTTCGAGACATGCCCTCAAGGTCATGCTCTCTACGACTCGATCTCTGTATATGGTATAATGCTCTATCTTAACATTTCAGACAGTACTAACTGATGCGTCCAATGTCATATCATTATCATGTCTCCTTTACCAAATATTCTCATTACATCCATTGTTTGATTTATTATGATCTTTCCTTAAAAAATCAATTTGAAAGAAATCATTTGGAAATAAGTCTTTTTGTGGCCAAGGCCCTCTTTGAAAATTTTTGAAACATTTTGTCATTTATTGAAAACATTTTGAAAGTAAACTTAGCTCCATAGAAGTCAGCTCGATACTTTACGTCATGACCTACCTCGATACTTTACGTCATGACCTAACACAGCAGTCTTGACCCGTTATACGTTAGCTCCATAGAACCACGATCAACCTTAAAAGTAAACTAAGCTTTATCAATATCTAACTTAGAGAATTCTACAGTACTATGCTATCTCATGGTGTCATAGTATTTCTTTAAGGGTCACAAAATCATGTCATGATTGTAAAATCTCTATCTAGGTTTTAAATGGCAAAAAAAGGGCTAAAAATAGCAAAATTCCATGAAATCTAGTTGGCCTGTCGAACTTCTCTCTCTGGCCTGCCAAACTGCACAGTTCGGCCTACTAGCCATGAAGCACCGGCCTGCCAGATTGGCTTAGGTTTGGCCTGCCAATGGTTTGAATTTGGCATGCCAAACTCGTGAGTCTGACCTGTCGATGTTTAAGATCGGCCTGTCGAACTGAAAAAATTTGGGGGCCCAAGACTTCGAGTCTCGGCCTCCCCAAATCCAAAATTTCATTCTAAACTTGTTTTCTCAATTCTTAAGCATGGGTAATGTTTATAGATGATAGAAAAACATACTAAAACACTTTTAAACAACTTTAAACAAGATTTACACAAGGATTTTTGAATAAATTTAAAAATTGAGAAAAAGGGGGAAAATATAATTTAACCCTATTTTTATAAAATCAAGCTAGATTCTAGATGATTTGAGCTCTAATAACTTAGATTGAAAGTTTCCTAAGTTTTAAAATCTCAAATTTCAACATTTCAATGAAATTTAGAAATTGGGAAAAAGCTTGAAATTTTGAAAGTTTAGTAAACTAACATCGAATTCGAGCTTTAAATTAGGTTTATGGAGACCAAATCTTGCTTCTTGAACTTCCAATCCAGCTGAGGTTCAAAGCTTTTGCTCAAATTTTTGAATAAAAAAATCAAGAGGGGAAAGGAGAAAGGGAGAGAGAGCGTGAGAATGGAAGAGAGAGAGCAAGGGAAAGAAAGAGAGAAAAATGAAGGAAATAGAAAAGAGGGAGAGGGGATTAAATAGAGGGAAATGCGGAATGAAAATCATGTTCCAACACATGGTTTTCCAAAAGGGATATATTGGACATTTGACAAATTGTTTTGTTTTGAAATTCAAAATAACAAATAAAAATAATTGAAGGTGAGATAAATTTAAAATGTACCACAAAATGTTTAAATTGAATTTAAATCACATTAAGGCATACTAATCAACCATTTACATGCCAACCTTAATTAAATTCTGAGTGTTATAGCTTTCCACCCCAAAAAAGAAATTTTGTCCTCAAAATTCAAGAACCAACCTAAAAAATAAAATAAATGCGGATACAACTCTTGTATAGCCAACTCTAATTCCTAGGCTGCCTCATTAATCCTATGGTGCTACCACACCACATTCACTAACAGAATTCCACGGCGTCTTAAACCTATCACTTTTCGATTGATAATCTAATCCCGTACCTTCTCGTAGGTCGTGTCTTCCTGAATCTACACATCATAAATCAAGATGATCTTGCTTGGCTTGAGTGGACATTTTTGAAGCATCAACATGCAAAATATGACATGAACATGAGAGAGTTTAAGTGGAAGATCAAGGCGATACGTGATTACTCAAACACATGGAGAAATCTCAAACGACCCGACGTACCTAGGTGCAAGTTTCCCCCTACTCACACCGAAATATGAAACTCACTTACACGGCGAAACCTTTAAGAGAATGGAATCTCCTACCTCGAATCCTAAAGGTCGGCGTCTCCTATTCGCATAACTCTTCCGCCTACTCTGAGCAGCTCTTAACGATCACGAATCACGGTAACCCTTTTCATTGCTCTCATGGTTTTCTTTGGGTCTAGTAATGATCTTGTCTTCTGGTTCTGCTCAACTCACTGGTAATCGACACGGCAGTCCATATGGTGCTTCGAACGGTGCCACTCCAATGCTCACCTGATAACCACCCTATATGCAAACTCCACCAAAGTCTAAGACACACGCGTGTGATGTATCCTTGAGGATCTAAATAACTCGCTTAGGCTACCCATCAGTCTGAGGATGACAAGCCATGTTAAAACCTAAGTCTACGCCTAAAGCATCCTGAAAGCTCCCCCAAGAACTCATCTCAAACATAACGACCTAAAGGTAGGAAATGAAATGCATTGATTTCGTCAACCATCAATGACGGCCCAAACCACATCATGCCTTTGCTCTGTCCTCAGCAACCCGGTGAGAAAATCCATCATGACATACTCCCATTTCTGCCTTGGAATGGGAAACTGCTGAAGCCGACCAGCGGGCTTCTGATGTTCAGCTGCTACCTAGAGACAAGCCACGTACTTGACCATGTACTCTTGAACATCTTTCTTCATACCTCTCCACTAATACTGCCTCTATAAACTGCGATGCGTTCTCGTGTCCCCTGGATGAATAGCGAACTAAGACTTGCGAGCTTCATTCATCAAGGCCTTCGTCACTCCCTCGATCTCAAGCATTGCCAAACGCTCCCTGAAATGCAACCACCCATCTACATGAATCCTCCTTTCTTCAAACTGCTCCTTGGTTTATATTCAGTCCACATCCCCTAAAGATGCTAGTCCCGCCATTGAGTCTGCTTTATCATCTAAACAAGCACTGAAGCCGATCTCACATGATACATCGGTACTTGATTGAGGTCTTTACAGTATTACAACCCATATTCGCTCATGGTAGTATCTCTCTTCCAATCCTCTAGTATCAGATGTGTGTGGTTCCCCAAAGACCTCCTGTTGAACACGTCACAACCACACTGGCCTTTACTTAGATGATACTACAACGAGAAATCACAGGCCCCCCATATTTTCCATCTATCTCTGTTGCCTCAAATTCGAATCCCTCTAGGTGAACAAATACCTTAAGCTCTTGTGGTCCAGAAAAACCTAAAATGTTGCTTCAATAAGTAGCATCTCCAGATCCCCAAAGCGTGAATCACTACAGCAAGCTCTATCTTATGTGTAGGGTAGTCTTGCTTGTGAGGCCTCAACCATCGCAATCCATATGCTACAACTCATCCATGCTGCATCAACACACATCCAAGTCCTCGCCCTGCTACATCAGTGTAGACCTCATAAAACTCGTCACTACTCGATGTAGTCAATACAAAAGCGGTAGTCAATCGATTCCTCAACTCTTGGAAAGCGCATCCATATTTCTCATCCTACTCAAACCTGATATTTTTATTCCTGATCAGCCACATCAATGGAGCCACTATCTGAGAGAAACCCTTCACGAACTTTCTATGGTACCCGATAAGTCCTAAAAAGTTACAAAGCTCAGCCATGATCTTCGGTCATTCCCACTGTACTATAGCCTCCATCTTGGACGAATCTACCGTGACACCCAGCTCAAAAATTATATGCCTCAGAAGCTTAGCCTCCTTGGCATGCAGCTGGTGCTATCTAGATTGCCAATCCATCCTCGGGAAATATCAAAGACCTCCTAACCAACCAGACAATCCATCGATCTTAGGCAGTGGGTACTTATTCTTCATAGTAACCTGATTTCAGCTGCTGATAATCAATGCACAACCTAAGCATACCATTATGTCTCTCAACGAATAGAACTGGCGCATCCCATGCTATCTTGAATATATCCTTTATCTGCAAGTTCCTAAAGTTGTTTCTTTAATTCCTTCATTTTTACAGGTGCCAATCAATGCGGTGCTATGAAAATCGAAGTGATCCCTAGGAATAACTCGATGCCAAACTCAATTTCTTAATGCGATGCTAATCTAGAGAACTCGTCGGGGAAGATATTATCAAACTCATCAGCCACCGATGTTGCTGCGTTTCTTCCTACAGCATTAGACTCATCTTCTAGATCTAAAAGAAGTATGTATATATATATATATATAGCATGCTAGCTTTTCTCGTACACCTAGACACGTTTTCATGAGTCGATCACTCATTACTCGATCATTACCACCTTGGTAAATGATCATCGTTCCCCCTATTGACAACTAGGGTTACCTCCATAAGGTGACAACCTATAGTTGTGTACGCCTAGATAACCAGTCCATTCCTAAGATCACATCATAAGTACTCATGGGGAATATAGTCAAATTACTTTACAGAGTCTCTTCCCCAGTCATTATCTTACAAAATCTACATATATAGTTCACACACACACTCGCCCTAAGGGTGAGGTAATTACCAAGGGTTCATCAAATTCCTCTATTTCAAGTTCCAAGGCATGTACAAATGAACTTTTAATGAGAGAATGAATGGCACTAGTATCAAATAGAACCAAAATTAAAAACTAAGGAACCTAAATCATATAGTCAACTCTTACATTGCTGGTCTGAGCATCCGAACTCGCTGAAGTCATGGTGTGAACTCGAACAGAAGCCCCTTCTTTTTCCTTTACTTGTGCTACTACATCCTAGGTTCATCAGTCGATACTGTTGTAGAGAAAACTAATGAAGCTGAAGATGAGGAAGTTGTTGAGGTGGAGATAAAGACTGAGGTTGAGGATGACAGCTTGCACCTGTTCTGGTCTGAGATCCTCATCAAGCATTCCTTACTGGGTAGTTCCTCTTAACGCGTCCCTGCTGTTGGCAGAAGTGGCAAGGGCTGCTTCATCTGCTACTAGATGAACTGCTGCTTCCACTACTAATGTTACCGTGCTGATTCTTCACCCGAGCTTGGTGATCACTACTTCTCCTATTGCTTCTTTGGGGTCCTCCTGATGTTCTCACCTGATCCTTACAGTAGAGAGCGTAATCTCTTCCTACCGATAAAGATGATGACTCTAACCTACTAGAATTTTGAAGTTGCAAGACTACCAGTTGCCGTCAAATGGATGCCTTGGGCCCTTCTTGGAACTTGATACACCTTTCACGTTCAAAAGCCACGACGAATAGAGCCAATTGGCCAACTCAATGAACTTCCAACTGGTAGAATTCGACGATCCTTGATCTCTACATCACTGCGAAAATAATGCTCATGGATCAATTCCTCAAATCTTTCCCCACTAATATTCCTATCATTTTCCAAACAGTCTGCTTACTCCTAGGTGTTAGTGTTGCTTGACAACTTATAAGCTGCAAATTCCACTTAATACACTACTAGTATACCAAGTGTATCTAAATGCTTCACTATTGAGTTTAACCGATATTCAGCCACCTACAGACCCTCATTTCCATAAAAAATTGGGATAAACATGCGCCTAGGCTCCTTAAGGCACTCATGCCAGCGACTCGGCTCAGAATTACTAGATCTAAACCTTGTTACTATTTGCCAAAAAGCGACAAATGTAGCCCCTATCATACTTTCCTTATTCGCAAGACTCGCATTAGCCATAGTTGGATGATGCCTACGTGTCATTCTCTCAATTCAAAAAAAAAATAGATTGCCAGAGGCTTTTCACTATTGTACCTATGTATGCACAATTCCCAAGGTTCATAATTTAGGGCTCTGATACCATTTTGTCATGCTTGAAGTGTGGAATGTGACGTGGTAGATTAATTAGGTTAATTAAATCAAAATTTTTGATTAAAATCACCAATTAAATGTTTTGGGTTATTTTAAGAAAAGATGATAGTTTAAGAACTTTTTAAAACTATTATCGTTATTTTGGAACAGTTAATCATAAAAATAAAATAACAGAAACAAAAGAACATAAGTCGGGCCTCACCGGACCACATTATTACACACATATGGTATCAACAATAAAATATTATAATCAGAATCCAATATGAGAGATAAAAATTTAAATGATACATACCTTGATTAAAATAAAGAAGTAACCAAAACAGACTTCCTACAACTCACGTGTTTGTCTTGTCACCTCCCAATCGATCCTAAGCTACAATCCACTTACGGCCAAAGGTTTTTAAAATAGATAAAGGAAATATGAGCGAAAGGCTCAATAGGACCAGGTTTAGAAAACATTAATTCTAAACTTAAAGTTTCATATTTGAAAATAGATTATAAAAATTCAAAAAGAAGATTAAAACACATTAATTTCATCTTTACCTTTTAGAATTACTATCCATCTCAAATCATTCTTTATTAAATAGCTCTTTGGCAAAGCCATACTATCACCACCGTGTGGTACAGCTAGGTTTTGGGACCTGCCTCTAAGGTCGCGCTCCCCACGACCTGATCTCTGTATATTGCATCATGCTCTATTTTATCATTTCGGACGGTACTAACCAACACATCTGATGTCATATCATTATTATGTCTCATTTACTAGATATTTTCATTACATTCATTATTTGATTCATTATGATCATTTCTTAAAAAAATAATTTGAAAGAAATCATTTGGCAATAAGTCTTTTTGTGGCCAAGGCCCTCTTTGAAAATATTTAAAACATTTTTGTCATTTATTGAAAACATTTTAAAAGAATCTTTAAGACCAAAACCATTTAAAAACCTGGCTACCAAAGAAGGGGTAAAAGTCCTACCTTGATACTCTACGTCGTGACCCAACATTGCAGTTTCGATCCGCCATACGTTAGCTCCACGGAACCATGATCAACCTTAAAAGTAAACTAAGCTTTATCAATATCTAACTCAGAGTATTCTATAGTACTATACTATCTCATAGAGTCTTAGTATGCCTTTAAGGGTCACAAAATCATATCATAAGGTTAAAATCTTTATCTAAGTTTTAAATGGTGAAAACGGGTTAAAAATAGCAAAATTCCATGAAATCTGGTCGGCTTGCCGAACTTCTCTGTCCGGCCTACCGACCATGCAGCACTGGCCTACCAGACTGGCCTAGGTTTGGCCTGCCGATGGTATGAATCTGACATGCCGAACTCATGAGTCTGGCCTACCGATGTTTAAGATCAGCCTGCCAAACTAGAAAAACATAGGTAATGTTCATAGATGACAGAAAAACATAGTAGAACACTTTTAAATAAATTTAAACAAGATTTACATAAGGATTTTTGAATAAATCTGAAAATAGAAAAAAGGGAGAAAATGTAATTTAGCCATATTTTTGTGAAATCGAGTCTAGATTCTAAATGATTTGAGCTCTATTAACTTAGATTGAAGGTTTTCTAAGCTTTTAAAAACTCAAATTTCAACATTTTAATGAAATTTAGAGAATTGGGAAAAAGTTTAAAATTTTGAAAGTCTAGTGAACTAACGTCAAATCCAAGCTTTAAATCAAGTTTATGGAGACCAAATCTTGCTTCTTGAACTTGCAATCTAGTTGAGGTTCAAAGCTTTTGCTCAAATTTTTGAATAAAAAAATCAAGAAGAGAAAGTAGAAAGGGAGAGACAGCGTGAGAGTGGAAGAGAGAGAGCAAGGGAAAGAAAGAGAGAAAATGAAGGAAAAAGAAAAGAGGGAGAGGGGATTAAATAGAGGGAAATGTGTTAGACATGTATGCCTTAAGGAGTAAAAATATAATATGTTTTTGAAGACATTTTTATCAATAAAAAATTTATTTATTATTTATATACTAAATCTTGTTCTCTTTACTCTCATATTTATTGAATGTATGTTAAACAAACAATAGTCTAAGACTGTCGGTCTAAACCTTTAAGAATTGGGCATATGATTGACAGATTATGTGGAAGACACGATTCTTAAGGTGACGGTCTAAATCATAAGATCCGCAATCGAGGAAATAAAATTGGATGCTTTATTCGTGTAAAGATTGTTATATTGTCTATATCCCTATTGGGAGATGGTTTATCTTGGCCATCGAAAGTGGACTCCGCGAATAGAAACGTTGGTACATTGTCAGAGGTGATGATGCGTTGGATCAATACATAAAGTGAATTGATTTGGATTAATGATTCTGTCTCGATAAATCAATTCACTTTAAACAATCATTGTATTGTATCTTAATCCTAAGATGAATAGTGGGCTCGTTGTCTTGTCTTGTGTCTTTTGATGTACCAAAGGGTGACACTCACATTTTAGTAGTGGTATGCATGACGGTACGTTGAAGGCATGACTCTTGATAGTGTAGACCTGTTATTTATAGATATCGAATTCATAGCTACTCTTTAGGAGTAGTGATATCCTCTTATATGCGTTATCCTATAGTTGAAAAATTAGAGCGCTCAACCATGTGGATACATAAGTGTAACCGAATGGTATACCGTCTTTGGATGATAAGTTTTCCGATGGGAGATAATGGAATGTAAGATAAAAATAATCAGGAAGGTACGACAGAACTTGTCCTTAAGCCGATTATGGATAATCGTATGGGGATATGATACACTATGATATGTCATGGAGACTTAGCTATACAGGTTTCGTAATTCTATATAGTTCAAGAGTGCAGCTCCAAGCTTTTAGTGGAGTAGCGTTGGGGTTGATAATTATGAAATGCATATCTTGGATATTGGGTTTCATAATTATCGAGAGCTTGAACTAAATAGGTCTATCAGGTCCCCTTTGCTAGCTCACAAAAGTCCTGTAACGTTACGGCGTGCTTTTTCAATAATTGGTGACTTATGTCAGATTTACTTGATTGGTTGAAATTCGATGAAATTAGATAATTTATGTCTGTTTATCGGTTGAATTAATTTTGTGATAAAATTAATTCAAGATAAACTTGTTAAATTATCAGGAACGGATAATTCATGTCTGTTTATCTATTTGATTAATTTTGAATTAATTTAAGATAAACTTGTTGAATTATTAGAAATATTTTTTTTCCTAGCTATTATCTAGATATGACTATTTTAATTAGATAACTTCTCTATTGGGTTATTTGATTTAAAACTGAGGCTCTATCCTAAGAATCTCAAGTGGAAAATAAAGATTCGCAAGGATCTTTTATCAAATGTTTGGTAGGCCGATCTCTAAGTTCGGCTTGCCGATTGAGGAGGTTCAGCAGGCCGATTTGTCAGTTCAGCCTACCGACCTGTGATAAAAGGATCATGCGTTTCCATGTGAATTTTATCAGATATTGTTTTTTATTTGATTTTGATTTGAATTTTTGAGGTCTTATTTGATAAGGATTGACTCTTGGACCCAGCCTCTACAAAAGCAGAGTGAGTATCTTTATAATTTAGATCAATTGAGAGATTAAGAGTAAAACTCTACTAGTGAGATTCTGAAAACTCTCTGAAAGCTCTTATTCACAAATCACGAACACTAGGTTTAGGTTCTCTCAATTGGTTAGAAGAAGAGTCACCAAGGAAAGGCTGAACGACATGAGCCCACACTTATTCCGATCATGGATAGAGAATAGCAAAGAAGACTAGTTGGTTGAGGCTTTTTTGGAACATTACTTCTCTTCTCGGATTGCGAGAGTTCTTTGACATTCAGAGGTTAGTAAGATCTGGTTAATTTATGCATATAGCATGTCAAACTTGTATTTTAGAAAATACTATGATATAAAAATTTTTAAAATTCCGCTACGTACTATTTTTTCCAACAAAATGTAGTTCTATGGAATGAAAATCATGTTTCAACACATGGTTTTCCAAAAGAGACATATTGGACATTTGGCAAATTGTTTTGTTTCGAAATTCAAAATAACAAATAAAAATAACTAAAGGTGAGATAAATTTAAAATGTACTACAAAATGTTTAAATTAAATTTATATCACATTAAGACATACTAATCCACCATTTACATGCTAACCTTATTTAATTAAATTCTGGGTGTTATAGGATTCTTGTCCTTGTTGTCTGCTGTCGGTTCAAGCCTGATGAAAAATAGTGGATTGGAGAGGAAGATGGAGATCCATGGTTATCGAAGTAGAAAGCGTTAATTTCTCCAACCGGTTGCCAGTAATGAATTGTCCTTAATTCACTTAATGGCCCTCACTTTGACCTTAATTCACTCCGGCCATTGGATGAAATTGCAAGAATAAAGTATGACATGTCACTGGAATAAATGGCATAGATTATCTGTGGGAACATCCCACATTTGTAAGAATGATGGTCCTATTTGTACTTTTTTTAAAAAAAACTCTTTACATCCTTTTTAAATACACATTCTATAATTTTGAAATAAATAAGGGTCCGTTTAATAAATAGATTCGAATTAGTGATTTGATTTGAGTTAGTGTGATTTGAGTTAGTGATTTGCATTATTATCCAAATTCGTGTTTGAATGTGCATTTAGGTTTTAATCTTAGTATAGAATAAAATTAAAATTTGTGTTTGGAAAGGTAGTGAAAATAGTTTTTGATTTATTAACAAACCTAATAAAATCTTATTGTTAATGATTCTAAAAAATATGCAATATGGATCTTAATTTATTCCTCTCTTTGCTAGGAACACAATGAAAAATAAATATCTTAATTGGATGTCAAATGAAGAAGTTATGATTTTTTTCCTTAAGTATAGGAGAGAGAATTTTAGTTTTTTCTGTAGCAAAGATATCCAAGTATCAAAAGTTTAGGGGGGAATGAGAACTCTAAAAACTTGAATTTTTGATACTCAAAGGATTTCGATTTTTGGGGAAACAAATATGTATCTAAAGGATTTATGATACTCGAATTTAAATTTGAGTTTATTGAGTCCAAATAATACTCGAAACAAATAGACCCTAAATTTATTTATTGCATTCTTATAGTTTTAAAACTACCTATATGATTAATACTTTCTTTCACTTCATTTTTGTTTGAGACCCACCATTTTTTAAATTATTTTAATATTAATATTATTATTTCTCTATCTTTCTATTTGTTTTTTTTAAGCTTTTTTCATAAATAAAGAAAATTTTTAAATTAAAAATCATATATATTCACCACAATTATTAAAAAATATTATCATATGGGGTAGAGATATCATCCGGTAAATTAAATAAATAGTTAAATTAAGAAATAAATAAAGTGTCTAAGTGATATACCAACTCAAAAAATAGGAAAAGAACAAAGGAAACAAAATTATATAATACATATAGAAAAAAAGCAGAAAAGTAAAAAATGGCTATGAATTCGTTTATGGGTGATTAAAAAAACAATTGACATACCTCTAATGAAATCGTTTAGTTTCATATTAAGTTAAATATCACCCATAATTACACTTTTGATTATACCCAGAACAAATCATCACTTGGTTAATTTACTTCTCCACTTGACGACACATAAAGCAAATAATTCAATGAATCGTTAAATATTAACCAAAACAAAAACAAACTAATAAACAATTGACTACACTTTTATATGATTTTTTGGAATAGTCATTGAATGGTGAAAATTAGGATTTTATCTTTTACATATAGGTGTATGTGGAAAAAAAGAAGTATTATTAGTTGTTATTTATTAAAAAAAGATTTGATTATGTAATTAGGTCAATTATAACTGTCCTTTTTGTCATTTTATTAAAAGGTTTTTTCTACTAATATAAAAATTTATTTTAAGGGGTGTAAACAGTCAAATGGGGGTGAATAGAACCACCATTTGTACTATGTTTGATAGGAGGGAGAGGGGTGGAGGGAGAGAGATAAAAGGATAGGTCAAATTTTTTGTTTGGTGGGAGGGAGATAAGGAAAGGAGAGGTGAAGGGGTACAGTCTCCTCATGGCCCACTAAATTGGATCTGTTCTACTAATAAAAAGATACAAACAATCCACCACTTTAAATTTTAAAAGCCTATTTTACCTTCTAAATAAATAATACAAGTATACTATATAGTAATTTTACAAATAATTATCATCTATCCTTTCAACTCTTTCTATCCTAATCAAATAACATAAAAAAATTACTACAACTTTCTCTATCTATTCCACTCTTTATCCCTCTAACTCTCTCCAACCATTCTACTCTCCATTCCCCTTTCAAAATGAAGTGTTAAAAGAATGAAAAACTCTTTTGAGTCCAATCGGGCAACTACCTGGGCCCCTCATAGGGGTGGGCCCCACCAGGGTCCCACATGATGGTACTCACCCCTGTGAGGGGCTTGGGTAGTTGCCCAATCGGGCTATATAGAACTGCTCTAAAAGACTTGTTGGACTGAACAAGGGCCATAATTATAGAATGTTTTGAAGGGTGGTAGGAACCGTTGGTTGTAATCACTTTTACTATAGCATTGATAGCGTTACACTGTAACGATTTTTTATTATTACTGTAACATGTGAGAGTTTTACACTGTTTATAACTGAAAAAGTGGTAGGAACCACCCTTCCAAACACTCTCTTAATTTTCTATTTACTTTTTTTTAAAAAATCAGATAATGATTATATTATAATTTAACAGCATTACGTGGCGTAGCGTTAACACAAGAGATCGCATGTGAGGCACAAAGCACGGACTCTCTCTCCTCATTTGGTTTTCTCGTCAAAACAAATCTCCCTTGTTCTCTCCTATCATAAAGTCTGTGAAAGTTCGGAGAGAGTCGGTTTGCTGCATATGACAGCGTTACGTGGCGCAGCTTTATGCTGTAATAATTTTTTTATTATTATTATAACATATAAAAGTTTGATACTGTTTATAACTGAAAAAGTGATAGGAACCACTCTTCCAAACACCCTCTTAATTTTCTATTTACTTTTTTAAAAAAATATATCGGATAATGATTAGATTATAATTTAACAGCGTTACGTGGCGCAGCGTTCACACAAGAGATCGCATGTGAGGCGCAGAGCACGGACTCTCTCTCCTCGTTTGGTTTTCTCATCAAAACAAATCTCCCTTGCTCTCTCCTATCACAAAGTCTGTGAAAGTTCGGAGAGAGTCGGTTTGCCGCATATGACAGCGCCCGAGTCACGCTCCGACCGATCAACGTCTCTCAGAGATTCTTCCTCCGAGAGAATGGAGGGCACTGGTAGCTGGGACGCCCTCGAATGGACCAAGATCGAGGTTTCTTTTTTTGTCTCTTTCTTCTAGGGCTTTCTTACTCGTGATTCTTGTTGTGAACGAGAATTGAAATAATTATGACGATGATAAAATTCTTTTTGTCCTTTTTTGTTATTGTGGCAGCCGGTTTCGCGTTCAATTTCGCATACGAATTTGGAGTTCTTGATTGAGGCTGAGCAAGTCATAGTGGAGGTACTTAGAGAATTCAGCTTGGTCCTTTCAGTTTTTCTTTTTCGAATTCATTTGGTTGTTGACCTTTGTGGTGGTGGTTTTGTTCATGTGCAAACAATTGATACAGCAAATTCGTCGGTGTATAGGTTGGATTGTAGTGTAGGCTTTTCAGAAATCAGGTTATGCTATGTTTATCTATTTGTGGTTTCTGTGAGGATTCAAATTCAAGGAAGTTAGTAGAAAAGCATCCAGGTAAATCTCCGAAATGGCTGAAAACTTAATGGTGTTAACAAGGTTTTAAAAGGCAAAAACAGAACCAAGGCGTTTTGTCCGATTGAGGTGAGGCATACGCCACGAGCCAGATTGAGGCATAAGTCTCTAATGTGAAATAAAAAATTCAAAAAGTTGAATAAAATTCATAAACATGCCATAAAACACACACTTAGTTCATCACAAAACTATAAGACACAATTAAAAAGTGCATAAAACACATACAATATAATATATATGCTATTGCTCTTCTTATATAGTTATACTTATATGGCTTTTATAGCACACAAGATGACTTCTTTTTTTTTTTGAGAAAATGAAATGACTATAGATCTAAATGAATAAAAAATCACATACTACTCTCTTTATATAACTATAATGTTATATAACATTATAACTTTTGTATAACACCTATTTCTATAAAATATACATTAATACAGTAGCTATAAGAGGGGAAAAAGAAAAAGAAAACCCAACCTACGTTAAAAATAAAAGAAGAAGGAAAAAAAAAAAAACCTAAGGAGTGAGGGCTCAGGAGGTCAAAATCTAGAGGTGGCTGCTGCCGGTGGGTCGTCGCTCTGGTCACTGCTCATAGGGCAATGGGCTTGAAAGTGCAGGGGTTGATGATGAAGAGAGGGTCGATGATGAAGAAGTGTTGAAGAAGATGGTAAACTTAGGGTTTGAAAATCTATTTGCATATTTTGATCAGATTAAAGCCCAATTTTGGTATTGGGTTGACTTTCTTTGAAAGAGAAAAAAAGATAGGGTTGAAAACCGGCTCAAAATAGCCTTCAATCTGAGGCTCACGCCTCATAAGCCTTGAGGCGTTTGAGGCAAAAAAGCCTCAAGGCGCACGCCTCAATAAAAAAAGGCGTAAGCCTCGTTCAAGCCATTCAAGGCTTAAGCCTTGAAGCGCTGATTGAGCGCCTCAAACTGAGGCGCACCTCGAGGCGTATGCCTCGAATGCCTTTTTAAACCATGGGTGTTAAGCCTGGCTATATTTGTCTATAGACTTGAGAAGTAAGCCTCCTTGTTTGTTTTAAATGTAATTGACCAGGCCATCAAGCAAGTGTTTCAGAGCAAGTAGAAGGATGTAGGAAAGAGTCAGATACCAACCTGCTCGTCTAAATCGTAAAGTTGCATGCTGAAGTTTGTGCTCTTTTTCCACTGTTCTCAGAATTCCTGATATGGGTTTAGTGATGCCCAGATGATAAAATCATTTATGAGGTCGTCTTAGTGGTCAATGATGGCAAACTGCTAATACTTTAACTGGGTTTTGCAGATTGCGATTTTGCTTTGTGGTTTGGCTCTTTCGGTAGAGTTTGTTTGTGCGAGATCATAACTGATTAAGAGCTAAAAGCCACGAGATGCATTTCTTTCTTTCTTTCTTTTTTTTTACTTTTGAACTTAGGAGGGGGGAATTTGAACTCTACACCTTGTGGTGCAGTTAGGTGTGGAATTACCGTTAGGCTATGCCTGCAACCACAACGCAACGGGATACATTTCTTGGTTGGGATGATTCTTTTTCCTCTATCGTGTTCATGGAGATCTTATACAATATTAACTATTACCAGTTCTTTCCTTATATGCATATATCTTCTTAAGATTATAAACAGTGGCTTTCACTCTTATTTTCAGGGTTATGGTGTTGTTCTTGTTAACATTGATGAGGCAGGTACTTTGCTAGTAACCAATTATCGTCTTCTTTTTTTGGTAAGTGATGCTTGCAACATGTCTAGTGTAATAGACTTATTGACTATGCCAATAGAAGTCATGCGTTTGGGTTGAATTGCAAAGTTAACTTCTCATCATTCAATGTCTTTTATAAATTTGGCTTATGAAAACCATCTGAAGATTATTTTAAGTCTACTGAAATTTGGAAGTTGATTTCTGGTAGCATGAAATTCTCATGTTTGTTTCCTGTTAAATAAATTCCAATATACTAGAACATAAATTATGGACAAACATCTCTGAAGCACACAAAGCAAGAACTTGCTAGTCATAAAATGTAGCCCTTTCTGATTTTATCATCTTTTTATTCTGCTATGCTCTACCTAAGCTGTTTGGCACAATGGATACATACCTAGCACGAACTTGCTCAAGCAGAGTGGCCCGAGCCCTTGCATGCCACACACACACACAAAAACATATCAAAGCTGGAGACCCGGAGAGAGTGTTCTATTTCTTTCTCCCATGTTCTATAATTTTTCTACGAGGCCAACATATATGTTTTTTTGGCTGCTAGGAACAGAGTATTGGATAGTGCTCTTTGACGTGGTTGTGTCATTTCTCTGCATGTATTTCTGCTTTAATTTTGACTGAATTCTTGGCCCATCTGTTGTCTATAGTGTGGAGGAACTCTATTAACATAGCTTATCATTCAAATGTACTGAACATAATGATGTTTTTTATGCTTCTTTTGGTGCATGTTCCAATTTTATTCTTTATTTGTTTTGAGTAACTTTTCCTTCTCTTCTTTTCAAGAGTGAGGGAACGCGGAATATTATCCCCCTTGGTACTATACCATTGATGACAATTGAGAAGTTCAACAAAATTGTGAGTTTCACACCTTTCCCCCTTTTATTCTTGGTTTTATTTGTTCGTTGATTTTTCTTGAGGACATCTTGTCCTTTATACCTTTGTAGTTGAATTATTATTATTATTTTTTTATGGGACCTTTGTAGTTCATTTTTATCATCAATGAAATGTTGTATCTTACCAAAAATAAAAATTTATAGAACGTAGTGATTTTGTCCAAACCTTTTAATAATTTAGATAAAACTATCTTGGATCTGAAAATATTTTATCCACATGGTGCCTCTATATTGAAATTATTTGCTAAGTTTGTTAAAATGAGGTACTGCATTTTTTTCAGCAGAGGGCATCTTTTCATCCCGTCCACTTTGAGCTACTTTTGTATGTTCAAGCGTTGTATAATTTTTCTTACTCTTGTTCACAATCAACCTGTCTTTAGTTATTACTTTGTCATTATTTTCAGTCAAATAATAGACGGTCTGGAAAATTTAAGTTTGCCATGGTTGTAGCGTTCCACGTTTGGTTGAAAGTGTAGAGATTCTCGGGAAGTTTGTTAGGATCAATCTTGATTTTATTATTTTTCAGTTAGAAAACAGAATCTATAGAATAATCGCCTGCGAGCAAATATTTAGGAATATCTAGAGTTAGTTAGTTTCCCTGATTTTTAGGAATATAGGATTCTGCATTGTGTCTATATATTTGTACTCATTAGCTTATGAATATATCAGAAAAAATTAATTCTGAAACAGTTTTATGGTATCGGAGCCACACGCTCTATATTGCGACTCTTCCTCTCGTTTTTTTTTTTCCTTCTCCTGTCCGTAAAAAACGACGATGAGTGCAGAGCAGGAGGTGTCCTTGTCAACAACATCTCAGGTGCCGGTCCCAACTCAGACATCTGCATCCTTTGGCGAAGGGCAGTCACTGCAGATAACAAATCACAAACTCGATGGAAGAAACTTCCTTCAATGGTCTCAATCAGTACTCCTTGTGATACGAGGGCGCGGCAAGATGGGCTATGTTACAGGAGAGATTCGTAAACCTGAGGCTGGTGATCCTTCCTATGCTTCATGGGAACTTAATAACTCCATTGTCATGGCATGGCTCATAAACTCGATGGAACCTCACATCAGCCGCACATATCTTTTTCTTCGGACAGCAAAAGCTATATGGGATGCTGTAAGGGAGAATTACTCAGACCTGGAAAATGCCTCTCAAATCTTTGAGATTAAAAACAAACTCAAAGATATGCGGCAGGGCAGTCTTGATGTCACGGAATATTATAACACTCTTCAAACTCTCTGGCAGGAGCTCGACATGTACTACGAAGCAGACTGGGGAGATTTAGAAGGTAATGTCAAATTCAAAAATCACCTTGATAAGGAACGTTTGTACGAATTTTTGGCTGGATTAAACAAAGACTTGGATGAGGTGAGAGGCAGGATTTTGGGAAGAAGACCACTTCCATCCATCGGCGAAGCATTTGCAGAAGTCCGACGGGAGGCCAGCAGACGCCGTGTCATGCTCGGGAAAAAGGATCAAATGATCACTTCAGCTGGGGAGCGACCTATAGAAACCACGGCCTTTGCAGTTAAAGGCTCTTCTGATCGAACAAATGGAGACCAGAAGGAGAACTCACGAGGAGGGCGTCCTTGGTGCAACCATTGCAACAAAACAGGCCATACTCGGGAAAAATGTTGGGATCTCCATGGCAGGCCCCCAAACGCCAGGATCAAAGGTGTGAACAACAGGAGCAAGAGCTATCAGGTAAAAGCAGAAGAAAAAGGCGAAAACTTGGGTACCAATGATGAACAAGTCAATGTCCTTCTAAGCAAAAGCCAACTTGAACAGCTTCATAAACTTCTCAGCCAGCCCACCTGCGGTAATGAATCAACTACAGCAATATGCAGTCTTGCACAAACAGGTATGCAATCTCGTACACAACAAAACAAGCAGCAGCCCTGGATTTTTGATTCTGGGGCCACAGATCACATGACAAGTAACCGTTTGTTATTTGATTCTTACCAACCATGCAATGGAAAATCAAGGGTAAAAGTTGCTGATGGCACCTATTCCTATATTGTGGGCCAAGGTTCTATCCGACTGTCAAAAACAGTCATTCTTCAATCCGTGTTACACGTACCCGGTTTAGACTGCAATTTAATTTCCATTAACAAGCTGACTAAGGACCTAGGCTGCATTGCTAAATTTTTTCCACATTTGTGTGAATTGCAGGAGCAAAGATCGGGGAAGATGATTGGGACTGCTAGAGTGGAAGGTGGACTTTATTTCTTTGGAGATGATGGATGTACTGAGAAACAAGCACTAAATACCGAGAGTGCATCTTCTGTGTCTAGTAATGATATAATAAGATTGTGGCACAATAGGTTAGGCCACCCGAATTTTCTTTATCTTAAACGTTTGTTCCCAAAATTATTTGTCAATAAAAATCCAAGTTCTTTTTACTGTGAGTTCTGCAATTTAGCAAAGCAATCTCGAACATCATTTCCACCCAAAGCTTACAAAGAGTCTCGCCCATTTACCTTAATTCATAGTGATATTTGGGGTCCCTCACGTGTTAAAAATATCTCTGGAAACCGTTGGTTCATAATATTTATTGATGATCACACAAGAGTTTGTTGGCTCTATCTTCTCAAAGAAAAATCTGAGGCAGGAAAGACATTTCAAACTTTTCACTCTATGATTAAAAATCAGTTTCAAACATCAATTCAAATACTTCGTACAGATAATGGAAAGGAGTACTTTAATTCTTTTTTGAGTGATTATCTAGCAACCAATGGGATCATACACCAAAGTTTTTGTCCTGACACACCACAACAAAATGGTGTCTCAGAACGGAAAAACCGTCATCTCCTTGAAGTCACTAGGGCTCTAATGTTCACTATGAATATACCGAACTATCTTTGGGGTGAAGCGGTCTTGACAGCCTCACATCTTATTAATAGAATGCCTTCCCGAGTCTTGAACTTTAACTCACCATTATCAGTTCTGTTGAAAACCTATCCCTCATTTCGCCCACTTTCTGATCTGCCCCTCAAAACATTCGGGTGTAGTACTTTTGTCCATATACCTAGTCAACACCGATCCAAACTTGAACCCAAGTCAGTTAAATGTGTGTTCGTAGGTTATTCACCCACTCAACGTGGATTCAAATGCTATTCACCCACACTCCGCCGCATGTTTGTATCCATGGATGTGTCATTCAATGAGTCTCAGCCTTATTTTTCCAAGCCTCCTCTTCAGGGGGAGACATTAAGTGAATATGAGCCTTGGGAATCACTTCAGTCAGATATTGATACCACCTTGCGGTCTCTTCCAACTCCCCTTCCTATTGTGTCCTCCACGAATAATCTAGACTTGGGTAGTCCAGAAACAAAGGAAAGTCCCCCTTCTCTGTCTCCTTCAACTCAATCTCGGTTGAAGTCCTTAAGTCCAAGTCCATCCTCTCGGTTAAACCAACCTAATTTGCTTGTTTACTCACGAAGAAATCATCCTCAGAGAAATAATAACCTTGAAGCTCAGCCATCTCAAGAATCTGAACCGAACTTGGCTCCTAGTCCGGAGATATTTGAGCCCAAAACCCATGGTCAGGAATTTGTCCCTACCAGTATCACAGATATGTCTGCTGGTGATTTATACTTACCTATTGCCTTCAGGAAAGGTACAAGATCGTGTACTCAGCATCCTATTTCAAGGTTTGTTTCATATGCTAAACTATCTCCTGGATTTCGAGCTTTTACTGCATCCCTGTCCAAGACAGAAGTTCCAAAAAATATACAAGATGCTCTTGCAGATAAAAACTGGAAGCAAGCCGTGTTGGAAGAAATGGGGGCTTTAGAGAAAAATGATACCTGGAAAATTGTTGAGCTACCTAAAGGTAAGAAGACCGTTGGGTGTAAATGGGTATTTACGGTTAAGTACAATTCAGACGGAAGCATCAGCAGGTACAAAGCAAGACTCGTAGCCAAGGGATTTACTCAGACCTATGGGATAGATTATCAGGAGACGTTTGCTCCTGTAGCTAAACTCAATACTGTGAGGGTACTATTGTCATTGGCAGCTAATCTCGACTGGCCACTCCAACAATTGGATGTAAAAAATGCTTTTCTCAATGGTGACTTACATGAGGAAGTCTATATGGATCCTCCACCGGGGTTTGAGAAGGCTCCCAACTTAGCATGCAGATTAAAAAAATCACTCTATGGACTCAAACAATCTCCTAGGGAGTGGTTTGAAAAATTTATCCAAGCAGTAAAAAGTCGGAAGTTCATTCAAGCACAAACTGATCATACGCTCTTCTTCAAGCATTCTAGAGAAGGAAAAGTTGCCATTTTGATAGTATATGTGGATGACATTATCATGACAGGAGATGATCAAGAGGAGCTTAGCAGATTGAAGGAGTATTTAGCTGGTGAATTTGAACTCAAGAACCTCGGGACATTGAGGTATTTCTTGGGTATGGAGGTTGCAAGAAGTAAGGCAGGGATTATGGTTTCTCAAAGAAAATACGTGCTTGATCTTCTACAAGAAACAGGAATGTTGGGATGTAAAAATGCCGTTACTCCCACAATGCCAAATAATAAACTTGATAGTGAAGGAGGTGAAAAAGTAAACTGCGAGCAATACCAAAAACTTGTAGGAAAATTGATCTACCTTTCCCACACAAGGCCGGATATTGCATTTGCTGTGAGCATGGTTAGTCAATTTATGCATTCACCAAAGAAGAATCACCTTGAAGCTGTCTACCAGATATTAAGATACTTGAAAGGTACACCAGGAAAGGGACTACTCTTCAAAAGGGGAGATCACAAGTTAATCGAAGTTTATACAGATGCAGATTGGGCAGGCTCTATAGTCGATAGAAGATCCACTTCAGGATACTGTACTTACATATGGGGAAATCTAGTAACCTGGAGAAGTAAAAAACAAACAGTTGTTGCTAGAAGCAGTGCTGAAGCAGAATTTCGGGCCTTAGCTCATGGGATATGCGAAGGAGTTTGGCTAGAAAGGTTAATGGATGAGTTGAAAATGCCTATGGAAACACCAGTGAGGATCTACTGTGACAACAAGGCTGCTGTGAGTATAGCACGGAATCCAGTACACCACGACCGCACCAAACATGTTGAGGTTGACCGCCACTTCATCAAAGAGAAAATTGACAACGGAAGAATTTGTTTGATGTATGTTCCGACTAGAGAGCAAACTGCCGACATTCTTACAAAGGGACTTCATAAGCCAAGTCACGAGGATCTAGTTAACAAGCTAGGAATGCACGATATTTACATACCAGCTTGAGGGGGAGTGTAGAGATTCTCGGGAAGTTTGTTAGGATCAATCTTGATTTTATTATTTTTCAGTTAGAAAACAGAATCTATAGAATAATCGCCTGCGAGCAAATATTTAGGAATATCTAGAGTTAGTTAGTTTCCCTGATTTTTAGGAATATAGGATTCTGCATTGTGTCTATATATTTGTACTCATTAGCTTATGAATATATCAGAAAAAATTAATTCTGAAACAGTTTCAGAAAGTTGTGTGTGTATTGAGAGTAAATTATTCCTCAACTTACCATATATTGTATTC